>JAJKLE010000025.1:0-554915 GCA_022593225.1 Xylaria sp. FL0064
CTTTTACTTTAAGAATATATTATTTTTAATTAATTTCTATTTCTTTTATTTCTTTAACCTTTTATTATTTATATTTTCTTTTTAAATTAAAAAATCTTTTTTTTAATAACTTATTTTATTATTATTCTTTTAAAATAACATAATAATTAAAACTTTTTTTTTATAATTAAAATATTTAAAATATATTTTTAAATAATTATTTTTAATTTTATTTATGTATTTAAATCTTTATTTTATATTTTTCTAAAAGTTATTTTTCTTAATTGTAATAATTTTCTTTTTAAAATATTTATTAAATAATTATTAATTAATTATAATAATTATATTAATATATTTATTAATTTTCTTTAAATTTATATATTTTATAAAGTTTATTTTTAATCTATATTTTTAATTTTATCATATAATTTATTATATTTTTAGTTTACTTTAAATAATAAAATTATTTTTTAATATATTTTATTTTTTAATATTTTTAAATGATATTTTTATTTATCTTTTAAGATTCTTATAATTAATAAAGATTTTCTAGGTTTTTTATTTAGTTTTTTTTAATATAAAAGATTTTAAATAATCGTTTAATATTAATTAAAATTATTAATTTATATTATTTTAAATAAAGTTTTATTTATATAAAGAATATTTTTATATTCATAGATTTATTATATAGCCTAGAGGGTATAAGTTTAAAACTTTTAATTCTTAATAAATTAATTATAATAATTTATTTTAAAGCTAATAATAATAATAATAACTTGTTTTTCTTTTGTTTTTTCTGGTTCTTTTAGTTTTTTTAACTTTTTTAGTTCTTTGTTTTTATTGGTTGGTTTAAGAACTAGTGTGCTTGAGGTCTGGGTTAATATTATTTTTGCTGGTTAAAATATTATAAAAACAAGTGTTTATAAAATAATTATTATTATTATTATAATAATAAATATTTTTATTATTATTTTTTAATTTTATAATATTTATATAATTATTATTTTAATTAATATAAATATTTTTAAAAGATTATTTTTAAAATTAATATAATTAATTTAAATAAAAATATTAATATTAATATTATCTTTTTATTTAATTTATTATTTAAATTATTATTATCTGTTTATATTATAATAATATTTTTAATTAATAATAATTAATTAATTATAATTAAAGTTTATTATTTAAAAATATTAATATTTATAATTTATTTAATTAATTTAATTTATTAAATAAAATATATTTTTTAATATAAATATTTATAAATATATTTATATTTTATTATTTTATTAAATATCTTTATAATATTTCTTAATAACTTTATTTTATAAATTAATATTTATATTATATTAAATTTTATTAATTAAAGAATTATTAAAATATTATAAACTTTTTATATATTAAAAAATATATAAAATATATATTAAAATCTTTAACTTATAAATAATAATAAAATAAAAATTAAAATTAATAATTAAAAAATTAAATAATTAAATATAAAAAATATATAATTATATATATAAAATCTTTTATTATTTATACTTTATAATTTATTTTATTTATAATAATTTATATTATATTTTATTTATAAGTTTTTATAAATCTCTTTAAGCTATAGTTTATCCAGCTTATAATTGTTTAACTAATTAGATTTTATAAATCCTTTTAAGCCTGTTATATAATTTAACACGTCCTTGTCTTTACCCCTGCGTATTATTCTGTACTTAATTCCCTTTCTTAATTAGTCCCACTGTTAGCTTTATAATATAATAATCCAGGCTTACTTAGCTTATAATAATCCAAGCTTATTAAATTTATTAATTTTTAAATAAACTTTTATCTTTTATTATTTATTATATTTATATAATCTTATAATTCTTTTATATTTAATTAATTATTTAATTTAGTTTTTTAATTATTAATTTTATTTTAAATTCTATAATTATTTAAAAATAATTATTATATTTAATAATATTTAATAGAATAATAAAAATATTAATAAATCTTTTTTATAAACTATTTATTATTAGTTTTATTATTATTTATAAATTAACAACCTTTATAAATATTTTATATATTTCTCAATATATAAAAAGTTTATAATACAATAGTTTAAAATTATTAAAATTATTTTTAATAATATTAATTTAATATAAGATTAACAAGATTTATATTAATTATATTAATTTAGTTAAAATTAATAGAATTATATTTAACTTTTTATATAATAAACAATATTTTATCAATATTAATAATAAATACATAAATATAAAGGTATAATATATATTAAGCTTTCTTTTAAGCCATTTCTTTTTATAATAAATATTTTAATATTTTAAAATATTATTCTATTATTTAAACTTAATTATTTAAATTCTTTTTTATATATATTCTAAACTTCTTTTTTTATATTTTAATTCTTTATTAATTTTATTATTATTATTATTATTTTTATTATTATTATTATTATTATTATTATTATTATTATTATTATTATTATTATTATTATTATTATTATTATTATTATTATTATTATTATTATTATTATTATTATTATTATTATTATTATTATTATTATTATTATTATTATTATTATTATTATTATTATTATTATTATTATTATTATTATTATTATTATTATTTATTTTTATTTTATTTATTTTAATATATATTTTATAATTTAAAATTATTATTAATTTAATTTTTTTAAATATAATTAATTTATTTAAACTTTATTAATTTAATATTTATATATATATATATATATATATTATATTTATTAATTAAAACTTTTATAAACTTTAATCTTTAAATAATTATATTATTTTATATTTTAAAAATTTATTAAAACTTTTTTTAATTTTAATCGTTATATTATTATTTAAAATATATTAATTATTAAAGATTTTTATTTATATAATTATATGTTAATATTTATATTTAATATAATATTAATATTATAAATAAAATAATTATAATTATTGAATTCTTAAAAATATTATATTATTAAATAATATATTTAAATTAAAATATAAAATTCTTTTATTATTAAATATTTAATATTAAACAATTTTAAAAACATTGAAAATATTTATATAAATAATTTAAAATTTCTATTATAATATTAATATATATATTATATTTAAAAGAAAAATTAAAAATATAATAATATATTTAAATAATATATAAAATATTCTTTATTTTTAATTAATTTATTATAATATTCTTTTATTTTTTATAAAAAATATATTTAATATTTAGATATTATTTTATAATATTAATGTTTAAACTAAATATTAATATTATTTTAATAATAAATATATAAATTTTTAAAATTAAAATTAATAAAGTTTTTATTAAGTTTTTATATAAATAATTATATAAAAATATTATATTTTAAATTAATATAAAACTAAAGTAAAAACAAAAAAAGTTTTTAATTTTATAATTTTATATAAATCAATAAATATATTTAAATGTTAAAAATTAATACTAATATTAAATTTATTTAAACAGTTTAAATAAATTAAATTAATTTGTAAATCTTTTTTAAATTCTTTATTTATAAAGTATTAAAAAAATATAATAATATTATATTATAAATACTGCTTATTTATATAAATTATTAGCGTTTATAATAGACTAAATATATCGCTTATATTTTAGGTCGGTTAGGTTTCCAACTAATCTATATTTTCTTGGCCTTAATTCTAGTTTTTAGTAACCATCCTATATCTGTCAGATTTGAGTCAATTGCATGAAGTCTGGTCAGAATTGTCTGTATTGTTTTTTCTGAGGCGCCTCTTTCTTCTGGCTCCCTCTTTTAACCTGTGGGCGGTAGGGCTCATCGTACCACCATGATACGTTGTGATGGCGTGACTCTACGGAGGCAATCGTTATATCCAACAATATCCAAGGTAAGCCCGCTCCGCTCCAACCATGTTGACCCACCCCCGAAATCGCTGGATCAGCAAAGTCTGGTCTAGTCTATTCTATCAACTCAACATGAGTGTGGGGGGTTTGCCCGGAGGCCGTTATACATGTGCAGGACATGTGTTCGCTACTACCGAGTGGTGTGGTGGTATTTACTACAATACGCTATAAGCACATTACTAATACGTTATTGACGCGAGGGCCAGAATTTCGTATAGATATCTGGGCATCTCCGGATCTGCAACTCTTAGAGTTTGTTGCTGATCAATGGTGCCACGTCCTTTCGACAGAGAGATAAAGGTACAGTATGTAAGGTACTCTAGGGTAAGTCATCACAGTAAACCACATGTCGGCTATGGCAGCGGGGTACTCCGCGTTTTGCGTGAGACCTTGTACACAAGGTCCTGATTCCCCCCTACTCGGTTCACCTTGGCCTGATGGTCTGACAGGACTCGGTTCACCGCTGGGCTTCCCATCGTAAGATTTCTGTGCGCCTACGCCTCAGTAGGAACTGCGCGGAATTCCGTCATTCTGGTATCACACTCTTTGCTTACTATAACTGATACAATACGTATTTACTTAATATAGATGTATGGCGTTGTAGGACAGAATGATTAATTGAGGCCCGATAGGTCCGAATGATGATAGTCGGCAGTCGGGGAAACACAGAGATGGTGAGATATGGATGATGCACGATCGATGTACGTACTTGTATATGTATGTGGTGTAAACTCCGAAAACCCACGATAAGTCAATCAATCAGTCCATATACTACAGGAGCATTAATAATTACAATCGGGATCGCGCAATCAAGCTATTCAGACCACCTACATGTAGTTTATTAAGCGATTGCTACCTAAAAGAATAGTCTATGTCGTCGATTTTCGCATACAGTAGTTTAGTCCGATACCTAAGCCTTGTCGATAGTATTCCGCAGTTCGTCTATCTTTCTAGGCAACAACTGCGATGCATGCAAGAACCCGAACTCCGCGCGTGTCCGTAGGATAGTGTAAGTATGTAATCCTCCGTCCACTCTACATAGAAGTTAGCGTACGGAGTAGTGTAGCGTTCCACCGGTATCGTCGTGCGGGCTTAAGGCAGCATGAGGCTTTGCAGGGGGCTGCTGCATGCAGAAGCAGAGTCTGGGATATGACAGTATGCGTTACTGTGTTGGACGTGTTCCCCGAGAGTTCCCGGAACTTCCCACCTTAGGACGTGGGGACGTCGAATTAAGGCACAACTTGCTTGTTCACCTCAGTGTCACAAGCTTCGGTTGATGGTAGAAAGGTATACATACAGCTAATCGATACCTATATATGTAGGTGCAGCACTTGTGATTGACATATGATATCTTTGGCTGACGATGTGTCTCAAGTCCTCGGTATTGTGTTATAGACTGCTCTACTGCCGCTGGGGTGATGTAGCGTAGCTTTTACTGCCTTTCTTTCTACTGTCTTGAGTAGAAATATAATCAAGATTCCACAAATACTATGTATTCCTCTGACAATAAAAAAACATACTGAATGGGCATCATTCGAGACATTGGCCTGTTTGCAAATTTCGAAGTTGATACTATCACATGCTAACGGCTTGAAATGTGCTCCAACGCTATGCGTAACAGTACCAAACAATCCCGAGGAATTAGATCATCATCACTACTACTCATCACTAACGCCTATATCACCCTAGAAATACAATACGGTAGGAGAGGTGGAAACGTCATTTCATGCTTAATTTATTCATGGGTGTGCAGAAGAACCATTTTAAAATCCCTGAAACCTCTGGACTCGTCCAGCATGCCCATGTCACCTACGACTAGTACGCCGAAATCCAGTATAATGTGGTTCGCAATTGGGTACATGCTCTTAACGCCATCCCTGGGGCCAACCATCCCATGCCACGACCACTGTCGTTCTCTATCCCTTCTTCTTGGACACACCGACGGTACGACCGCGGCGGCCCGTTGTCTTGGTGTGCTGACCGCGCACACGAAGGCCCCAGTAGTGTCGGAGACCACGGTGGGCGCGGATCTTCTTCAGGCGCTCGAGATCTTCACGGAGCTTGCTGTCAACAGCAGATGAGATGGCATGAGAGTTGGTACCGGTAACGATATCTCTTTGTCGGTTGAGGACTGCCCATTGTCAGCTCTACCCGTCCCATTATATCGTAGTTCTGCCATTTTGTAACTTACACCAAGCAGGAATCTTGTAAGCAGCGGGGTCTTTGACGATTTGGACGACACGCTCAAGCTCTTCAGCAGTAAGCTCACCAGCGCTAAAGATATTTCGTTAGATTCCTCTCAATCATGATGCTTGGTTTATTTTTAGCTTACCGCTTGTTCTTGTCGATATCGGCCTTCTTGAGGATCAAGTCGGCGAAACGGGGACCAATACTGGACTACGGTTTAGTTCGTGTTATACGGTTGATCATAGAGTTTCTTACCCCTTGATCGAAGTCAGGGAGTCTACATCGAAGTCAGTAGCTGTATATACGACACGTTACAGGGCTGTAGGATCGAAATCTGCCCGGCGCTTCTGGTTGCAAATAAAGCAAGGTGGGATCACTCACAGAGGGCCTTCTGCTTGCCGTCGACATTGGTGTTACTTTTGAGCACAGTTAGTATGTTTATTCGTATGTTAGGCCATATAATTGCGATGATTGGAAATCGTAGCAGCTATTTGTAGGCCATAAGATATTATATGGGGAATTCATACAGTAGACGGATGATGAACTGTCAATACAGGTCAGTGAAGTTCTTTGATATGGTGGACAATTGAACGATTCAAGCCCCTCAACCACGAAAACGTGTTGAGGTTGATCGTAACGAAAATGGAAAACCTAGCGCTCACCTGAAAGTTCGACTTCTCCCCCGAGACGAGCGACTAGACGACGTATCAGTACTGCTTGCCATAGTAATCGAAGGTCTCGTGCGCCGTCCAAGGCTTCCTAATGCCTGTCGCAAATGCTCGAGTGCTGGTCCGAGTGCTGGTCAATGTTCCATTTCGTGAGGGGCGCTTTCGCAACTCGTAGACTAGTCGCAACTACTGCAGAGTGTGTATTTTAGGACAGAGTTGATATTTCGTGTGTGTCGGTTCGATTCATAGCTGGTGCTTCGCAGTCGTTTTCGGTTTCGCCTAGCCTTCGTCGGTTCGACACGATGCAGCGGTGGCAGGAAAGCAGCGCAGCAAACTCGAGCATTTGTTCCAGGAAATAGTGAAGCCATTGAACGAGCGTAAACCTGTTGGGTCGACTCACCATGGTGACGGCGTGTGGTGTGGTTGACTGTCGAGGGAAAGGAGGCGGAAACAATCCGAGCTACGACTTTTCAAGATTTTTGGTAGCAGACGTGGTTTCTGTGTGTGCGTGTGGTCCACGGGCGTCAAAGCTTTTCCGAGTCCGATTCTATGTGTGTGCGATTTGATTGGGTCGTCTTCTAGCAGCATGGGACTGCCCTAGTGGAGCCCCTCCCTTATCTTATCATATAGCTCGCCCATTGGTAAGTTCACCCCGCCTTCTACTGTCTGTGGCTGAATGGATGTGGCTGTCATTTGTTCGGGGCCGTACTGAACCATTTTGGAAGTTCCAACAGTTGCTGCATAGACCAGTTTACATTCCCCATCTTCCATCTCTGCTACTGATGCTAGAGTCTTTGTCGACTGTCAAATGCCGGCCAGACGTATAAGCTATCTACATGTAGGTACTGATGGGCACAGGCTGACTCAAGTTGACTCAGGATTATTTGTTGAAAAATGAAATCACCCATGAAGATATATAATGTCATACTTTTGATCTAGTCATTATTTAACGAGGTCTTGCTGCCTAACCGATTTACTAACGTGAAATGCGGACATTGGTCAGCCTAAATACTTATCTATCTCATGAAGATATGATATTATTTGGTATTTGCTTGACAAACGTAATGTCTACAGTATAAATACTAACTAACGCTGCAACAGCTTTGCTAGTTTGTTAGCCTAAACCATTTTTTGTAGGAACTTGGGAGTTCACGGTCTTCCCCCGGTTGGCTACCTCGGCAGGGTTATGCTAAGATACTTGTGTATGAGATGCAAGTGATTGACGCGATGGGAAGCCATGCAGTGATAAATCTGGATGGATGATAGGTACCCGGTACAAGCAGGTCAGCTTCTGGGAACTGTGCTCAAAGCACCGTGTTGCAGGCATGTGGTCACACACCACCTGTTCATCGATCCTGTTTAGAGCTGTTCTAGCCCCACCTACAGGGCCCTTGGTCCGAAGCCGCACAAAAACATCAGACCAGGCGAGCAGGAACACCCCGGACGCCCGGTCGCTAGATGCTGGCGGGTGGCAGATCGATGGCGCGACTCGGCGATAACGGTCGGTTCTTTCCCAGCCAAGTACTTAGGTACCCTGATCACCCATTTTCTTCAGCGATTCTCACTTCCAACGTATCTCCTCCCGCTCGCACACTCTCATTCAGCAAGAAATTCAACAAGTAATCTGCACGGGATAGCATTTCTGTAAATTGTATTTTGCTTGAAAAACACCGCTGAAGATCTATCTATCTGTCTATTCATAAGTATTTTCTATTATTGCTGATTGAGAGAATCGGTCCCGCACTATTCCGAGAAGACTGAGGCTACTACCTACGTTAGCTTGCGATAATTATTCGCACTCAGGTGTCCTCCACCTTGGACAGAATACCGCGTCTTGCCTAATCACTTTGCACTTTATCCAGCAATCGAGTCTCTTCACACCTTCGCTCGAGCTGCCCCCCCTCCTTTCACGAATTCAGGATACAAGATCCTTGTGGGAAGGAACTCGGGCACAAATCTTCTCCACATCTTCCAGAATAACCACGACGACCATGTTCGCGACTCGAGCTCTCCGTCAGGCTGCTGCCCATGGCGCTGAGCGGACTCCTTTAATCCGCTTCATTGGCAAGCGAGAAATCCCTTGTAAGTGCTCTGATACAACGTAGTCCTGCCATTCAAGTTTGCGACATGTCTCTTTTAACCAAACCCCTCCGCCTTTCATTCTTAGTGCTTTTTACTAATATGTCTGTATAGCCAACATCGACCACACACCTCACCCACACCCCGCTTCCCCAACTGGCTCCCTTCCCACCGGATTTGTTCAAAGCAACACCCACAAGAGCTTCTCAGCGTACCGTGACTCGGCGCAGCAACACGGACCCCTGCGCAAGTCTATTGGTTCACTGCCGGCCTCCAGACTTGGTCCTATCGAGGCGCCCAAGGGCCAATTCTTTGACCGCAGTGAGCTTCCTCAGCGTTTCCAAAGAGCGCCCCTCACCCTCGCCGAGATTGAAGCCATCGAGACTGGTGGAGCTACTCTAGTCGGTTGAATTCTAAGGTCGGGGGCGTCGCGGATTACGCGAGGGAAGAACGACGTATATTGGATTGTACGATGACGTTGTATTACCATGAGATCGGGACGGGCAGCTTAATAGTGAGTGAGCACGGATACGAAACACTTCAAACTCAAAGTGAAAATGGAACGGCCTCTAGACGACTGGAACCACGAAAACCAGCCTGAACGAAGGAATGAGGGTGCTGACGGGCGCCGGGTTTCCCCACAGGAGAATCCGGCGGGAATGAATGGACGATTCGAATTGTATACCCTTACCCCTGTGATACTCAAACTCTTCAACACAAGCGTGGCATGGAGAATGGCCTAGATTGTTTTTTTCCAGATGAAGACAAAATATTCTTTTGGTCATTGGCATCGGCGAATAGGCGAGCGCAAAGTTAGACGATGTATTCTTGCTACAAATTTGGACGGACATATAAAATGCGATTTGACTTCTCTCCACGTTACCCTGGTTCAATTGCTCTGTTCCCTACCTAGGTAGTTAAAGATGGTCAAACCTTTGCAAATAATGGATTACATACTGGAAACCTTTTTCAACTTTACAAGGTGCCATATCCACCAATGTCCGAAAACGAGGATGTAGATACAAAGATTGGATATAGAAACAGGAATGGCCCAAAGCATGTTTTAGAAAGACCTTTCTATAAAGGTTGTTGGATGATTTATAATACCTGGTAACACGACTAGGCAAGGATGAGTGCAGACAGTACAAGTCCCGTGATTTCGCGATAGGCTCGGGAGCTCTCAAATCAATTAAAAACGGTAACCCCACGTCATAGCTTTCCAATAACGCGTTTGTGCCTGCCTCATTTCACATGCAAATCTACCGTCGCTTCCACCGCCTCTCCTTTCCAAGACATTGGACCTTGTCGCCTATTTGGATCCTGCCCAATTCTACTTCCAGTCACTCGATCCGGCATTTGCATTCCAACCTCGACACAATGACGAATCCACCATCACCATTACCTGGCGACAGCGGTGGTACAAGCAAGCGAAAAGCGAACGACAAGCCCATCTCGCCGCCGCCGGTCAAGCGCAAGGCGCAAAGTGCCATATCTAAGGGCGCCGTGGCAAGCTTCTTCACACCAACATCACAGAAACCAAAGGACAGCACCGTATGGACGGAGCGTGGACAGGTTTCATCCCCCGCGACGCTGCTCGTAGGCCGCTTCGAGCCTGAAGCCACGGAGGAGCAGGATAGAACGAAGAGAAGAAAGATCGCTGCGTTTGACCTCGACTCAACGCTCATCGTTACATCATCTGGAAAGAAGTTCGGAAATGCTCCTGCCGATTGGAAGTGGTGGGATCCGTCGGTCCCTTCGCGTTTGAGGAAGCTGTACAACGAGGAAGAGTAAGGCGTTTTATCTTATGCTTGAATACTGGATGAGTTTTCCGTCGCCAATGGAAAAGACGGAGACCACCACCTTTCTGCATACCCGCGAGAAGAGCCGAGAGTGCTAATGAGAACGGATCTGTAGTTACCGGGTCGTCATACTCAGCAATCAAGCCGGCTTAACCCTCCATCCCGACCCCAACGGGAAGGGCCCCAAGAATGCGGGGAAAGCCCAGGTAGTCAACTTCAAGCAGAAGTGCTCGGCCGTACTAGCTCAGCTTAACATTCCCACATCCGTTTACGCTGCCACAGAGCGCGACGAATACCGCAAGCCCCGCACGGGGATGTGGAGGGAGTTCTGTGAAGACTACAACATCCCGGAGAATGAGATTGATCTACAGAACAGCGTCTTTGTAGGTGATGCGGGTGGACGCACGGCGCGTGTCGTGAGCGGTGGTAGAGCCACAGGCAAGGACTTCAGCTGTTCCGATCGTAACTTCGCGCATAATGTCGGCATCACGTATAAGACGCCCGAGGAATTTTTTTTAGATGAGCCACCTCGCGAATTCGAGCGTGAATTCGACCCAGAGAAGTATCCATACGATCACGAGGGGCAAGAGGAAGGGGATGTGTTATTCGAGAAGACAAACGAGCGAGACATTGTGCTGTTTTGTGGCCCACCCGGCGCTGGCAAAAGTACTTTCTATTGGAAACACCTCAAGCCCCTCGGTTACGAGCGTGTGAATCAAGATACCCTGAAGAGTCGGGCTAAGTGCTTCAAGGCGGCGGCCGAGTTCCTGGACGACGGTTGCTCCATCGTTATAGGTGCGTATCTAGCTACCTCTCTGTCTTTTATATCTAGACCCTGCCGGCTTCCTGGGCTTAGCACCCTAATACCTTGGTTCTATGAGGCGCTCATTCCTACTGTCTATGAGCTTATCTGACTCTACTGTGGGCAGACAACACGAATCCCGACCCGGATGGGAGAAAGGAGTGGGTTGAGCTTGCGCGCAAACACGACGTGCCTATCCGCTGTGTCTGGTTCAAAATACCTAAGGCGCTTTGTGAACATAACGATACCGTGCGAGCGATGAACAAATCCGTAAGTCCAAGCTTCCGACTCCTCTCCACCTTCCCTGCTCGCTTTCTACCATCTGCCTTCAAGCAGTGGACTGCTTGCGTACTTTCAACTGTTTTTCAGGAACGCTGCAACTGATATGGACTACTGTTTCGTCGTAGTTGAACCCTGAGGCACGCTCTGGTCTACCACCACTCGCTTTCAACGGGTATTTCTCTCGTTTACGTGAACCGACGGTCAAAGAGGGGTTTCAGCATGTCCTGCCCATCGAGTTCAAGTTTCGTGGGACGAAAGAGGAGTATGCAATATGGGCCCAGTATTGGAGATGATCGAAGAAGATTTTGTTGAGTGACAGAAGATGTCAAATACTAATGTGCTAGACTTTGCTATCTCCCCCTTTAATCCGTGGACAGTGGATAGCTCGAAATACCCCCTCTTCGTTGCTTACTATTTGCAAAGTACTTATTGTAGATTGAGGTGGTACGCACTCTTCTGACTTTAAATTACGGGTGTTTAATGGCGTACAAGTAGATGTTTGAAGCCGCCGCAGAGGACGGACAAGTCAAAGCAGCAAATAGACTACAATAGACCAGGGGCATAAGAACTTAGCATTTTAGAGGTCAGCGAATTATGAACGATGAGCCCTGTATCCAAGATTAAGAAGCAATGGGAACAGATATTCATCCATCTGGAAGGTCAGACAACCTATTTCCCACCAAAAATTATATACTTATATAGATGCTGCAACATAGGCGGGGTATCTCAAAACCCCAGCTCCTCAACCTCCATACCACACGTCGTACAAGTCTTAACAGTAACACCATCTTCATTCTCAATGACCCGGCCCCATTCGTGGACATGTTTCCCTCCATCAGCCACAGTATCACCGAATTTAGCCTTCCCTCCACTACCAATCCCACCACCACTCCTCCCACTGCCATCGAACTTCCCCTGGCCCCTGAGGTACGCGTCCGTGCGCGTGCGCTTCTTGAGATCGAGCAGCTTCTCTTTGAACTTGGCCTCCTTCCGCCTCTTCTTGTCGGCCTCGCGGCGCTCGAACTCGGCGTCTAGCGCCTCGGCAGAACCCCACTTTGTCTCGCCGAAGGCGTATGCTTCGACTTGGTATCGCAGGAACAGCATCATGTCGTGCCAGTGCGACTTGTGCGGGTTCGGGCGCGAGAGGTGCGGGAGGAGGTCTGAGTCTCGGAGTTCGGCTGTGAGGTTTGTTAGTTATGTGTTTGATTCGCATTGGGGTGATGTATCTATATGGGACGGGGGCGAGTGCGTAGTTGGCATGTAGAGTGATAGATAGGAGAGATAGAAAGGAAATGGAGAATCGAAAACTGGAAAGAGATATATAAAACCACCTACGATCCGTCAAGAGATAATCCTCCCTACACTCCGTCTTGGTCAAAAGACTGTATTTCTCCGGAAATTTGTCCTTGCACGCATTACATACGGCGCACCCAAAGACCTCCTCCCACACGAAATCGATCTCGAGCGTCCCGCACTCGCGACACTTCCGCTGCGCCTTGTCCTCGCCCAGCAGCGCGCTGAGCCCGGGCTCGAAGGGCCCGGCTTTCTGCCGCTGCAGCTTCCGGAGGAGCTGGAGGCGCTCCCATTCTTGCAGCGTCATGCCCTTTGGCCTTTGCTGCTGCTCGTCACTACCACCTTCACCGGGTTTCTTCCCGTCGGGACCGGCGCTGCTGCTTGGTCCACCGCCCGACATGGCTTTGTTCCAAGGGTCGTCCTCAGCGCTTAGGAAGCCGCCTTTCGTGTCCGTCATCTTGCCGAAGTCGTAGTCTACGAACTTGGTGAATTTGCGCGCGGGCCGGATCGCGCCCTCCTCTGTCCCTGTCTCTTTCCCCTTCTCTTTCTCACCTGCGCCATCTTTCGCCGGTGACGCGCCGTTAACGCGGCCATCACGGCTCGTAGAGGGGACCTCGCGCGCCGCTGTCGTGGCGCTCGCTATGGTGTCGTAGGGCCGCTTGCGGGCGTTCTTGGGGATGTGTACTTGATCCGTGGCGATGAAGCCCGAGGACGTGCGGGATTGCGTTATGCCGGCCGCGCGGGCCGCTGCTTCTTTTTGGTCTCGTATCGCTTTGGCTTTTAACCTATTTTCTTCCTGGAAGAAACGAACTTATGTAAGCGGACTGTATGTCTTGCGCTATAGTGTCTTCACTTGGACAGACGGGATGGGAAACTCACGATGCGACGGGTGATTTCTGGTGTAAGGGGAGATGTGGCGGGCTTAATGGAGGGGCCGGTTGCGGCGGGGGGAGGCGTTGAAGGACGCTCCATGGTCCTTTAATTTTATGATTTGCTTCTCGTCGGAACTGAATTAATTGATTATTAAAGCAGCAGAGTTTGCTATTATGGATGGTGCATGTACAGTAGTATTACAGGAAAGAAAAGTTCACGGCATGAATCGGAGCATGACAAAGATTAGGCAGACTACCTATGTAGGTAGCTAGGGAAAAGACCGGTGACGTCGGAGGTTTTAGTAGCATTGCGGCTTTGCGCTGCTGCAGCGGTCTAGAGCTAGGAAAGGTTTATCAACCAAATCGTTAATTTTGCTACCATCTGGAAACGTCTGCTACGTTTTGAAAGCCCAGTTTCTCACGAATTAAGATCAAATCATTGTAACAATACCACGTATACCAAAACAGGAGAGGCGTAGTCTCAAGATCAGCCCCCGATATTCCCAGTTAATTATTATCTAATTATCCGACCCGACAGTAGAACTGATTCGTGGTCACGTAATAACAGACCCTAGAGTTCAATCCCAGGGAGAGAGCCTCTCATGTATATGCGCGCCACACACGGTTGATAATACCAAATCCCAATTTACTCGTCCTTAACACCACCACGGCCGGCACGCTCGGCCGCCTCGACAGCCTTCTTATCGCTCTGGGCAGCACCGCTCTGCAGGCCGCTCATGAATCCGGCAGGCTGCTTGAAGGGACGCTTGAGGTCGCCGCTTGCGGGCTTGCCGAACAGGTGGATCTGGACGAGGTTGGCCTCGAAGGCACTCTTCAGGGGGATGATGGACTGGATCAGGAGAGGGTTCGTGTATTTCATGTAGATGTGCATGAAGCACATCATGGCAATACCCATGAGCTGCGATCGGAACGAGGCCTTGATCTGCTGCGAGTCGTAGGCTTGCACTGTCGTGGTCACGAGCTTGCCCTCTTCCGAGGAACCCATGGGCGCAGGCTCAACGTATTTGAGCGTTGTCAGATCTGCGGGGAAATAAACTGTTAGCGCATGTGACTCCTCGTCACATTATGTATGTGTATATATGCCGCATATATTCGTACCCTTCTTCTTGTTGATTTGTAGCAGGACGTAGCCGTAGATGGCGGCAATGATGATATTGCTACCGACGTAAAGGGCTCGGACGCCGTTAAGAACGGTAGGGTCGTCGAAGGGTATCTTCTTCGACACCTGCATCATTCCGAAAATGATGATCAGGTTGACTCTATTAGGCGCAACCAGTCATTAGCAGGCTGAATAGGAAAATCGACGGCCGACAAACGGGCGGAAGGTCCGCGACGAGACCACGCGACTCACATTTGGGGACTGAGGCCGGCCATTTTTGCGACTGTGATGAGATCACTCAACGAAGCTGGCGACTGGAGCAGAAGAGAAGAGACGAAGAGTAAAAGAGAGACTGATTAAAAGTAGAAGAAGCGACCCTTGAAGCACAATTATGTCTGCTCCGCTGCTGTGGGTTTGGATTAGAGGGAAGTGGATGGAGGAGAATGGAAAAAGCTCGGAAACTTTTCAATTAGCACTTCTTTATCTGCTTAGGCACACCTGTATGCGACTTGCCGCGCAAACTAACAATCTCCTGGGTCGCTTGTCGCTTGTCGCTCTAGCTGTTGTGCTGCTATTGCCCCCTGTAAACTGAGAACACAAGTGGAGAGCCCCTGTAGGCTGTAGCTCAGGCAGAGTGCTATGCGTAGGTGGGCTCTAAATCGCGCTAAAGGCTACTAAACAGGGGAGTAGGCACCCTAAATAGTAGCGGGCTTTGGTGAATGGCAAAAAGGACACTTGTTCTAGATTTGCTCCAGGACCCTTATCGCCCCCCTTCGAGCCCTTGTCGTGGTTGGGTGATATGTAGGCATCTGACTTGATCCTCTTGTATGGTGATTTGACGAAAATCATCTCAAACAAGCTACAAGCTGCTCAAAAGTCAAAGCGAAGTTAAAAGTAAGTGCTTTTCCTTCAGCCTTTCCGGCTTTCGGCCATGTTAGCTTCAACTTGAAAGCCACTGAAGCAACAAGACATGCCTTCCATACGTTGTAGCCACGACAGCCGCCACTTCTTGTTACTAGGCCGGCCTTAAACAAGGATGCGGTCGTCAGTATCAGCCATGGCCCTTCTGCACTGTGGGTGAGTATCTGGCCTGATATCTCCCCGCTTGGACCTCTTCCATGTGCGTGTTAAGCCTCGTCGCTACAAAGGGAGGCGTAACAGAAAAGAAGTTCAGCAGCACGATGAGAAAACCCCCGTCATGCAAATCAAAACTCGGCCGAGGACCAGTTGGCGAAGAGGAAGAAGCCGAGTGACGGCTCATTCGTGTACTCGCGCAGACTTGGCGACCCGCTCAGAGCAGCAAGGTCACTGTGCCTCATGTCTCTCACAACTTCTCCGCCCCATCAATACTCACTTGTCTTGGAGATGATGAATTCGATGTCATTCTTCATAGGTCAGAAGACCTAGCTCGCGAAAACTCATCACACTCATCTCAAATCCGCCAGATCCATGTACACCCTCATTTCATCCATCACTATGATTTTCCTATAGTTGATCACAGTACAGCCTGCCACGACTGTGGCATGCTCCTTATGCAGCCTGCTATATGGCGCGCGATCCTACCGCACCAGCCACACAAGATGTCGAGCCAACACTGCTTAGTCTCGAGCCAGGCGAGTATGGCCAGGCTTTCGGAAACTGGCGAGTTGGATGAGGCTTCATCGCAGTAGGTCTGGGATAGTACTCAAGTGCCTAAGTGTGACTAAATTCAAAGAAGAGTAGATGTAGTAAAACGTGGGACTGCTACTTCATGTGCTACTTAAGTACAAGAGACTGTGACTTTCCACAGGCTCTGGATTGTCAGCAGTTATACAGACATACAATTCTTAAAGCTAGTCAAACTCACATCAAATGAACATAGCAATTCAAAAGATATTGCTTTAGCTAAGTCTATATATAAGTCCCCACGAGCCTCGTCGAAAGATGGTGGCTAGACTTACGATACAGATTGTAGGAATTTCCTTGAGACCAATGAGATTCGCTTGATTCGGTCGATTCGTGTTTGAGCCGGTGATTAATCTTGCTCTTCTCACAACAAGCTTGCTCATATATCGATTTCAAGCATCTCGTCTCATCCTCATCCCTCTTCCCCAAGACTCTTGATTCACTCGTCCTCTCTGTCCCGCATCTACTCACCCAATTCCGTTCTTCGCAATGTTGACGGGCCGTTAGCAATATTTAGTGTAACTGGACAAGCATCGTCTCGGATCGTCACCAATGATCGTGTGTCATTCTGGGTTGGCGTTTTAGCACATGAGCTAGAGCAGCAAGAGAGTTGCTTGTTATCGACGACATCATCAAGCCAGACCACAAGTGAATACACCCAGCCGCCAGTGCTAACCTGTTGCAAGACAGGTATAAATATAAAAGAGCTCCTCCTTACAAGTCTGAATCAGGGGTATCTCCAGGCTCTTTGCGCAACAACAAGTGTCTATCACCGGCTAAAAGGTCTGGGGGGCTTCCTAGAAGTCCCTTGTTCTTGCCATGGATGTTCTGTATAAGCAGCGAATAAACATAGCTTTAAATATTATACCTTTATATCTGCTGTTTATTCGATAATACTGTTATTCTTTGCTTATTTGGCTCAGCATTAGCACCAGTTGATTCTAGAGCTAATAGATCCAGGATTGTTGGATGGGCACTGGCCAACTTGAGGCTGGTTTCCTTGAGGGTCTTGGGTGTCTTGAGTGCCTTGGTCCATTGGAATTGTGACCAAAAGATATGATTAGTTGGCGATCGGGTTGTGTTATAGATAGTGGTAGGAATGGGCCATAAGACGTTCACATACCCTTGCGCTGTGGCTTCACCACGAGTGATTCAGTCCAGGCAAGTTTCACAGAAGGTCATAGGACAAACGTCGCCAAGCATCCTTCCACCTCCCGTATTCATAGTTTTCTTATGTGGGAATTGAGGTCGCCTAGGAATTATAAGTGGCGTATAAAGACCCTCTTACTTATGTGCTCCTAATCCTCTGCGCCTATACCTGACCACCTCTTCTGGCACCCGCTCGCCTCTGATCGCCGCTACTACTTGCTTAAAATTGAGTTTAGCATTAATGGAGGGAATGTCGCTCCAGCGTTCCATGACTACCTCGCCTAGGTACACATTGCGGCATTGTTCTCTTAGTGGCATTGTGCATTCTCACAAAGTACGGTAATCCCGCCAGGGGCGACCCATTTATATAATGACGTTCGCGTTACCGCCGAACCGCATCTACTATGCCTTCACATGTTTGTCTACTTTCTTCTCTCTTGTAGCATAGGCACTTCCGGGAATTGCTTCTGAGGGCCCCTTGACAAATCTACAGCATAGAAGAGGTCGAAGTTATATATAGGCCAAACATATAACGTCAGAGTACATGATTGATTCTAGCATCCTGTGACCTTAACACTCTAGTAATTAAAAGGTATGTTTATTCTCTTGGTTATACGGTGATTATGTAGTTGTGATAGCAGTCTTGATGGCAATAGCGAGAGCCTTTTCGAGCACTCTACACCTTATAATGGGTAATAGACACTTGTTGTTGCGTAAAGAGCCTGGAGATATCCTTGATTCTGACCTCTTGTTATATTTTATACCTCGGCCGAATGGTCATAGTGAGACTGACCGCCTGTGGACGGTAAGGATGGATTCACAAAGGACCCTCCGGTATTAAGAGAGGCTGGGATGATAAGTTCCTAGCTAAAAGTAACGGAATGAGAACAGCGTAGACGAATAACCGGAACTTAGAGACTAAAGCGAGAGCAAGATTGAATAGAATTGGAACTTGGGTATGGTCAACCTGTGGGCCCTGGTTAGGAGGAACATTGGTTAGAGTCTACAGCTACTTCCTCCATCCTACCGATACTGGTTGTGCTAGCTTAAACCTCGTTTAACTGAGATCCTCCCTCAGTAATTTTTGAAGTCTTATGCTAGGGCCCGGTGTCCATCACTACCACACTCTTCTCGCATTGTATCACCGTCTGCCTCATCACCGTCTGCTTCTTTGGTCGGTGCTATTACTCAGTTATTGTTGAAGTCGCTGCTCACAGCCTTAGTATAAATACCCTGATCACTCTGACCCTCCGAATCTTGCTCATAGACACGACTACAGCACTGGTTGGCTATTTAACCTGTTGCGATGTTGGCGCGTCACGCGCGAGAGACGAGGCTCGGTCACGTGGGAGCCCCAGGACCTATGGCTGCGGCCCAGACAGGTGATATCGGTACCTTGGCTCCCGGTGTACTTTCAGTTATGCTTTGTAGGCATCTATGGCAGCTCAGTCACTGAATAGCCCCCAGCTAAAGTCCCCTTTTTGAAATAAAGTGAAGGCTCAAGCTTTGAGACTAGCGCGGCTTGCCATCTCTATCAAATTTCACCTTTCCGTTACTGTATTTAACGAAGCTGCCATATCCAAACAGGACTAGGAGGGAGTGATTTAAGGCAATGAGTATCAGGAACAGTAGCAGCCTTGGAGATCAGCAAGTGCAAACTAAGGCTATGTCTTTATACAAAAGATCACAGGTCTACATGAATATAGCTGAAGTTATGCACAAGCTTTTCCTTGCGATAGGCAGGACAATTCAGTTTTCAAGCTATATTTATTCACTGGTTATACAGGGAGGCTGAGGCCCGTTTATTAGATAAAATAAAAACCCTTGCCGTTATGTTTATTCGACTTCAACCCTAAGCTAGGAAAAGGGGCCGGATTTCTCTCAGCTAGTTTAGCGATCTCCGCAAGCAAGGGAAAATATATAACAGCCTTAGAACAGAGGCCATGCTCAATTAAGAGTATGACAAAAGAGATCAGTGTAGCTTTGCTTTTGCGCAAGAAACTGTCTAAATTTTATGACGAGAGCAGTGTAGATGTAATGTTCCCTCATGATAAAGGCCTAGTCGAACCTAGTCTCAGAACGGAGGTCCAAGGAAGAACGAGACAGAACCGTATTACTAGTAGCATCTGATTCTAGGAATAGGCGCTGAATTGCCAACGCTTGTGGACGAGGTCTCTTGCGAAGAGATGTAAATATTGCGGTGTCCGGTGCTAAACCTGATCTGTTTCACCGGCAGTGGTGGAAGCTTCCAGAGATAGCGTCGAGTTTAGTACACGATGCTGGGTAAGAAGGTACAGAGTCGGAGAAGAGCATCTAGCTTGAATGGAATTATTGTTTCTTCGTTATGACAATACAGCAGGAGAAGCCCTAAGAATTGTACATAGATAGTTGCAATCTAATTTATATTCAGATATGTGCAATATGCGATATCTCGAGAGTGTCGTTGCACTAAGATGCAGTCCATATTAATCCATCCTTTCCAACCCTTCTTGGCCTTCATTACGATAAGACAACGAAAACAAGTAATCAGCAATTTATGCCCAGATCAATCAAACACATCAGTGGCATATCTCACGTTCCTCAATCCCTCCCACCACTTGGATACTCTCTCCTCATTAGTCTCCTCATTACCCTTCGCCTTCTCCCTTTTTAGCACGATCTTGATGACCTCCGTCTTAATCCCTTCGCCAATGGCGCGCGAACCACATGTGTACAGCTTGGCGTTCTGATCCCACAAGGGGATGATCTCATCCTCGTACATAGAGAGCAAGTCCTGCACGTACTTGGCTCCGTTAGACTTGTCTGTGGCTCTGCTGTACGCTCTCCTGACGGTTACTGCGCCGATCCTCTCCCACTCCGCCAGCTCGTCCGCGTACAGGTCGTCGCGGCCAGGGGCGCGGCACCCGATGAGTAGGATGGCGGGCGCGAGCTTGCGGCCTGCGTTGATCATCTCCGCACGCTCCTGGATGAAGCCGCGGAAAGGGCTGATGCCAGTTCCGGCGCCGATGCAGATCACGGGCGTGTTCTCGGGGTTCTGTGGAAGGTGGAACGCCGCGTGTGACTTGCGCACTGCTACATGTAGCTTGTCGCCTGGTTCTAGCGAGTCCAGATACGATGAGGCGACGCCTACATGGGTGCCGTGGCCCGACTTTGAGGGCGCTTCGAGCACGGCGAATGTCAGTGTGACGTGAGACGGGTTCCAGAGTGGAGAGGAGGATATGGAGCTGTGAAAAGTTAGCAAGACGCCTTTCTTTCTGGTCAGGAGTTTAGTAAATTAACGTACTATTGTCGCACTCGCATAGGTGGGAGCATGGCAAGGAACATTCCGAGAGGCAGTTCGACAGAGGGGAATTCCTCCAAGAGATCGAGCACTGACATACGTTTGTCTAGTACTTCTGTGTAATTCTCGTTCGCGTACTTCTTCAGAGCCTCCTTGTCTGCATCGTCTTTCGTGGCTTCTGCTAGGGAAAGAATGTTCTGTTGTGCTCGTTAATGACTATTTTTCCTATATAAGGACATTTTGCTTACCCTCCTTGTTGCTGGCTGGGCTAACTCAACATATGCGCTGAAGACGCTCTGCGCCGGCATCGATGTCGACGTAGGCAGTGGCGTATTTGAAGCACCTGCAATTGTGATATGGGCATCCCATGGCAGCTGGAATCGACGCATAGCACGTTGAACTACAGCTTTGGGGTTGATAGGCAGGACCGCGAGATAATCACCCGCTCGGTATGTCTGTCCGCTGGGCAGAGCAATTTCAATGTGTTTCTTAACTGGCTCACCGTCTGCCGTCAGCTTGCGAGCGTCAACCACAAGTGCTTCCATGACATCCTGGCGAAGAGTTGATGTTCGCGGGCTGGTGACCTCCACACTCAGGCCGCTGGACTGCAAGGCATCGTCTGTCGCATCTCCGGTGCCGTATTTCTTCTGAAGGGCTGGCCAGAGAACGTTATCTTCCCATGTCTCGAAGTCTGTGAATGTGTCGGTTGATCCAGTATCTGAGAGACCCATATCTGCAATGCGCGTAGCGCCATTCTCATCGAGCTTGGCGTCGACGAGCTTGGGGATACGGTGGAACGTTTGAGACCAGTCATGATGACCCACGCCAAAGACTGCATAATCAACTCCCTTCAGCAGATCCTTATCTTTACAGCCGGCTAGCCAGGCACAGAAGAGAGCGGCGTTGTCAGGGGGCTCTCCTTCGTATGATGCCGTGATAATGATCACTGGCTGGTTCTTGGGGACGGCGCCGTTAGCTGAGTCTAGGCAGTCAACTTTATCGACAGTAAAGCCATGCCGAGAAGCGTCACTTGCTAACCGCTGAGCCAGTGATTCGCAGGTACCACTGTTGCTGCCGTATAGAACGGTTATTTTTTGCCCCTTTGTTGAGGCGGATGATTCTTCGGACTGCAGCTTCGAAGATTCTTGCGACATACCACTGCCAGCTAGGCGGTGCTCCAACTGGGTTGGCGATAAGCCATCACGAATGATGGCTCGCATGTAGAAGTTGTCGGGCTTGATAGTTAAAGTCTGCTTAATGGCCAAGTTGTAAGTAGGGTCGTGCAATACGAAGTTGAAGTTTTGAAATAGCATGGCCATTGCTAGAATGGCTTCTTGCATAGCGAACGGCCGGCCAATGCAAGCTCGCATTCCGTTTCCGAAAGGCTTCCAAGCATTCTTGGGCAACTTGCTAAATGGTTCGTCTAGCATTCGCTCCGGTTTGAAATCGTGGGCATCATCGCCCCAGACGGCTGGGTCAACATGGGCGCGGGTAAGGAATATTGTACATGGTTCGTCTTTGGATACGGGATACCTTCCAGCTAATAATTGATCCTCGAGGGAAACTACACCGAATAGTGGGATAGGTGAGTCAAGTCTTAGAGTTTCACGTATAACCTAACAATTATTAGCCAAGCCCCCTGGCACTGGATATGAAGACACGTACGGCCGTTATATAAGGCAGCTTAGACAGATGCTCAACGTTGATGGGACCTTTGCCGATGACCTCATCAACTTCATTCTGGACTTTCTGATACTTCTCTGGGTTCTTCAACAGACGATAGAAAGCAAAAGATAGGGTGCCGGATGTGGTTTCATGACCAGCGATAAGAAAGGTGATGAGATTGTCGATGATGCTTGAGTCGCTCATGTGCTTCCCAGTCTTCGGATCTACTCCGCTAAGCATGGCATTCAAAAGATCTTTGCGGTTATCGGGATTCTTCTTCCTTGCATCAAGGACCTCCTGGGCTGTGTCTCTCAAGACGGCAATATCTTGCCAGTACTTGGCGTCGTCGGTTCGGTAAAAGAAAGAGGGCAGCACTCTTCTAGGACGTTTCCCTGACTCTACTAAAAAGCCGCCCATAGCCTCAATCATGGGATGCATCTCCTTAGAGTAAAAACTGTTGAAGCGGAAGCCCATAGAACATAAAGCAAGCGTGTCCAGAGCTAAGCGAGTGAAGTCGTCAGACGCGGGAATTGGCGTGTTAGGTCCGTAGCGAGCAAACTTCAATGCCATTTGGCTTGCCACATCATGCATTTCGTCGAACATGCCACGAATAGACAGTGGACCGAATCTGTCAAATGTCAGTTATGATTGGAGCCATCTTTAGGATTGAACCACGAAGGTTGTTGAAGCTATCGAGGCGGGCTGCCAGCACATTGTGAGAACATGAAGAGACATACTAGGCTCTGATTAGTGGGCAGCATCAAAGGAAAGTTATTGCGCCTTATGGTGACTTACCGCTGGCATTAATACACGATGAGCAATACCCCAATTCTCTTCGCCTGGTTGGGCCTTGATGTGGTGGTTAGCTTCATGAAAATAGTGACTATAATGGTGAAGATACTTACAGTAAAGAGCCCATCATGTACTCCATTTCTGATCTCCTAGACTCCGCATGAGCATCGAACAAGATCTGCCCAAGTTACCATGACGTACCGCCAGAACTCCGTTCGGCTTTTTGGCAAAGCGCTTCTCATCACACAGCTCGTTGACCAGTCGATAACTATTGGCGAAAACTATACTCCTCCCACCGGGAAAGTATAGACGAAATACCTCGCCTACAATTACATGAGTAAACAATCTCGTTCACATCCTGATTTTTTCACTCATTGTCACGATTGCACATACCATACTTGTCAGCAAAGTCACAAAAGGAACGGCGTGACTCCACCGGATCGATTTGGGTGGCGTTGCCGACGATGGGTAAGGTCGGTGGTGAGGGTATGGGTGTTATCGTCGACATTCTTTCGACATCTGATGCTTCTGAGGGCTCAATTGGAACGTTCGACCACAGCAAAGATGATAACGAGAGCCACGAATAATATATACGATTTCCTAGCAGTGTTGAAGCCATGCTTGGCGCATAAACCTGGGTCGTGGCTTGATCCTAGCTACCCAACCGTCCCCGTCTCGGCTACCGATCGCTCGTGGGCCACACTACCCATCCCTGTGGGTGATGGGTCGCCAGGTAGCTACAGAGAACTGTCCATGATCGGTGCAATACTGGACCCCGCCAATGGCGCCGGTGGGTGGCTGTCGTCGGGATTCGCGTGTTACTCAGCGCCGGAAGCTAATTGTTTGAACTAATTAATAATGCTGCGCACAAGATAAGTCGCCATACGAGAGAGAGAAATACTGGAGACATGTCTGATGAGCCGAGGACGAATCCACTCCATCGCCTGACAATGGCTACCAGTGCTTTACTTATTGTAGCTCCCCAGTATGTGTTTAACTACTAGCAAGTGTACGAACATGCTTACTGAGCTTACACGCTACGCTGCCTAGGGCATCCTACCTAGGTACTCCTATTTAGTACCCATGTCCGGCAACTTCTTTATGAGACTGAGAAGCCGAGGTAGCTATAGTTCCACTTTCGCTATCATTAAAGGGCTATCTGTCTAGTGTATGTTGACAAAACGGAGTACAGAGTTATACATACGAAAGCAGAGAGAGAAGGATAAAGAAAATTCAGAGGTGAAGAAATACCACAACCGAGGGACGACCCACTCGGGGCAACCGAAGACTCGGGAATCGCCCTATTCTTGGCTACTTCATTTTCGTCGTGGTCTATTTTATTTCTATCGAATTGAAGGCGGTGGAAGTCGTCGCCGGGCAAATGCGAATGCGACTCGCTCTTCCGACTCTCAATTGCCTCAAAATCGAGGCAGTCAGAACGTCCAACCAACACAACACTACTATTACATACCAGCCCTTACCAGGGTCAAAGTCATGTGAACTCTCGATACTCAGCGCGGAGAATTCCAATGTCCGTTTCACCCGAAGTGAGGAATTGTATCCGTCGGCGTAATTGAAGACCCTTGACCGTACCACTGCGGAAACCAATTACGCGGTCAGGATAGGTATACTGAGCTGCACTCAATACCCCCGCTTAACTTATGACGTTACAATTAGTATCCGGAGGCGCCAGTCTATATAAGTTCAACGGAATCTGTGATTGGCCTAGAATTTACGAGCTTTGGTTGAGGATGATATTCGGAACTTGCGCGGGCGTTACCCCAAATATACTAAGCCACAGTTGACGTGGTCTCTATCTGGAGGTACATTGGGATTTCTGACCAAATTTGGGTTACGAAACGAACAGAGATCTACATACGCAGTAACTTAGGCACGTTCAAGAGCTAAGAGGCTAATAATTAGTATATGTATTTAACTTACCTACTCGCCTACCTCCCTGGTACGCGATCATGCATAGCGGCGTACATATAGACCAGTTGTACAGGCTTCGTGCTATAGCGCCAGTCAGACCCCTCATACAAGTAAATGTCCCTCTAAAGATGCCTCGGCTCCATGACATAAAAAGTGGGATGATAAGGCGATGCAATCAGACAGTTTTGATCTAGGTGGTTCAATTCCGATTGGGTTTATTGGGTCTTTGGGTCATCAACACCACTCCGCTATTCCGCTTTGGAAGTTAGGAGCCGAAGCGGTTGTAGGACCACGGTCCGAACTTCGCCCAAAAGCAAACCGTTGAGAGATAGATTTAAATAGCAAGCGCGCGTCATGGTTCGGTAGATGTCGCACCAGTCCCAGTCTTCAACGGCGACGCTATTATAGATGCAGCATGACAGCTGATAGTCACATTTTCAAGCTAAGTGAATCTGTAGCAGCGGAGTCGATGATGTATTGCAGGCCCTGTCTAAACCATATACGGTCCGCTATGATGTTTAACGCATTTATATATGAGACATACCTATGTGCCTGTATTCTTTTTACTGTCGAGAAGTAAAATATTCAAATATTCAATGATGTTGTATGAGATTGACATTTAAATCTTGAGAAGTATATTTACTTTAAGACGTGAATTGTATATCTCTCACAAGGACTGATCTGTAAAACGTCCGACAATCTCTCGTAACTGTATGCATACCAAAGTCATTCAATTATAACCTCCAGATGATCATTAATCGGAAACATACTTATTTCAGTGAGTTCCATGTCGTGCCCTCTTGTTTCTTGTGAGAACAATCGGTGAGAATGTGTGCACGATGTCCGCTTGAGCAATTTACTTTTACTATACTCCCTAGGATACTACACAATAGTCAAAGTCCATCTGCCAATCACATTGCCGTGATGCTACTTCACATATACAGCTATGTCCTCAATCCTAGGCCCCGCCACCTCGGAAACCCACTCGGAGATATGACTGAGGAGAACGACCTTTCGGGCCAATAGTGAACCGCGTATGTAGTAGACGCAGCACAGGTATGGCGCACGCTGATGAACAACGAATTAGAGGAGCAGAAAGTCGATTAGTTGAAGCAGTTGGTTTCGGTTAAAAGTCGTTCCATTGTGAGCGTCTGATGGACGCCTCGCTTCAGATCTCTCCAGTTACTATTGAATACACGCCCACGTACATTTTTCTGCCCTAAGAGGTGTGTCAACATGTTCTGAATAGCTAACAGTAGATGGAAGAACAACTCTGTCCAGGGTAAGATTAAGAAGGTCAAGCCAGATTAATTGAGCTTCACGTCACTGTCCTGAAAAGTCAAAATCTAAAACCGATAGAGTGTTCAGATCTGAAAAGTCCAGCTGAGATAAATCCCAATAATATAAAAAGAGCACCATGATATCAGTACTACATCTATTTCATGTCGCCTGGAGTACGGGAGGATGACTGGGAATGAGACTTATACAAGAGCGTGATCTCCGTTGTGAGTGAGCGACTATCTAGCTAGCTAGCTCAGTAGGAGCCTCTCAAACACCAATCATTCGAATTGACAGTGCAACTTATTCTGTGCGCACTAAGCTCTCCCCTTGAAGAAGCCCAAGTACTAGTTGCCCTCGAGAGTCGAATATCGACATGTATCCGCGAAAGGCAAAGCTTAGAACCCATTTGATGTCTCTTGTTCGGCCTTCTTGCGATCGTATTCCTCGATAGAATCCAAAATATCTCGGTCTACGATCCCGCAGAGGATCATTAGATCTCGTCTCTTATGGGTCTTATCGCTTGGAGGTTTTTGGTACAGATCAGCAAACATGCGATCCATAGTTTGATCTAAATAGCGATGTTAGCATACTATTACGACGTATCAAAGAGATGAGACCAGCCGTATTACCATCGAGAGTATAAAAGTCAGCGACTGTTCGAGGAAAGCCTTCGATCGGCTGGTGCGTACGATACGAACGAAGAGGCATGAGTTCGTAGTTACTGCTTTTAGCGGCCTTTTCCTCACTAATACATTCATCAGTCAGTTGTGATACGTTCAGCATGAGACGTATTGGGAACTTACAGGGCTGACAACAATACGGATAGAATCCCTTCAACACGGGTCGATCGCGATTAAGACTATCGAGGCGAGTGTTGAGGCCACCAATCTCCTTCTTCAGACCTTCGGCTGTCTGATCGGAGCCATTATCCTTCTGTGCAGGGCTGTCGACATTGTGTAGCGGGGGGCCCATACTGATGGATTCGCTAGGTCAGATCAACCGAGGTCTAGCAGGTGTAGCAGATCAGAACAAGGGGATAATCGAGAAAGGGTGTTATAGATGGATGATGAATCCAGTATGGAAGAGGCGGAGACTGAACACGGTTTGTTCATGGTAGTATAAATAAGCAGGATTTTTGCCGCCTATGTTGGGAGACGCTTAGGGCACTGAAATGATAGGTCATGCTCGTTCTTCGTATGAGGTGATGAGTATGCGCGTAGTGCATTGAGGATGATAGGTCATGTTTGGTGTTGACTAGACAATGTCTTGCGCCAGTATGGATTTGCGCCCAGCTGAATCTCCAGAAGTGTTTTCAGAAGCCTTAGGCCAATCACTGTAGAGCGACACAACGCAAAACGCCACATGCACTCGGAAGTGTATACGCATATGCGGGAGTTCTTCTATCCGAAACCGGGATATTGCTGCATGTGGTTTCTTGATAATTGGCTCGAGGTCTTAATAGAATAAAGTTTTATTTTAAGGATAATTGGGCGTTAGGCGCACCAGAGGGCTGACAGGCGCCTAGCATAGCTCGTGAATTATTGGCCAGCCATAATAGAGCTTATCAAGGTAAACTGCGCGTCCTGATTAATGTCTTCGAAGAAGACGCGCGAAGTCATTGGAATATACTTACGCACTAGGATCACTGCAAGGCGCTTAGCTTGATTCCGGAAAACAACCAGTGATCTTACTAGTCATGTCGAAGGAAAATGTTGTCCAAATTGGGCATCGCTGGTATACGCATCAGTGCGAATCAGAGTGGCAGAAGTGCGTATGCGATCTGATGCCTCATTACCAGGAAGCGGCTGCTATTGCTGCAGAGTTGGGGTTGGGCCAGCTTAAGCAGACTAGATTTAAGTATTCGATCCGCTACCCCTTCCTAGACTTTTACAGGTACAAGTCGCTTCTAGCGGCTAGTTCGGACAGAGAAATCCTCAAACAGTTATGTGAACGCACTCTGACTCCGGCCGGAAGCGAGAGAGCGTGGAAAGCTTTGCGACTAGACGAAGCGGTCCTGATAGGTGTGATGGAAGGTTGGGATAGCCCCTCATCAGGGCCGCAATCCATGGAGGCTCCGGAGGAGGGAGTTGCAGGTGGAACACGAGTACAACTACTGAAGGTGGCCGACAGAGCAGAATACTTGGAACCCGTCACGGATAGATGCATCTTCATTAGCGACAGTGGCGCTTCACAAAACCGTAATGCTGTGGAAAAATGGACATTTGTTAATAAGATCACACTCGGCATACTTTACTCGAAAACGGAGACGGAGGTTATCGTGGCTGTTGAAGATACCGTGATATCGACAATCACATATGACGAAAGGAGTCTAATGCTTTTGCATTGTGTCGGGCAGGTTGGCATGGCTCTCGAACTGCTCACCTCAGTGTCCCCAATGACACGTGGAGTCCATGAGAATAAGGCCATAGAATTATGGATTCATGAATTTGACGACGTCACGAATATATTAGCGTCTAGCATCGGTGTGGCAGCGATGAGTAACTTCAAAGCTGCTGATTCTCGTGGGAAAATGAGGCCTTCTGGCTCGAGTGGATGGCTGCCCGCAGATATGTTTGAAACGGTATTCGAACAACTGCCTGTGGACAAAGGCTTCGTCGATCTGCGAGAGTATGGAATGGAGTCAACAGTGAGGCCGGTGTCGTCCGCTCATGTTAAGCTGTTATGCCCTCACTGCTGGGGCACTGACAAACTGAGCTCACACAGCGAAGTGACCCAGGTCCAGCCTCTACGTCTCATGGGTTCGCCTAATAAGAATGGTGAGTATACCGCGGTGTCTCATCTGTGGTCAGAGTACAGGGAAGCCGATTCAGTATACTCCATGCAGAGAGATGCAGCCATAGTAGGGGGACCAGCCAGCCTGTGGATTGATAAACTATGCATCAGGCAGGATGATAAGGACGAGAAGGCCGCTGAGCTATCTCGTATGGGCAGCTATTATGCTGGAGCGCATACAACCCTCATCTGTCCAGCCCGTCCAGTTGCTGGCGTGCCCTTGATCGAGCAAAGTAGACATTTAATAACCGTTCCAAGTCATCTGAAAGATTTTCCGGGCCTGAATTCATGGAGACAAGACCCGTGGCATGGCAGAGTGTGGACGTTCCAAGAAGCGTACCTAAGCAAAAACCCTCGAGTTGTCGACTCGGACACTGGCACCGGATTGAGTGCGTGCTGGTTAGACTTTATGGCATATGCTGCAAAGGAGAAATATCCTACGAGATGCGAAGTTGGGTTGCCACCTTACCATACGAGATTCCTAGTCCCATATGGCAAGTTAGACTACTACACTACCCCATTCATGAGATGCTGGGCTGCTTGCAGTTATCACAACTGGGCACCAGATATTTCAAGTATCCAGATGTCTCTTGGAGATTTGATCGTACACACACGTCGTAGGAACTGTTCAGAAGGGCGGGACAGAATCGTGGGACTGCTGGGTCTAGCAGTAGCAGCGGGAACATTCCGATCGAACCACATTTCTAGCTTGGATGATGCCTATCGAGAGGCAGTGCGCTGTGGTGCGCTTGGTGCCGAGGTGTTGCTAACCGACCTAGGAGGGACTTCTCCAAATTCATGTTGGATACCCAAGAGTGGTAATGAGATGATTCCTAGTCCTGACATATCAATATGTGGTAATGCATTGCGACCCGTAGTAGATAGTGATGGGAGGCTGATTTGCAAGGCTTCCGAGGTGGAAATCGATATGAACGATGATTTGCCCCATATCGTGGACGGCTTTGAATGGATCAAGATTCGGATGAATGCTGGCACCTATAAGGTGGAGACGAGATATTATATGAATAGAAAAGGGAGAGCATATATACTGGCAGCTCATGACCCAGATTCACTGGCCGACAGAATTTTGGTATGGGCCACTGAAACTGGTAGCGGGACACATTATATCGAAGGCACCGCAAGGATTTTATTGAATATCCCAATTGATGACGACGGGCAGTATGGGACTGAAGAGAAAGGAGAGATCGTAACGCTAAGGTTTAGCTAGAGACTTCGGCCACGACGCCGAAAGGAGAGTTGTAGGCCATGTGGGAGTGCTGTAAATATAGACTAATTGACCCCCGAAGACTATGAGAGGGTATATGCAATCATAGAATATTATTCTCATATCAATTAATTGCCTCCGAGTCCTACATACAGCCTATATGATAGCGAGAAACTGCGGAAGTTGGCGAAATACCTAAGGTATAGGCCCCTTAGCGCACCATTCTCTCACACAAAACTCTCAATCGCACCCCAGAATCCCTCAGGATCCTCACACATAGGCAAATGGCCCGCCTCAGGCACAATAGCCAGCTCCAACCCCTTTTCTCCCACCAGTCCCTTAAAGCCATCCATAGCCTTCACCAAAGCGCCCTTCGCATCTCCCTCTCCGACCACCAACAGGCCAGGAACCGCACACTCCTTCAACTGCGGCTTCATATCGTAGTCCCAAAGCGCCTGACATCCGTACCGAAACCCTTCGATGTCGTTGCTCGCAACCATGTCCCGGATCCACGCCACCGTGTCCTGCTTCTGCATCGTGGCGGGGTGGAACCACCTCTCCACCGTCTGCCCCGCGAGCTTCTTGATTCCCACAGACCCGTCCTCGAGGGGTGTCTCGGCAACACCTATGCGCTCTTTCCAGGCCGCCGTGTTGGCGGCGCTCGAGGCGGCGTTGAAGTCGCAGGCGATGAACTTGCCTAGCTTCGCCAGGTATTTGAGGGCGAACTTCATTGTCGTCGCGCCGCCCATAGAGACCCCGATGAGAGTGTCCAGTTTGGGAATGCGCAGCGCGGCTAGTAGGGTGTTGATGTCGTCCGCTAGGATGTCTAGTGTTGAGGGCTGAGGGGGAGAGGGGATGGAGTGTCGCCCGCGGAAGTCATAGCGGAGGATACGGTACTGTGGACGCTTAGCTTTGAATATGTCGATGAAGCGATCCCACATGTGCAGCGACGTAAGTAGAGAGTTGCAGAATGCGACTGTCGGTGCTTTCGGATCTGAGTTCCCTTCTAATCTGTAGGGGATGGTGAGATCATCGGGAGTTGTTATGTAGGACTCAATAACCGGCGAAGGATCATTGGTAGTGAAGGTCCTGCCATCTGGTGATTTGAAAGTTGATTTAGCAGGCGGAAGTCGGGATAGGTTTTGCAGATCACGCGATGCCGGCCCAAAGATATAGAAAAGAGACCATTCCCTCCGTGAAAGTCTGGTGGCGTACTTTTCATAGAGCTCCCTCGTTCGCGGCGTTGAGATCAACGCTTGATATTCCGGACCTCCGAGTCCGTTGTCCTTAGTATACTCGTGCAGGCCAATGAACCTGGGTGGCGCGCCTTTTTCCAAACTTGATATCTTGAAGACTCGTGAGCGCAACCAGCCAGGCACCTTGCCCAGCATCTCGATATGCTCCTCGCGATACCAGCTTAGGATCCGCTCTGCCGCGTCCTCGGGTTCCTTAGGCTCTATTTGGACGGCGACCAAAGTGAGCCCCTCGGCCTCCTCGTCCATCAACTGCTCAATGGGGACGAAGAGCGGGGATTGCTTGCTTATCACCAGGTCCCAGAAATACCTCGTCACCTCGACTTGGCCAATGGTCTCCGCCTCGCGCTGAGATCTGTTATCACGGAGACATGTGTAAGCTTCCGTCTCCAGGAGGGGCATGTCCGTGATGTCGTAAGTCGCCAGGAACGTCGGCTCTTGGCCGTCCGCGGCCCGGTACCGAAGACCGTTGGTGAAGATCTGCGGCAACTTCAGCCGGGTCGGGCCATGCTCGTTGTTGTACCACTCGTGAAATTGCTCGAGCGGTAGCCCCGGCTGGGGCTGCATAGTCACATAGAGATTCCCCGGGGTCGGCATAGTGTCCCGGTTGCTTCGCGCTGGGTCTCGAGATTGCTATTTACCTTGCGCGTACGCTATATAGAGAGAACAAGTGATCTTTCGCAGAGGCAAGAGTTCAATTCCCCTTTCAGATCTGACGTTTCAATGTTTTCTTGAGCCGGACAATCCCCGTATGATGACGGCGGGGTTCTGCCGATCTGGTATGCCGCTTCTTATCCGCAAGAAAAAGTCCGGGTAAATGCTTTCCCTCAGATTGCTCAGTGCTCAAAATTCCTGGAGACCCTTACGCAGAACTAAACTCGTACGAATGTTGTTTAGCTCATGCTTTAGAATATCAAGGCATAAACAAATACGTTATATATACCTAGAGAGTCTTCAATAATACTGACGGCATTTCCGACGCGTTGCCGATAGGATTCCCATCATGGCCCGTCCGATTGAACTTTGAAGATCCGAAAACCGGCATTGAGCTTCGGCTATTCCCGGGATTTGGTCCAGTTGGCTTCGCAGAATTATACCAAACTGTGTAGTTTAACCCGCATGCAATTAGAAAGATCAATTCTCAATAACAGTCTCATCTATTTTAACTGCCATAATATTCATCTTGACCCTTGCGACCACTATGTGTAAGCTGGCCAAAGTGGCCTTTAACTCGTTCGTTTGATGTCATAATGATAGTGTTGTGAATTTTCGGAAGAAGGGACCTCGAACTGATGCGCCCACGAGCATGTAGTTCAGTACTGGGCGTTTGTTTCCCTATTTTCAACTCATTTCATCTACTGAGTATACTCAAAGTGCTTGGCACAAAGTTAAGAACGTCGAAATGTAACACTCAATCTCTCGCCGAGGCCATTGAGGCGAATGATAAGACTTCTGGAACAACAACATTTCTTATCTTATTTATGCCTTTACGCTTAGCAGAATATATATAAGTTCTTCGCTTGGCAGCACTGCCGAATCTAGTCTTGGGAGGCCATGGCCGACCTGGTAGCCGGGACCAAGGGCCTAAATATCGCGGCGCATTGCTAGCTAGCGGCTCGATTCCCGATCCTCCCAGCTTTCCTTGATGGTATACCTCTGATCTAGTGTCACCCAAGCCTGGAGTGCATGTAGCGGCTGGGCGGTTAAAATTCCCGACGCAACCAACTAAGGCAGCTGGAACCTTTCAGCTTCAAGCCTCAAATCATCCTGCATTACAATACATACATACTTGACACCTTCCACGTCTGATTCCGTCTGGAGTCCTCGCCACATGCTACCTAGTATGTTTCCTTACTTGCTGCCCCCTATCGTGGAAGCCGCCTTGGCATGGCTCAGAACACTGGATCTGCTGAGAAGCACGTGTCGCCGCGCAAGACATATCACATAGGGGTTGTATGTCTGTCTGCAGCGGTGTACCCGGGTTTGTCTCCGCTACGAGATAACTACATACCTACCTAAGGTAGTAGGTATACCAGCGCATGTAACGCCCACTCGCTGAGCTCTGATAAGATGCTTGCTTGTTACAGGAAGACACGTGTTGGTGTCCTCCTCCTCCATGGCCTAGCGTATCGGAGTTCGCAGCACCGCGGTCACTTTCGCCTAGCGTGGACATATGCTTGCTTGCGTCGTCTTCTCCAGCTTCTACTGATAACGGATAGCTACGGCCTACATCAAACCAGTAACTCACCCTATTGAACTATGAAGTATGGGTCTGGACTTGGAAAATCCTTCCCGGAGGGCTGGTACATACGACGCTAGGGAACCCGTCCATCCAATCGTCGTCCATTGAAGCTATTTTGAGGGTAAGGTTCCATCTGAGGTTTCCTTCGATGTGTCTCGTAACTGGTTTGTCCGCTACTGGAACACGTCTCGTGATGGTTTGGTGACTTTAGTGAATTACTATCGAATAGGCGATACCTGGGAGGCCTTCTTACTGCGGTTCCAGTCTATGAAAGCTTTGGTAGCGTAGTACAGGGAGGTATTTAGATCTATGGATCCTTGTCACTGAAACGGAATACGCAAAATGGCATAGCGAGAGGCCGCGAAAGGTCCGATTAAGGGGCTAGTCATTGTGTTCGAGGTGCACACAGCGTGGAGGTTCCTCGCATCTTTCCACGACGGTGGGTTATTGCGTTCGCGCGATAGGACAATTGAAAGCGGTATATTCATTGTTGCAAACACAGTACCAAGCGGAATCGACTAGTCACATGTCTACACTGATAGTCACACCCTTATTGCCTTGTAAGGTACAGTATGATATTGGTTAATAGTATGGTAAAGGGCATCATACAAGACGCAAGCTTGTAAAGCTTGTAGAAGGGAAGAACCAACAACGAGCTATATGTGAAATCAGAATATAGATATGCCAGGTCTAGCGTCTGGCACTTTCATCTGATGAGGTAGGAATATGTTTCTATGATGTGACAGTGGTCGGGGAGTTTCAACTCTTTCTCCTATTGCTGCGGGCCGGACATGTTCTCTCGACCGGTTGGCGAACAATACGATGGGAGAACCAAAAAAAAAAATAAGCAGAGTTTGACGAGGAATTTGAAAGAGTATTCCAACAAAGTTGCGATCCTATCTGATCCCAGCATCTACCTTTGGCGAGATACTCTTTTATTAAGGGTGTATCTCCTGGTAGCATCTTTGGAGCAATCTTCGTGCAAGGTGAATAGACCCAGGACGCGTCATTTAGCAACCGCTACGTTCACATTATACAGACCTCGTCTGATAGCAGCTAGCGCGATGCAGTGAAGCAAAACACAGGTATAAACAATATCTCCAAGGAGACTTAGAAAATAAGACGTCGCCTTGTTAATTCCTTTAGAGTATTGCCTCCAGCGTTCTAACGTTGGAAGAAAGCTAGGTGCTTAAGTAGCTAGCTAGCTGAGTAGCTGAGTACTTAGTTGGATGCTATATACGCTATATACAAAAAACTCAGCTCTCTCTTTCTCTCTCCCCATCTTTATGTGCCTGTATATAGTGGTGATATGAATGTTTGCGCTTGTAATCCCATCAGCTCATGCTGGATGAACCGATTGTTGTACGACTTTATATTCCAACCCAACCCATCCCAATCCATCCCATACCGTACTTGTACCGTCCAGCCCCATGCCATCTTATCGTATGCATATGCAATGTAGAGTACTCGTCTCGTCTTCCCACAGCCATTTTTACGTCCCGTGCCAAATCTCGTCCGTATCGCACGCAGCATGCGAGGAAAGCGCGAACGGGAGAGGGAAATTCCCTTCAAAGTGCACCTTGCTCTTTCTGCGATGGGCCATTCTACTCCCCTATCTTACTCCCCCATCTTACTCCCCTTGCCCCTCCTCTTCTCACCTCTCTTTCTCCTCCCCTTTTTCTTTAAATGCAGAACCGCTCTTTCCCTTCTCCTTCTCCTTCCCCTTCCCATTCTCATCTACCCCATCTTTCTCTCTCTCCCTCGATGTCGGCACAGGACTGCTCGCCCTTGTCGGCATATAGAAATCATAGCGGTCGGGGAATAAAATGATATTCGCAAGCCTCACGACCTCCGACTCAGCGCGCGTGAACCCTCCTGACGAGGGCGTGGATGCGGGACTCTCTGTCGCCCCGTCGTCGAGCATCATGATATCCGCGTCTTCTTTCTTCTCCTGCTCTTCTGTCGTCGAGGGCGTGCTGCTGCTGCTCGATTTCTCCTCCGTTATCGTCGATGCTTTATTATGATTGCTGCTCCGGCTGTTGCTGTTGTTTGGCCTCAGCGTCCACGGCGCAAGTCCCATAGCCCTTAACCCTTCCTCACCACCGACCTCGCGGATTTCCCGCTCGCCCAGCCGTCCCGTGTGCGGCGCCTCGCTGCCCAGTCCAGTGCCAGTTGAATCGAAGTCCGGTCCCGGATGGCCACGCAGGAACGCCTTGCGCTGGCGCGCGAGAAACAGCGCGTTCGTCTGCGTCAGCGGCGCCGCGGGAGAGTACACGAGCATCGAGGTGCTTGGCTCGCTCGATTCATCTTTACGTTCCCCGCTGCTGTGGCTGCTGCGGTAGTGCGTGTTGGAGAACTGGTACGCTTGATCCGGATGCCAAATGATGTAGTCGCCGGCTTGCAGCGTCGGCGGCGTCACGAGGCTCTTGTCGAGCTGCAAGTGCGGGTGCCACGCAGCCGTCACGCGCTGCGCGTGGCCCGGCACAGCGCCGTGTATTATCGTCGTCTGCTCCTTGTCGAGCGCCCAGTTGGACGGATCCAGATATTTCTCCCACTTTTCTTCGAGGTCGTCGTCGCCGGACTCGGGCGCGGGCTCCTTGGGCGAGAAGAAGGGCCGCAGGAGGAAGTACACGGTCGACAGCTTCGGCGACGGCAGAAGCCGGATCATGCCCGGCTCCACAACCGTTAGTGCCAGGATGCCCTGGAACATGCGCATCATCGAGCACGCGCCGGCGCCGTTGTACAGGTCCGACGTCGCGTTGACGCGTCCCGCCGGGTCCCACGCATTGTACGCCTCCCAGTTGCCCTTGAAGATCTCGTCGTAGAGCCCGCAGCGCCCGTACCCGTCCAATTCCCACCGCTCCAAGCTCCCGTTGTCGACCTGCGCAATGGACGCATTTGAGGCTGCCGCGGCTGCTGCTATGGCCTGGTCCTCGGGCGACGCGGGTGCTGCCGCAGCTACGCCGTTGACCGTGATGATGCCGTTGTTAGTAGACTCTATTCTAATACGGTCCGCGTAGGTGATGGGGAACCTCGTAGCAAGACGATCGTCGTCGTTGCAGTTCCACAATGACATGGCGAAGCGCTGGGCGTGCAGCATGTTGGGGTGTGCACGCGAGCGCACCTGGGCAGGCGTCCAGAAGAAGTCGAAGCACGTCGGGTCCTGCGCAGGCGGCGGCTTGAAGTCGTGCTTCGTCTCGAGGTACTTCTTGGTCTCCTCGACCCAGCGGCTGGCGTCTTGGGGCGGCACGACGCCGCGGATGACGCCGATGCCGTGGCGCTTGAGGCTCGCCTCGAACGACTCGACTTTGGCCGCATGGCTGATGTCGGTGAAGTCGATCGAGGGGATCAGCTCCGTGCGATGCTCGTCTATGTACTTGATCTCGTCGCGCAGCGCTACGATCAGGCGAGCCCACGACGCCTCGAGCGCGGCCTCGTGTCCTGCTACCAGCCGCTTCTTGAGGCTGGCGAACCGCGAGGGCAAGGGTACGGGCTGCGTGCCATAAAATGACAAAACTGGAGGCTCCATGCTGCTCTTCACGAAAACCGGCCGCTGCCTGCTTTTCGCAATTCTGCCGTCTCTGTGATCGCTCGGTCGCGGGCGCTTTGTACCATTTGCCCTGGCTTGCGAATGCTGCGAATGCTGCGAATGCGACGTTGTGGCGCTGTTTTTGGAATGTGATGAAGGTGAGGATAGTAATGGTGGTGATTGTTGTTGGTGGTGCAAATTTCCTGTTGTTGCTGGTATTGTCACTGCTGTTTTCGTCGTTTTTGGTATTATAGCTGTTTTTGTCGTTGGCGTTGTTGCAGGTGTTAGTGGTGCTGTTGCCTTTGGTGCCCCTATTGTCGCTGCTAACGGCGGTCGCGCAGCAGAGGAAGAGAGGATCGTCGAGTTCGCTGGCGCTGGCACTATAGCAGTCGTCGATGCAGCAGTTGTCGCTACAGTAGCGACGGCGGCGGCGGCAGCCATGGCAGCAGCGCTCCCTATGCCAGGGAGAGATGAGGGGACCGGCGGTGACGGCGGTGGCGCTGTTGGCACTGCGCCCGCTGTGTGCTGCTGCACCACATCTACCTTGGACATCGCAGTCGCAGTTGTTGGCCCCTAGACACTCCCTACTAGACTGCCTGTGTCGCGCCCTGTGTCTTCTGACCTTTTTTGTTACTACAGCGTCTGGCTCGGCCATTCACATCCCGTTCCCCAGCACTTCGTGCGCTGGACGGGCGCGGGGTTGCAAGCACTAATAAATATGGCCGGGGAGCGCAAGGGGGGGTTCGGGTCAGAGTCTGGTACTGGCCTGTACTTGGTTACTTGGTCTGGCTTGGTGCGGGCTTGGGTTGGAGACGGAGCCCCCGCGGGACCCCTGACCTGCCCCTGCTACCCTGGAGGGGCGGGTGGGGCTTCGTGCAAACCCACTGACAGCCCACTGAGAGCCCCTAGACGTGCCCCGGCGCAGCCAAGCGGGCCCACCTGTCGCGGTACCCCGGCCCGATGAGGCTTGCTGGCTGTGCAGTTCTTTATTGATGTGCCGGCGCGCAGCTCCGTAGGCCTAGCCCAGGCCTCACTGATGAGGTAACGAGGTGTCTTCTTTGCCGGTCCGTCTCGTTCGCCACAGCGCGAGAAATCCCAGAGAGCAGCAAGTGAAGCAGACCTCCTGGCACCCGGCTCCCAAACAAGAGGATCCAGGCTTGGATACCTCCCAGATACACCCAGACGCTAGACTAGTTCATGTCCATCACGACGAATAGATTGCCCTTTGTTGCCTCTGCCCAGCGAGCATCCGAAGCCCATCGACACCAACGTCGCCATCCCAATCCAGCCGGCATGTGTCCACCTCCTACCATTGGTCGGGATTTTCACGAATAATTCTCCGTCTGATGCCAGCCCGGTCCCTAGGGATGACCCTTGCTGATATCGTCGAACGGAGCTTGCGAATTGGGATAACGTCCAAGGAATTGCCAAGAAGGGAAAAGCTGCATTACCTTCTATTACTCTTTGGTCTCGCTTCTTCAAGCGTAGTATATCTAATGGGCTACAGCGATCGCATATCCGCATAGGTATGAGACTAGACGTATTATAATCGAAAAGGCGAGATCCGACACTCACAATCTTTCCTATTCCTCGCCGGCCCATCTCCCGGCTGCTACTGGACTCTGGAATTATCGGGACAGGAAGCCTCTCGCTTGGCCATATCTATCCTATTCCGACCTATCCTGTTGCGATTTCGAGCGTACAGGAAAGACAGGCAAGTCAGCACAATAGCAGTGACGCGATATTACCTGCTTCCAGCATCGACACCTCACGAAATCACGACATCGCAACATCGAGATCCCTCTTTTTCCATGGAAAATATCTACTGCTACTACATAGGAGTATAGTAAGTCATAGTATGGGTCAGTGGGTATGTTTCATAGTTTCTTCCATTCCAGTCACAGTCCTTGCTTTTCCCGGGTCAACGCCAATATTCGATCATCGTGGTCGCCAGAGGAGCCAAGGTAATTAATATGAGATGGGATGGCCCATTCGTTCTCCAAAACCCGCGCCACGGCAACCTAGGAGCGCCATTTCATCCCAATTGTGGCAATATCCAGACGCGGCAAAATGTAGTATAGAGTGAGTAACGTTACCGTAAGCTACTATGCGCTAACCTAAACATATCTACAATCTATACTCCTTCGTTAGTAAAGCCACACATTTCCTAGCTCGATTTACTAACACAGATACGAATCGATCTTGGAAGAATCAAGCGTCTATTTGGATCCTCTGCATTGCTTCCTTTTTGCTTCTCTTTCTAAACTTTTATTAATACAGTGTGAATTTCCCTTGCTTGCCGGGGGCAAAAAATCGCTGCTCGGAATTAGGGAACTATGCACATTGTGCATTCCTCATGCACACAAGATTGGAGATGGTTACAATCTCACATTTACCCTTTTCCGAGACCAAGAAAACGCCAAGTCACAGGCTCCTTCCCAGGCTTGCCTTAGCGACCCATGGTCCTTGCCAACTGCTACCACCCGCATCGGACGCCGGCAACTGCGTGTAAGTCGGCACCAATATACGACGTCAAACCTACTGCTGTGCTCCTCTCGTATTATGCAAGTTGTCCTCAATGCAGCCTTTTGCCATGAATTTGAGATGTGATTACGCCTCAAGTACTTCCAGCTGTATGCCGTAGATTTCTGCTTTGGGTTGCATGCCATAGATCTATCTGCATATTGAAAGGAAGCCTTGGGCTGCTTACGTACTACTGGATTTGATCACAGACAGGTGTCATCTCACACACCCACTCGTGCCCAGCGAGAACAAGATATCCAGGTCTGCCTCTTGATGACGGCGCAGGTATCTTCGGGTCATCAGAGCCCGAGTACGGATCAGACTGCCGGAATGCTTCAAGCCTTGCTTTACTATCCTGAGCTCTTCTCCTGTGCTACTGCGATCTCGCAAGCCGGCTTCATGAACAACCCTCGAGCTCATCACTTGTGGATTAATATATAGTCTCAACAGTGACTCTTGGCTTTGGCTTCTCAACTTGGAATCGCAAGGAGTTTACATAAAGGGCTATGCCTCCCGAAGCGGACTCTCGATATTAACCACACTGTCAGGCGCACTTCCTAGCCCGCCATCACAGTCTAGTCAGGACACTAGTCCTACATATTCTACGCACCGAAACAGAAGAGCATAAGAGTACAAGAGCGCAAGAAAATACCTATCTCCCACTACACATGCAAGATAACAAACCCCCCGCGTCACATGTTAAACAACACAGTACATTAGGTATCTACCAGAGTCCCATCACCATCACACGTTCATGCATGTCCTACTACGGTATACGACGCAACCTCTCTTATGGCGGTAGATCTTCAAGTTCAGCAGACTTACTGCAGTCCAAAGATAGATCTACAAGCCCAGTCCAGCCTAACTATCCATTCATCCATCCAGCCCTAGCCATCCATCCACTCATCCACATTCTCACTGCAGTATGCATGCGCCCCCCTTTCTCTGCGGTGATGATAGAAAATGACATTCGCCCCCCAACCAATCCCACATGTCATACCCAAAAAAATCGGAAACAGAGCCTAAGATACGCCTTGAGATCTGCGTATGATGCCATTAGTCCCATTCGTCCTACTAGTTCTAGCCTGGTCTCTTGTACTGATCAGCGAGCAGGTTAGTTGTAGAAGATAAGCGAGTAGGTAAGTAGGTACTAAGGCTAGATAGGTAGATAGATAGATAGCAAGATGGACAGAGAGAGAGGTGTGGATGTCTGCAGACTACACTTTCCAAACGTCAAACATGTGCCCTTACAGTATTCTCATTCACAGTATGACTGATTGGTGCCCTCTTCCCGCTCCGTGTCGCAGTTTGGGTGGATATTCATCTACCCATATGCGTGATATTTATCCCGGGTCTCGAGGATGAGATGAAAATCCAACAGAACACACGACATGGCCCCTTCCCCCACTAACCAAGAGGTCTTCTATTAGACGTGAGAGAACCCGAAGGTTCGAGAAGAATAAACACAGTAAGTTTACGTAGTGTGATTAGACTCTTGTGGAGAACAAGGCTCGATTAATTAGTTATTTACACACTCAAGTACATTCTTTGATACCTTTGCCTGGCTGCCATCTACACCTCACCTGGGGCTGATACTGAATGGTCTGTCAGTGACTCAGCCTAAAGCCGGCTACCTAGTTATAAAGAATCAAAAGGTCAAAGCTGATAGCAAAGCCTTTCGTCTCGAAATTTCCATCTATACCACTCATTTTTCCGGTCACGCGAGCCCTCTACTCCTAACACCAGGAAATCAGCCGCTGACAAAGGCAGCCCCATCAGCTACATCCTTCTCATGGATGGCAATCTCAAGTTCTCTCAAGGCGCAATGAGCCGCAATAACCTTGAAGCTCTCGAAATCATCCGCATTCCGCTTGTTGGAGCCGTGACGCTGTTGTCCAACTACTCCTACATGGAGACATGCGATACTCAGCTCTAACGCTGTGGATTCCATCCTCGGCATCGTGCCTTCCTCGTCATAGCTATCCATTGAGCCGTCTTCAGTGCCGTCCGGTTGGTCTCCTGATAGCTCTACGCCTTGCTTTCTAATGAGACCTTCAACCCACTTGACAATGCGGTCAAATTCGTCCTTGAGCCGCGTGGACGTGTCCCGTTGGCGACGAGTCAGAATTCCTGACTTATTGAATATCGTACCAGTGAAGACTTCCAGCTCAGTGATTCCCTTTGAAGAGTGGTCTGAGTAATCAATAGTGGCTGTCCATATAGCATCGTCGTATCTTAATGAATGTCAGCAACCGGTTCGTAGACAACCAAAAGCGACTGCTTACGCCTGGCGGATGCTATGTGCTTCATCCATAGCTCCCTTCCAATTAACCGGCTCGAGATTAACCTCACATTGGCGTCTTATATACACGATTATCTCATCCCAGAGCGAAGGGCCGAAACGGTTGATAGTTAGATGAATGTCATCTTTCCAAATCTTCTTCTCATCAATAGCACGATATAGCTTCCCCAACATTTTGGGAGATTTATAGAACCTATGCTTAGGTCCGGTGTCATCGTCTTCGTCTGCATCGGCTGACGCCACGACGAGCGGTTCGAATTGAATCTCAGTTCTGTCTATGATATTGGTGGGGGGAGCAGGGGCCAAGCTGCCAGAGTATTAGTGAATCAAACGAACAAACTTTGAAAATCCAATCCTCACAAGTCTGGACGATCACGTGTTCTTTTTAGCAATGCCAACTTGTTCATCTCTACTGGTATGCCAGTTTTGGAGTAGTCGACTGCTGTCGAATGCATCTCTGCCAGTAACTTGCATTCATCGTGAACGGTGCCTGCGTCGTGGAAGTCGGCGAGGATAATATGCCTGACGGCAATGAGTCCCAATCTGTGTATATAAGTTAGAAGTAATTCGTGAGACTAGCTTATCAAATGATAGACCCTTCATGAAAGCTGGCCCTCGCCCATATCGAGCAGGCTGTTTTAGGTTGGAATGTTAGACTCACTGATCGGTGGCCATGAATTTAACAAAAAATTCAGTCATGTCATCAGCGCGCACGTTTCGGCCTATGTCGAGAGGATTGACTCGAGGATAGTCAGCCGGTTCAAATTCACGCTTGCATCCGTCAACAGCAATAGGGTCCCATATCACGTTATAAATGTCTCCACTGCATAAAATATCGTTAGTGTAAGCCGATGTTAGGAGATCCGCTGATGCGACTTCTCGCTAATGCCAAACATTTTTGCCAGGCCTGGTACATGGGCGAACCTGAGTACCTAGCTTGGGAAGACTTACTCAAGATCACCTCCACTGAGTTGGCTTGGTAGGTCTCGATCACCTTTTTGGCTGAAAACAATACAATTGGAGAGGCTGCGAAGGGGATGCCCGAGAGGTGGCACTATCGCTCTGCGAATTTGTATGTCACCGGGATGCAGTGCTGGTGATCGGGTAACAATGACGAGCCGATTGTGAAGGTTGGGTTCTGGGTTCCCCTCCTGTTTATCGAAAGTAATAAACACTTCATCGTCAGCCAGATATTGAAATTCGTCCATAACTCCAAACAGTGTTACTCCGTTTTCGACGGGTATTCTGGCCTTGTGCTTGAGAAGCCTAACTTCGCGCAGAACAACAGCTTCTACGACAGAACAAAGAAATGCATCCTTTTTGTAGTCGAACCCCAAGTTCTGTAGACGGCGAATAAACCTCGAGAAACCCATCTGCTCTGCAATCTTTTGGCGTTTCAGAAATATTACTGTATTGTTAGTGATAGCTGTGATCTTGCGCAAGCGTCTAAGTTCTCGATCCTGAGCTTTGAGGAACCACGACTCAGGAGTCTTCATATCCTCTAGAATTTTAATCATCTGACGGTTAAGGACTAGCGGTATGGGCTTGTTCGCAACGTCACATATCTCTAGGTTCTGCTTATCTGGGCTTTCAAATTTAAGCATGCTCTCACGCACGCACACTTTGAAGGCTTAAGTCAGCTATTGCTTTGGTGCGAAGGGGGTGCGCTGGCTTCTGATACACTTCCAACTCTTTAAAACTCGAGAAGAAAAAAGACTCCCGGGGGCTGTTACTTACTAACATTGCCTTCCAGCGTATCATCTAGGCTTAGCATGCCTTTGGCACCAGCCCATCTAATTTGAAAGCAAGTGGCCGTTCTTAATTTTGGCGGTAATCTATCAATGATAGCCTCCAATAGTTCTCTGGAAATGGTGCCAACTCCATCGCTGAAGACACGACTGCCGTCTTGAGATTTGACGTCTGGTATCATCACAACGCGAGTGCCCAATTCCTCCAGATTGATTGCTATAGGCGTTTCAGAGAAAGCCTGGCCGATTCGGGCCGCGCCTGCAACATGTTAACTGACGAGATCATCAACCGCACCTCCTCTGAGGAATATTCTGGTGCCAGCCCGATTTCTTATGCGGACAACTATATGCTTACTGGAGTAGAGTTAGTATGGCTTTTAAAATAGCTATGTTCAGGGGAATATGCAGGAAGCACTACAGCTGTAAAGTACATACCATTTTGCAGGAGAGCGAATACCCTGGAAGTCACCGAGCTCGAGTATCACGGTAGCATAACTTCGAAGTTGTCTATTGTCGTCAACGAAACCAGCCATGAACCAAACCGCATGAGACCTATAATTCCCATTCAGTCAGCACTTCACTAAAAGGAGGTAGGAAAAACATATATATATCTGACCAACCTCAAGGAAGAATGTGAAAATCCTAGGAATTTATATAGCCGCCCAGCAATTGAGAAACCGTCGTTAAGGATGGCATTAAATCTCGAGTATATCTTAGAAAGTGAGACTAGGGAAAGCTTGATTAGCAAATCATTGTGGTATACTTAAACGTTTCTAAGATGCAATTTAGTCTCCTGTGAGGGAGACAACCTAGATCGAAAGTTCTCGCGGCGCTGACCATAATGCTAGGCCCGCGATAAAGGACATTTATGGTGGAAAGCGATATATCTAGGTACACGCCTTGGTAAAAACTGGCCTGAATTTATCTGCTGCCAGAAGATACTGATCCAACTTGCAAACATAGGGCTTTCATAAAGAAGAAGAAGAGAGAGAGAGAAACAGGAGCGGAACAGAGAGACAGCGAAGAAAGATAAACTCACCTTTAGGGCTGTAATGGAGATCCTGGCCATCCTCGTCACAAAACTGAATGCGAGCAAAATAACCAGTATGGTGTGGAAATTTTCGAAGAATGCGATTCTTGGCCTCGGGTTCGGGGCCGATAAACATGATTCTGGTTGGTGTCACTTGCACTTTATAGACCATAGTCAAATTCTGGCGAGCTCGCTCTGAAAATAGCTCCTTAGCGAGACCTTGCTGTATGTCCTTTTCATTGGTCTCAAGCAGCGACCATATCTCCTCAGAATCGAGAAATTTTGGTTCTGTATAGGGTCCAGGGAACGGAATCTGCGAGAACAGTTCTATAGACATTAGAGGTCAGCGGTCGAAACACACAGAGAGTGCTTATGTCACAAAGTTAAGATACTTAAGATACTTTGGGCGAACATAGAGAACACATGAATATCAACTGCCAATCCGTACATCGTATAATACTGGGGTGATAAGACTGTTAAACTTACTTTTTACGGCGTGATATGAGAAAGGGAATCGCGCCGATGAAGTGTGCCCAGATTCGGTATTTCCTCCATTTCCGACTCTTACAGAGGCACCATTGGATTTGCTCGTGTGTAATCGAAGAAGTAAGCTCTGGGCAATATAGGGTAGAAGATACCCATTCTGAACTAAAGCTTGAAACTGGTATAGAATGTCAAATGGGATTGTGGATGAGCACTTTGCAATGGCGGACTTGAAAGAAGTCAATGCTTCGGACATATATATGCCACCGTAAGTGATGACCGGGACGTCATGAGGAGTAAAATTCAGGTATTCGTTCTCTCTCAGTCGGTCGATCTTGGGGGCAAATTCTTCCGGTGAGAGAATTATAGAGTAAATAAGTGACTGGCCGATGATACCACCATGATCCGCATTGTCGTGAGGTATCTTGCTCAAACGCTCTCTTTCACAAGGCCAGGATGTTCTGGAGTTCAGATTCAAGTTCTTCATGAACATGGTAAGCGGCACCGCATTTTCGCTTTGGTGAGGGAGTGAGAAAATTCTGGGTGGCTCCCAAAGGGTCAGGAACAAAGAGGGCGGCCGACCAGAGATGACTACCTCTTGAGTCGCTCTGTACGGGAACTCAACTAAGAAGTAGTTGATTAGTAGCCATTCTTATAAGTAAGCGGCTTTAAGCTCGTGAAGCTCGCATAGCGCCAGAGACGAAAAGTGTGCTAATGCGAGATGACGGGGACGCTTCACTCACGACGTATTTGACCGAGATTGTGAGGAAAAGTAACAATCAAGGTGTCCTTGGCAAACTTCGCAATACCTCGTTCAACACGCCATTGTAAGTCGGCCGTGTATGCCAATGTCCCCCTTGGGTAGTCGTAATGACCACATGAGAGCCCCGTGATGTCGAAGACAACATGCTTATGTGTCCGCAATTCCTCGTCGGGGTCAGGAGGACGCTCCCTATCTTCTGCACACTTCTCTAGGACCCGTAGTAGCGTGGAATCGGGCTCCTTATTGCTCTCCTTGCAATAAACGTGGTTACCTAGGAGGGTGAGGCGAGCCCTCCACCTAGAGTTGCCACGGAGGGCGACGCCAGGAAGTGGTTGCTGACCATGTTTATTCAAGAAAGCCTGGCCTTCTTCCAGGTAGAGGAAGGTAAGGATACCGAAATGCTTGTTACGAGGCTTATCGCAGGTCCAATCCTTGATACCAAGCTTCTCCATGAACGGTGCCAATTCTTTTTCAAGGCTTCGCTCGGTCATGGCGATAGGCACGTTGCCCATAAAGACGGCAAAGCCGTTGGGTTGATGCGACATGGTTGACAGCCGACTCGATCTGGTTCACTGCTGTGAAGTATTCTATGCTCGCCAAGGCCTGCGACTGGCTCCAGAGATGAAGGTGATTGTGGTAAGGAGTGGGAGGACAGCGAGGAACAACCAACAGTGCGAACTGAGTGTCATGCACAAAGTTGCATACACGGACGGGAAAGCAAAGACGAAGTGAAGTGAAGCGAAGTAAAGTAAACGACGGGAGTGAGAGGGCTAGATGCTGAAGGTGTATGTGATTATCAAGTGAAGGTCGAGATGGGCATGCCTAATAAGAGAGCGAGCGGGAGGACTGAATCCAGAGGATTTGGATTCAGTTCGAGGGAACAAGGGAATGTGCAGGAAGCTGCAAAAAGCCACTGCTTGGTTCGCGGGCAGAGACAGGCTCACTCTTTCCCCGCGTCAGCAGTCGAGAAGATGCAGTTGCATGGTCGCACAAAGAGAACGAGTGGTTGATATGTCCAGTGGAAGCTGGCAAATGAATGATGGATGTTATAATGCGAGCCTGCAAGATAAAGTGGGAGAAGTACACCACCCGAGTCATGAGAGCATGGAGACCTTGGAGGTAAACATGAGGAAGATGCAAACATGGTTGCCTACATATGTAGGTACCTATCAGATACTTAGGCAAGTACTGCAAATAGAATATAGATATGTTACAGCACTACGTAGAGGTATACAGTTCGATCCGCATGTCAAGCGCAAAAGTTATCTAACTATATAAAGTACCTGTTCATGTCGACTTATAGTAGATACTGCACGCGTAGCTGTAGGCTGATACGTCGGATCTAGGCTTGTGGACAGTGAAGTGATGGGCAGGTACTACCCATGTACTGCTATCCTCCTACTGCAGTAGAGAGCAGTATCACACTTGGGCTGCGTCGATATCGCAGCGCAAAGCAGAGAACTTCCAATAAATTGTTGCACATTTAATATGCGGATAAGCATATACACAACACACTTTTCAGGCAAACTCGCGAGGCAACCTCTTATCAGGGTTGCATCTCAAGGCGACTTCGATGACACTAGCTAATCAACACTCATCATAAATGGAAAAGACAAATTGACAGAATCAAGAAAGTTGAAGTGGATCGTCGATCGATTTGTTATTGGCGAGGCTATCCTATTTATCTTTGGTACAGGTAAACAAGGCGGAGAGTCGAGGATAACGACATTCCATCGGGTCCATGCCCTTCTGTACAGAATACTGGATAACTCCTAGCGGGGACTGATCGCGGACGAGGCGAAATTAGCCACTATCTCTACAACAACGAAACAGGAGTGAGCCAGATGGCTAAGGGGACATGGAGAGATAGAGAGATCAACGGCGGCTCAACGGCAGCGCGTATCAGTCACTCCTGTGGAAAAGTCTCCATGGCTCGCCGGTTGGACGAGTAAAGGCCGAACTCAGGTACTCGTCTGGTTGTTACCTTGTTATCATATCTAGCTTGCGGGGCAGTAGGTCTAGTTACAAACAACTACGCCTGACAGTTAGGCCGAGAGCCATTCGCTCGAGCCGATTTGCAGGCTGTACCAAGGTCCAAAAGGACCTTTCGCCTTAGTCGCATCGCCTCTCCAACTCCTTTAACATTCTGGGTATCATAGTATCGATGCGGTACGACGGCGTGAAAGACGAGATAACCATCTACACCTATCCACCGCCAAATCGCAGCTTGAAATGCATATCACTCGTAGAAGCCAACTGTGTATGTACTTTGCTCTAGTAGGGTATTTCTAGGCTGAATTCGAACTTCGATTTTCCGTTATCACCAAAAACAACAGGGAGAGGACTGACATCCATGGGGTGAGACGACGGGTCGTAAACAATGGTAGATGAACTTTGCGAAGGGATCGTGACATCTGGAATGCTGTTCCTCGATCGTATTTTTCGAGTCGGAGTCATCGGCATCCCTACGCGCTTTGGGGGTGCCAGCTTTTGATCTGCATCCCATTCGCACCCCAGGATTTTGAAACGGACATTCTCTGGCCGCGGAGGTCCTTGAGACTTGCATGTGCAATGAGCTATATAATTATTGCGGAGCCATGACAGTGTCTCGTGTACACGTGTGTGCGTTTTACAAGCTTCTGGGTCGACTTCGAAATACGTTCGGCCGCCTTCACCGCTCGCAAACCACTCACCATGCCCCCTTGAATCTAGTATCATCCTAAGTGTCTTGAACGAAGCGAAATTCATAAGGGTCGTGTTACTCACCTTGCGTCTGGGGAGGGCAGCGAGGAGTGGGTGGTGATTTTCGCACAGTGAGATAATCGATGAAATAGAAAGCTTCCAAGTTCTTGAAAAGGGCAGCGAACTCGTACACATGCCGAGGGTACGGATGCTTTCCATGGTAAGCATGCACTCGCCCACAATAGCCACAAACTAGGTCGTGGTTGTCCCACTCATGATGGTAACGAACGGCCAGTCGGCGAACCTTGGCAAGCTGGTTCAGGTCCAGATTGTCTGCCCACCGTCCTAGATATCGGGCGTGCGTCATATCGGGATAATCGATGCAGAGAACATCGGAGGACCGTTGCAGTAAAACGAGCTGCCCGTCCCCTAGGGTTAGATTTCCTGGCTGCGCCAGTACTTTCTGGATTAGAATCTCTGCTTCATCGCATGACCGGCGAAGGTGAGCAAGAGTCTTGTTCATGGTAATGTAATAGGAGTTGTCAGCGCACGCGAAAGGAAAGATGGGCTTTAAGGCGGCAGAGTAGACGCATTTATGTGAATCTTGTGTTCCCTCGGTGCGTCTCTCAGATTGCGTCACAAGAGAACCCCCACTATTGGCTCCCGTGGAAGCGTGCGTATGTACAGCCGATACATTGGGGGCTTCGACCAGTTTAAGAAAATGGATACCAGGCGTGAATATAACCTCTTCCCAAATCATATGTCGTATATCATACGGGAACTTCCAGAAGATATCAAACCGCTGAAGACTCCGAGGTACCGTAAAACGGACGGGACTCCGTTGCAGCTCGGGTGGATTTGCCATCATAAATAACTGAAGCTACGAAGGCTGACCTCAGGGAGACGATGGTGAAGCTGAGAGTTGCATCCGTTAAGTTGGCGGGAGAAAACAGCGCCAGTTGCGAGACGGGCGAAGGAGGGAGCAGGCTTGAAAGAAAGCGTCCCAGTCAACGGCGGACTGGGATGGACACTCAAGCCGCTTCAAAACGAGAGACTGCGCGTCTCGGTGGAAGAATAGATGTGGGCGGAGTTGGTCTGGGCGTACGTCCCCTGTGCCGGCAGGGAGGTGATTATCTTGAAGAGAGCGTCAGGCAATGTTGCCCTAAATATGTCTCCGTTTCCCCCGGAAAAAATGAATGTTGATGGGTAGGTAGAATTTCCCGTCGCCGCAGAAACGGTGAGGGGCGGTGAATGGATAGTGTCGGCGATAGCAGCCTCCCCAAGCTGCTATCGAAGGGAGCCTGGAGATAGATAGACGATTACGTACCTAGGTAGGTAAGCCAACTATGTAAGTACCTAAGGTAGAGATAACCGGTAGGCGAAGATAGCGAGCCGGAGACAGTACGACACCGGAGTTAGATATGTATGTGCGTCGAAGGCTCTAGAGGTGTGAGGCCAGGAAAGTTGAAGCAGGTAAAGAGTTGTGCCTGGATGGGTATGCGAGGTACATGAACACTATTCGGCAAGTCGAAACCTTCTTCGTCTCCTCGCATCTACCATGGATCATGGCCGTGGGCCGTAGCACAGGATTGTCGGATATATTTGAGCCGAATTCACCGGGGCTGAAGGGAGACACAACTGCTGCACAATGGATTTTGCGAAGTCTCAATCAGCGTGGACGATGAAGTTGTGAGACGAGACGCAGTGTAATTCCATGGAAAATCGGCCCCAAGAGACACGCCTGCGCCATAGAGAAACGTGAGGTAGGTAAGTTTAATGTTAGGCAGGTAGATCAGGTGTGAATGGTAGCTGGATGGGTGCTGAGGCGTGATGTTCGGTTGGCTGGCTGTTTGGATTGATGATGGCCAATCCAATACATCCCTACCTAGGTAGGTATCTAGGGCTTGCGTAGAAGGCGCGATACTCGATCTCGGATGACAGATCAGACCGTGACTGAGTCAGGTCCAAGTCAAACGAGACTCGGACTGAGGCTGAAATTGTACATGAGTTAAGTACCTAATGTAAACGTGGTGGCTTGAATATCGCCATGTGCACATGCTTTAGGTACCTACCTCTTGCACCAACCACCTAGAGGTGGTACCGACTTACATGTGGTAAGCAGGTATAGGTCAAGTGCCTTATATGATGCCAAGAGATGAGATACACGTATGCAGCAGTAGTTTGTACCTACCTCTCGGTACTCAAGTGTGCTGTCAGTTGACCTGCAGGAGCTGCGCTTGATACCTGATGAACGTAGGTTGTGGGTTGCCGCTACTGTCTTCTCGAGATTTAAGAGGGATATGCGCTCTTAAGGTAACTTACCTGAGTGCCATGTGGGTAGGCAGGTACCTTTCGCTTACCTAAGTAAGTACGAGGTACTAAGGTAAGTTCTAAATTATTCTTTCTAACTTGGGTAATTGAGTACACCGGAGCATAAATTTCTTATAATTCTTGTATAGTAGTAATATCTCATCGGGTTATGCCTGTGATAGATAGTACTGAAATTTCAGAGGTAATGACTGTGTGAACTACTCCTCCCTACCCTATCTTGAGGAAACTTCTTAACATCGCATCGACCTACCTCTTATAGAAGTCTTTACATTGTATACTGGGCAGAGGTGGGGAGAACGACCTGCAGTACGTGCCTTACCTGCACAGTGGGTACATGTACATTAGCTAAGTACTTATATTAGGCCTCCTTCAAGTTTTAGAGTTCTAAAATCCGGGGTTGTGCTAGTGGCTGCAGCAGGTATTTGCTCCTGATTAGGCCTAAGTAGGGCGCTAGATGGAGACCTTACACCTAATTATGTAGGTCTTTCAGCATTAGAATGTGCACTCGCAGTGGACTGGGCTAGACCTACAGAGACACTTGGAAAGAGACGCGGCCTAAGGTGGGTTCAATCTTGCGGTTTACATACTGCCACCCACCTATTTGTACCTAGTTACAGGTACGTTCATGTTATATGAATCTTCAGAACGCAGATCTGCTTGGGCAGCTTACGACTACATGCAGCGATAGATACGGTATCATTCCCATTACACTCAACAGTTCGCGACCCCGACCGAATGTGAGAAGACGCAATCTGTGAAAGCCAAATGCCTATCCGGCCACCGGCCTCGTAAGTAATCGCGAGGACCGCCCTTCGCTTCTTCTGCTACCGTCATCTTTGGCATGCGCAATATTGCAATTCAAAACTCCATCTCCACCGGTTCGCTCTCAAAGGTCCCCTTCAATGCAGCGTTGTCGGCCCCTCCGCTCTTTAACGCCTCAGCCGAGATGTCCTCCTTCTTTGAAGCCCATACGCTCTTCCATTCGCCCTTGCAGACAACCTTGACCTTGCCTTGGAGTTGATCTAGAGGTACCATGGGTCGCTTGAGCAACACCTCTCGTTCCTCTGTCTGGCCTGGCTCGATGGTGACGTAAGCGTCGTCTCCGGGGGGCATAATTCGTCGCACCTGGATCGTCGGGATGTCGATCGGTGTGTCTTTGCCCTCCGGGGTAAATGATAGAAGGCCTAGCTGCACCGCTAAGGGATCGAGGGGTGAATTCCAAGTAAACACAGTTACCGGGCTCGAATGTGTGTTGGTGACGCCAATCGTGAGCTTCGGGGGCGATGAGCTCTCCTGCCGAACTGACACTTTGAGCGCTGAAAGGACTTGATCGGACATGTCGACACGTGCTTGCTCCGACGCAACAGAGTCTGCGTCTACGTCAATAGATGAAGAAGTCCAGGAATTCCACAGGATGATGAAAACGAAGACGATGCCAAGAATAGCGAAGACCCGACCTCGCGAACGTGAAGACTGCTGAGGAACCATGAACGCGTCAAGTCACGTCGAAGGTTGCGTGTAGTGGGGTGATTGATGCGGGGAGCCTTATTCTCGATTCATACACCAGTATCACGTAGGGCGGGATTCCGATCTTCAAAGCTCGAAAACTTTCAGGGCTCTATAGAAAGCTTGCGAGTAAAGACACTGATTTGGGCAGAGGTTATGAAAGTGATGCTACAAGATTTGGTAAAGGAGGGGTGTGGGAAGTATTTCTCCCAGAGACATCATTGCCTGAAACTTGAGAAGTACTAAGCAAACGTATGACGACGCTGGTGTTGTTGATTTGCAGTAGGCACCACTAAAGAGGGCTTGGCGATGTCACCCGATATCTGCCTCTATGTCCAGCTTCTTCATTCGGCAACTCGCCTAGCCATAACTGGTGTCGCATTTGCGCTACTCAGGCCAGACTCTTTTTATTACCTTCCATACGGCCACGACAGTTAAAAAGGGCGTTTCAGCAAAAGCTCTTGGCTTCCAGAGATCGACTTGGAGCCGACTGAAATTCAAGGCTATTCAAACTAGATCAGCATCAGATCAATCAACCCACAACGATAGTGGAAGACACTACAGATTACCAACTTCCATCCAGCACTTGGTTGACGCTTGGCTATCGCTTGGCGCGCAATTCGCGGAGTAGATCCCACGAGTTGCTCGTTTATTGGACAATAATTGTTTGTTTGATATTGACGAGAAAGTGCTCCACTGAGCATCGAACCCGGTGTAGTCAAGTCAAGCTGTCAGATGTGTACCAGGAAGACTAGAGACCGTCTTCTGGCGCGATGATTAACATTACCTACAATCAAGCCTATACTTGAGTCCATGACGGAGTGCTAGATCGGCGACGGCGCTTCGGCGCCCCCCGGCGCCCTTCGACGCGAGGCTGAGCCCAATGCGACTCTGCCGAAACCGACACAAACATTCGCTGTTAAGGATTAGCAACCGCAGCGCCAAGATGAGGATCCATGACATATGGTCCCGAGAAACTTCCTGCGTGTCTTGTTCCTCTGGTCGGCCTGGCTGTAATACCGAGTGAAGCACTAGCCCATTCAGCAACAACTCGGGCTGTTCGAGAGATTCGAACTTGGAAGATTTCGTCTTTGGCGTTGAAGTAGATTTTAGAGGGAGCGCCGAGAGAAAGGACGATCAGGGTTTCTAGAGAGCAGAATAGCCAACAATGGAGTTGAAAGTTATGATTGATAACTGCCAAGGTTTTATCAAAATACGGTATGAATATCACTGTTTAGAGTCTTGAAGTATTATTTGTTGACCTTCTGCCTGTTTCACGCGGCTCTCTGTTAGTAGTTTGAGTATTGCACATTGTACAATACCGTTGCCGTCGCTGCGTTAAAAAATTCGGAGTCCGAAGGAGAAAGCTATCTCAGCCTTACTTTGGATTCAAGTCGATAACCATAGATGGCAAGCTATCAGTTTCGCCTCTCCGTTCTGCGATCGACAATAACAACGGAAGCAAGGATCAGGTGTAAGACCAAGTCGACTCGCACAATGGCTAACCCAACAGCGCACACCTCCTTTAGTATTGCCCATGGTTGGTCGGCGTCGGCAACTATCGTCGAAGGGTGGTTTATTGTGATTTCAAGCGGTGTCTCCTCGCTACCATGGGGTTCGCCGCTGCCATCTCCGACTCCGATTCCGCCTCCGCCCCCACGGCCAGCGCGGCCACCATCAACATCAGGAAGTTGTTATCACTTCTTGATGTGAAAATCGAGATGGTTGGAAACACTGGCGTCAAAGCTAGCATCACCAATACCGGCAAGGACGACCTCATCATGCACGTGTTCGATGTCGCCGAGCTGCATGACCTGAGCGCCGCCGGTGTCATCAGCATGATATCCGAGAGTGCGCTGCAGTACGCTAGGTCCGGCGATACGCAGATTTTCGGTTACACGTCCTCCTCAAGCAACCTGCTTTCAATCATCGTCGACGACTTCGCTGCATCTAAGATCTTCAAGGCCGTTCCACGCCTAGATGAAGCGTCAGTAGGTTCAAAGCGACTGCACAGGGTCCGAGGAAAGCGCGACCGTGGACGCTATCAACGTCTAGGCCGACCTTGTTCTGCAGGCTACCTCTGTCGCTGAGACTGAAGACGATGAGCTGATAAAGCACTTCAAGAACGCGAACTCTTCAACCAGCTCTAGGGTCGTGGATATCTTCAACGCCGTAGCCTCCGAGTCTAGTAGCACAAGCTCTGGAGCACTCTGGAATCCCGTCCAATGTATTAAGTCACAGACCTATAAAGTTATCCTAGATCGTCTGGGAGATTATACGATGCCCAATCTTGGGCACCTTTAATGGCCTGCATTACATGGATACTCGTTCACTAGGCGATTTTCGTAGAGCCTTGCAGATCGCTCGCCTTTTCGGAACCGCCGGAGTTCGGATAAACGTTAGCAGCGCTGCCTAGAGCTTTGCTCCGTTGTATGTTAGTGGGAAGCTGAGTAAAGGCACCGGTGTTCGGGCAAACGTCAGCAGCGTCAAGATGGTCTATGAGATCTCGAAGAAGTATAGCCATCGCGCTTAAGGTGCACAATTGGCGGCACAAGTGCGGAGGAGCGAGATCTCTCCATGCGGGGATGGCGGGGAGTAAACCGAGATCTCGCGGAGCAAGCCGAGATGTCCGTAGCTCTGTCATACTTAGGTCTTTATATAAGCTTGAGCAGTGAAGCTGTAGGAAGTTATTGCTAGATGCTCAAATAATTAATATAGATCATATAGCACAACACTGAGTCGTCATCATGCCGCATGTCGACATGCTGCTCCGTGTAGCCGGCGCCCTGATACTCGGCTATGTCATCCAACGGCTTCTCCGCTCCGTTTTATCACCACTGCGGTCCGTTCTGGGGCCATTCCTCGCGCGATGGAGCGACGTCTGGTATCTATGGCAAGTGAAGAAAGGGAACTGGGAGAAGCGGAATATAGATCTACACCGCAAATACGGTATGGGCTCCCAACTCCGTGTCAGGAGTAACACCAGACTTATCATCGGCGTGTAACAGGTGGGATCGTTCGGTACGGCCCGAATCGTTACAGCATCGCGGATCCTGAGGCCATGAGCACCATCTACGGCCACAGCACGCGCTTCGTCAAGTCCTCTTGGTACGATGCCTGGACGCCGCCGGGCGGCTGGAATCTCTTCGCCGACCGCTCCATCGAGCGCCATGCGAACACACGCAGACAGCTGCAGAGCACCTACTCGATGACGTCGCTCGTCTCTTACGAGCCCTACGTCGACCAGTGCGCTGACATCTTCGCGCAACGTCTCTCCGAGATGAGCGAGGCGCGCGTGCCCGTGGATATGGGACATTGGCTGCAATGCTATGCCTTCGATGTTATTGGGTGTATCACGTACGGGGAGCGCATCGGCTTTCTAGATCGCGGCGCTGATATCCAGGGGATCATGAGCGCGATTGAAAAGCAATTAGTCTACGGGACGTTGATAGGCGTCTATTCTGGCTTCCATCATGTGGCGTTTACTGTGATCAACTTCCTCGCGGGTAAAAAGGGCGCGGGTAGAGAATTCATCGTAAGGCTCACACGGTCCAGGGTCGCGGAGGTTCAGGAGAAACGCAAGCAGGGCACTGAAGAACAAAGTGACGGCGCTGAGCCTTTCGTTTCGAAGTTCTTGGCTAAGTATGAAGTCAACCCGGAGACATTTTCGATGGACCATGTCTTGGCGGGCTGTACGGCGAATATGGCTGCTGGGTCGGATACGACTGGCGTTACCCTCTCGGCCATTCTCTACTTCTTACTTACACATCCGCAGTGTCTGGAAGAACTACGTGCAGAGATTGAAGAGTTTCGGGCAAAGGGACCATTGTCTAATTCATTCGGCTTTAAGGATACGCAGCAGATGCCGTATCTACAGGCTGTCATCAAGGAAAGCTTGCGGATGCACCCGGCCACAGGTCTTCCGCTGGAACGAGTCGTGCCAGAAGGCGGGGCGACTATTTGTGGCCACTTCTTCCCGGCTGGTGTACGTGTTGCCAATATTGTATCTGGCACTTGAGAACGGATAGCTGACTGCCGTACAGACAATTGTTGGCATTAACTCCTGGGTCGCGCATAGGAACCAGCAAGTCTTCGGTGCCGATGCGGACAAGTTCCGCCCAGAAAGATGGCTGATAAGCGACACGGACAAGCTTGCGGCGATGAATCGTCAATGGATCCCTGTTAGTGCTCCTCCCGCAGGAGTCTCATCTCTAAGCAGCTAACATTTTCATCCGCTCTAGTTCGGCGTGGGATCTAGAACTTGTATTGGCCGCCATATCTCGACGCTCGAATTAAGCAAGCTAATCCCGCGTATTGTCCGTGAATTTGACTTTGAGCTCTCGATTAAGAATGCTAAGGATTCGTGGTCCACTCTGAACTACTGGTTCGTGAAGCCTCATGGTTTTGAGGTCAAGGTTAAGGCCAGGGCATCGTCGCAAGTATCACGAGGAGCCGAGGATCGCTAAATAAAGGTGACATTAACGGTACCGCTCTATCACAGCGAACACATGTGTACAAGTCAAGCCCCTAAATCATACTTCTGTATTACCTTGTGAAGGCTATAATTACTGCAATCTGCTTGTTACATCCATGCCTCTGATGGCTCATATATAAATGACTAAGCATGCTGTATCTCAATGGTCAGTCTTCGCAGCTAGTTATTCCACTTCAGGTAAAAAGAAGAACTGAAAGTGCAAGACACGCTTTGCGAGCTGCGAATCATAATCTCTCAGCTTTGTGGCTATGTATGCTGCATATGTAGGCATGTGGCTGTGTCGGTAAAGTCTAGCCAACCAGAAACTTTGGCCGTCTGGGAACGATCCGGATCTGGGGCCGGTCATCTAACTACCGTTCTTGTTGTCCCGTACATGAGAATCTGCATATTCTCCCTACATAAGTTCCTAACTTGATTAGCTTGGTAAGACGGGCTAACAAACTCTTGAGCCCTTAAAACAGTTAGGCAGCCGTATATCCCGGTTAAGCCTTTCTTGTATATCTCGAGACTATATCGTATTGCGTATAGGTATGCGAAGAGGGACTCATATAATGCAATAGATTTAGTCTGATCCTATTTACCGCGCAGGTCCAAGCTGCTAGGCTAACCACAGGTCTTCTGATTGATGAGCGATCGGCCAGTTATCTCAAGAGTGGCTAACCTACCTGAACCGTGAACGTCTTCTACTTGCCTTAACTGCGCCTTTATCCAACGCCAGATTTAGATGCCGGAAAATGCGCTTTACCGGAAATCGTATACTGCCTACCCCGTGCTCGCTGTAGGTCTATTTCAAACGAGATCTTCGCTATGCCGGATCGGACGTCCTAGGTTAGTTCACTAACGAGGATCTGCGCCTCTGACATCCATACCGTACATGTCTAGCAACCAATACCAACCTTGTCACTGACCCATTCCTCGACAAAAACATGCATAATCAAGAAGGCATGATCACTTACTGCATGCATGGCTGTTCGGTGAAAGAAGAGACGGTGGAGACGCGGGGGTAAGAGACCCCCGTAGTATGGAATCATTGGAAACTGGGTATGGTTATATCAAGGACATGTGATGTATCACAATTCATGAATCTCATGAGTCGCCGTGAACATTACAGGAATGACTCGAAGATGGATGAATACTTATTTTCCGAGCATCTAGCTAGGTTAAGGGCTCTCCCTGAGCCAATGAGCTATCTTGAGATACTCAACTATTCGGTATGCCTCGATCCAGATCATTGCGCCTAATGGAACTAACGGAGCTCATAAATAGGATAGCAGGTATAACTCTGCGAAGACCCGTACGTTGAGCGCCGACAGCTTTGAGAATTTCCTCGACCGAAAGGTATCATACGACCAGAAGTTTCATAATGCTTCTAAGATAAAGAGTCGTCAAGACCGATAAGCTTACGATCTAATGATAGGGTCCTTTCTTACCAACAAGCGGGAACTTACTCAATGGGATCCGACTTGTGTAAGTATGATAGAAATTCCATATTAACCTCCTTTATTACTCATACACCATCTTGAAAACCATAGTATTCAGTCAGAAGTTCACGAACCCGAGACGTTCGCATCAGATGTAGTGTCGCTGGAGGTGAAGAAGTATGAGTCCCTCATCCGGAAGATGCGGTTGCCATTCCAAGGCCTCGAGGCATCCACTGCAGTTGGGCCGTTCTTCTGGTGGTCCTTAGACATGGACTCCGCGAACCCCAAACTACGTGAGCATCAATGCCTTAATTGTACTTTGAGTATGATAGCTGCATTCCACTTACACAATTATGACACAGAGTTCATATTTCGCAAAGCGGACGCGCAATGGGAAACGAGCACCAGGGGATGGGAAATGATGATGACTTACTGCTTCAAAAGCAAGATCACCTCCGGCTATATCAAAGGGACCAAATCAGCGGTAATCAATCGACAGCTTCAACATCTGACCGCCTGTTGCAGACCCGTAGCGCACCCGCTACTACTCCCTATCCTCCTCATCCACGATCTCTCAGCCAAGAACGACGAAGATCAACGCGCAGTGCGAGCCAAGATCCGCGAGCTTGAGGGAGCGCTGAGCCAGCGGTACCAGAAATATACCGCTGTGAGTTACGGCCCCGAAAGGGAAATCGATCTCGACTCTGTGAATCAGCAGTTGACTGAGTGTCAATGCAGAGTTTTGCAGAAGAAACCTCAGGCTTGGCGGAATGCGGTTGATAGAGTAGAAAAGGCGATGCACGCATTTGGGGAAGCCATAGAAGCCCAGGACCGAGAAGATGAGTCCGATGATCAGCTTCAGATGCTGCACCGGAGCCTGCTTGGGCGTTTGGACTTCTTAGCTGGCAAACTTGACGGCCTCGATATCTACGCCCACGTTTCTCTAGAAAGATTGAAGAGCCAGCGAGAAGTAGTAAGTGTCTCATTTTGCATTACTTAGAAAATGGAAGCACTATGGTAAAATCTAACTCATAATAGATGCTCAGTATTCTCGATCAAAGAGAATCGCGACTTAGCCTCAGGATAGCTGCGCAACAGCACCGCTTAGCTGACGCCAGTAAGCGAGATAGCACATCTATGAAGACTCTGACATTTCTTGGCTCTATCTTCCTCCCGGGGACGTTCCTTTCGTCTCTCTTCAGCATGTCCTTCTTTGACTTCAGCAAAGGTTAGTGAAAGGACCCGAAACTTCCTCTACACTCTCACAGAGTCACTCCCAAGCTAAGATATGTTGTAGATTTGAATAACTCAGTATCTGAAAATCTCTGGCTCTATTTCGTGCTTATGGTACCTCTGACGGTATTCCTGGTTGGAGTTTGTTGGCGGCTCGACCAAGCTCGCTGCAAGAAGGCCGATGAGGAGGAGGTGGGGGATGAAGTAAATATGCAGGACCTTGAATATCGTATTATTAAGGAGCTTCAAAAGAGAACGGGAGCTCGACTTTCGTGGAATACTAGTCGCTCGTGGCGAGATGAGAAACTTCACACCTAGCTACGCCTCATAACCTCAAGATCACAAGTATTAGAAGACTTAAGCGTAGATAAGTTGAATTCCTGTATCCTAAGTATCCCAAGTCGAACTTCCATGAAGATCGCGTTTTCCTACCAGTTGTATCCGAAGCATGTGTCAGTATGTCCTGATCCAGAATCTTTACCATGCCATTGCCATTTCTAAATATGTTCTCGACTACTCCAACATGATGAGCAAAGCTCCGATATACCAGGTAATGAATGCAGCCACCCTGACTCCTAGTCGCGCAAAGCACATGCAGGGTGATAAACAACCGGTTAATGAGCTAAAAAAAAAAAACACATTCATAAATATAGACAAGAAAGTTTCATGATGTGGTCACTGAAAAATGCCACTTCACGTGTCCTGATGAGCAGGCGTCGAATAAACGGATGAAGCGCCTCGGCTTAAACTCGAAGCAGTCTGTCCGGCCACTGTATGCGGAGGTCCATAGTATCCATGCAACTCGACTTGTTCAGGCAGTGTCCCCAGCGCCCCGGGATTGCTATCGCCGCGGGCACGATTCTGGCCTGACAAGTCGCTGTTTCTCCTCAGGTGACTCTTCAAAGACTGCGTGAAGCTATTCGATCGTCGTCGCGCTACCGCCTCGCTATTCTCAGCCGCCTCGAGCTCTGATTTTCCGTGATTCTCTTCTAGCTCGCTCAGGTCGCTGGGTTGTCGAACGTGCCGATATGTTGTTCCTTGGGAGTCGACGCTTACCCTTTGCGACGTGCGTACTGGGGCGTTGTCCTCCGATGTTTCCGATGGTGCGACATTGAACGGTATGCTCCACAATGGTGGCGATGAAGTATTAGACTGCGTGAAATAGGGGGTTAGAGCTGGCGAACCAGTAGTGGTCTCGATCGTGGCCGACCGCGACCGCAAATTTGGCGACGGGAACATGATCGGGAACCGGCGCACGGGGTCTGCGTCGGAGGTGGAATCGATTTCGGAGATCGTTGGCTGTCCGAAGCCGGATTTATGCGAGCGAGGTTGACTATTCGAGGAGCCGTGCTTGGACTCTGCGGCCTTCTCGGCGTCTCTCGCGGCCCGCTCGGCTTTCTTAAGTCGTAATACTATGAGGGTAGCTGCGACAACAATAGTCACCAACAAGACCACGACGCCTGTGACTATCCCGCCAAGTGCCCCAGAAGACAGACCGCCGTGACCTCCTTGGCTGTCACTTGTTTGAATGGCGTCTACCTTTGCGACGGTGCTTGGGACGAGCTGGGGAACTCCGACAGCTGTTGGGGAGCCTGAGGAGGTCCTTGGCCCATCCGTGATGACTTCTATGCTCGTAACGACAGTGATTGTCGTATGGCCCTTTGAATCTATCGTTGTTATGGTTTCAGAGACTGGCAGAGTTGTTGGGGTGTTGTCATAACAGACACCCGAGCCGCATAACTGACCGCTCCGACAGCAACCGCCTCCGAGCGAAACTGGACAGCCGATCCAGCTCGTTGGGCATGACGGCAGAGAAGAGTCGCCAGCAGGTGGGACACAACCGCCGCTGTCGTTGCATATCAAGCCAACCGGGCAACATGAACCTATGGTAATGTATCAGCTATGTCGGCTCACTTTATCCCCACAAGATAGCTTCACACGATATAAAGTGCATAAGCGGCCTATAAACCCAGCTTTGATGAAAGTTGGAACGTCGTATCAACTTACCCGCACCAACAGTCGCCGGACAGGGGTAGTATCCAGTATGTCCATTACATGAAGCTGGGCCAGCCGTCGTTGCATAGCAGGATGCTGTTCCACACTCAAAATTGGACGGGCAGCACTATAATACTTAGAGTCAGCCATTACCCGTCTGAAACACTCTCGAAGTCTCCGCAGTAACAATCCCAGGCCACATATGCCCTTCTGTATCTTTGGGGATCACTTACTCCACCGCCCACTGAAGAAGGACATAACAACCAGCCATCCAGTTGGCAGACATCTTTCCTCTTCACATGCTGGAAGACATTCACGTTCTTTTCCACCCAAAGAACCTCATATTCGCTCTCATCGTAATGGCTTGCTGAGGCCGCTTGCGTTAACATCGCTGAAACCAGCAACCCCACGCTGCCAGAGCATCGCCAAAGACCCCGCATTGTGTGATTTGGTCCTGATCTCGTAATCGAGCGCCGCGCGTAATATGAAGTTGGCCGATGTGAAGGCCAGTCGATGCCGGGAGCTAATATGAGCGCGCTTATATCGTGTTCGAAGATCACAATTCCGCCTCAGCTTAGAGCGCACTGATTAGGCGTATTCCTCGAAAATCGTCTGGTCAAATGCCACCATGCTGGATTGTCCGTATAAGTCAAGTCGATGGCGCTATCGCATCGAGTATACTTTGTCCAGATACGAGGCGCGACAGAGAGTTAACCCATAGCTGGGTGCTCACGATCTGACAGAGAAGAGGAACCTCTCTAGTTCCTAACAAAAAGCTGACCGAGGCGGATCATCCTCTAGTTTACCTATCTGTCAGGCTGCGAGCTTATGGGGGACCGAGGGAACGGATATTTAGTATCTCCAACATGGGGGGCCTCCACGCCGCGCGCAAGCCAGGGTGGGATGGGGGGTCTTACGATGGAGCTTCATTCTGAGTTAGAGGGAAATCTGAAAATAGTGTTCTTGACCTATGGGAAAGCGACGAGAATGGTCACGGTATCGGTTCTGGACTGCCACGGCAGGCCCCAGCTAGCCAGTAGCAGCAGTGCCCTGCCATCGTTGGCTCGTCGATATTTATACCAAGCTGAGAATTCCATGCAAGTTGGCGGCGTCGCTTCCGACCCCAAGTGGTGCCCAGCCCCCGCCCGTAAGCACGGCGCGCAGTCGTGATTGGGCCGACGAGTCATCTAGCAGCCAACAACGGCTGCAGAATATCGGCGGCCAGAGCATGTTGGCGTGGTCAGGTCGTATCCGATCCCATCATTGCCCATACATCGGCCTCTTGTTGGCTGCGCTGGCTGACTTGATGGCGGGTGTTTCCACACTTGATTGATGCAGCCTGCTTCTGATTATCGACCTATGGCGGGACACTGCGCATGCTGCAAGACATCCGTTATGGCAGAGAGAAAGAAACCTGGGCCTGGGGATTCTGTGCGACACTTCTCGAAGAACAACAGTAGTCAAGCATCTGTTTCCGGGCTGGCACTGCAGATAGTATTGGTTGTACCATTCGTTACCAGTATACCCGGTCCTTCGTACTGATTGATACCCGGTCTAGGTATATCGGGCAAAGATTCCGGAAACACGGAATGCATACCTGGATTGAGAGTATTGAATTCGACTCGCTAATCGTCTGTATGGATCTTAGACTAACCTACCCTGCGCATCCATAGCCTGTCGCCAAGAGTTCCCCGTCGATAATGGTGGTTACTGACCGGGTATACCAACAGGCACCTAATACATAAGAACAGACGTCCCAGAAATGGCGTTCTATTGGAACTCGTATTACAATTGTAATGGTTATGTAAGGACAGGACTCTAAAGAAAAATAACAGCAATTGCTGGTTTCGTAGCAAAGCGATTCAGATGTGGAGGCAGTGGGATGTTCCGCCTGTGTCATTGGTTTTGGCCCCTAAGTGTGAGCTACCTAGGTAGCTTTAAGAACTTGATACGATATCTCTTTAAACACTGCTCCGAAGACCTTCCCAAATCGTTGGACAAGCCGGCTTATTGTATCGCAGCCGTCACGTCCACCCGAATAGCCGAGTGCCTTGCTCCCTAACAATATATCGGAAGCTAATGAACCTTGATCCTCAACCTGACACAACGTAAACTCACGGAGGGCGATCCAAACCGTCGAATGAGTACTCGTGCGAGACCATCAGTGATATCTACCTCGCACAGCCTTTCCGACACCTAGATGCGATCGGCGAATGTGCGGCTCCTCTGGCTTAGCACGTTCGTATTGGCAGCACCAACAGGCATTTATGTGGTTTATGCGTCATATTAGCTGGGGTCTTCGGCTTAGAAAAGTGGGATGACTTCGCGAAGACTTGATAACTACCTACAATATTAGGTATAACCTCTCTTTTATTGGCTGGTTGCTTTTAAAGACTCTGAGGATATTGAAGCTACTATCGGGCCTTTGCATACTATTTGCATAGTATTTGCATACTACCGGCCACTTGCCATAATTCAGCCTCTGTTCAGACGTTTTGCTGGGGCTTTCACTCTTCTCGACGTGATATATATCGTCCTGCACAGACGTTCAAAATACTTCGTACGTTCAATCTCGTGAGGGTCTTCGTCTCAAACCTGAGTTAGTTGCCAGGGCAGCCAATAGTCTGGTCCAGCATCAGGTCACGCTTTGAACAGAAAGCTCAATGAACCCCGCAAGTTGGATCCCCTCACGACTTGAAAGAATCCCAAAAACCCCCTGACACTTCTCCACCTCAGAAGAGCAGTAGTCCCCCAGAACCCGGCTCCGGCTTAGATGCTGGTGAAAAGACCTCCTACACGTGCAGTGTATGTTGCCTTATTCCCCATTGCCCCATATCGGAAGGGCGCCCAAAAGGGAATAATGACCACTACCATGCCAAACTTGGTTACGGTAAACGTCTTGCTCATCCACTTGGTACGATCGTGATATAGTCTGTCGCCTCTCTACCTACACATAACCCACCTTTTTTTTCCTTTGCTCTTTCACTCACCGAGGATGCAATGGAACTGCCATGATTCGGCTCTAATTCGTCATCCACCCGTCTCCGCCATTCGCGCGCCTATACTCAGAGTCGGACTCGGGATCGGCTGAGGTGGTACATGCTATTCTCCAAGGCTAGGATCCTTGAAATGTTTGTGGAACTGCGTAGCAGCAGTTGGCAAAATGCTATTGTACACGAAACTCGCGCCGCCCAAAGCTCCGAAGAGGCGATCTAGAGCAGGTCAGTTTTGACCCAGATTCAATAGCATTGTCTGTTCATATGTTGGCTAGAGGAGTGTTACTCTGACATTGTGCCTGCCGCTTATCCCCTTTTCTTCAAATCGTGGCTGACCAATAGTCGTGATTATATAGGTTGCGCTTATTGGTATGTTCAATAAAACTATGACAAGTCAATGCATGAGTAGCTGGTAACATGGACATGGACTGACACACAACTTTTAGCAAGGAAAAAGTACGAGTGTCTCTAATCTTCTTGTCCTCCGATTCCATTCCAATATGAGTAGGATTGCACGCTGACAAGTCATAACGCATCTGAAGAAGAAGAAATGCGACGAGAAACGCCCGCAATGTTCGAGGTGCAATGAACGCGGCGTAGAGTGCGCCTACGAAGCAGTAAAACCTCGCCAACGGAGGAAGAGGGACTCGCAGTCCGGCTTCAAAATAGATACGTCGTTAGAATGTGTCTCTTTGGATGATATTTATGATTGGGAGGGACAGGCAGTGACACCCTGCGATTCTGAATATTTCAGCCCTCTTGAGTCTAAATTGCCCATGCCGCCCATATCACATATGATCACTGACACGAACGATGACCAAAACTCAACTTCATACGAAGCGGAAGTCGACGACAGCAGTCAGTGTCAGAGTCAGCAGCTTGTTCGAAGGAAGTCCCAGGATATCAGAGCATTATCTTCGACAAGGTCGTCCTCTTTGCGGCCGGAGCTGGCGATGATCGCGCCATGTCCTGTAGGATCTCCTTCACTAGAGTTCTGCATACCTGTATTCTCCGAGTTTTCAAATCGTCCCAACCGACGCGCTTTAGTAGACCATTTCTGCAATGTCCTGTCGCATCTCATCGTCTTCCGAGAAGAGTCAGGCAATCCTTTTCAGCAGCTAGTTCTCCCACTTTCTCATAATAGCTCACCTGTTATGAATGCCATTTATGCTTTGGCAGGTGCTCATTTAGAGTACCGTGGTGTTCAAAATCCCGAACAATCTCTATATTTCCACAACGAGGCCATTCAAGGGCTGTCGAGAGTCATTGAAAGTCGGGCGAAGGTCGATAAGAACGAGCTGCTGGCCGCTATCATGCTCCTCGTCTACTATGAAGTCGTGAGTACTCGATCCTACGCGAGTTAAGCAGACTCGTAACTAAAACCGGACTTAGCTGGTACAGCGGAGGAGAACGAATATCATCAATGGGCACCTTAAAGGAGCCTTCGCTATTATGTGTCTGAATCAGGATTTATTGAGTCCTGTTGGCCTTTTTTTGGAGCGCGTGCGTAGTCTCAAAAGGGAGCGTCGGAATTTGCTTATACTTGACGCTAATACGTCCCTAGGCATTTGGATTCTATGATGTGATCACGGCGTTATCGTTGGGGACACCGCCATTATCAACAGCTCCAAGCGCGGGCGGTTTGTTACCAGTCCCGCCACTGGACGCACCACCAGCGTCGCCTTTGACCAACGTCGACACCTTGTTGGGGATGGCGACGACATTGTGGCCGATCATGCATCGACTATCTAACCTGTTGTTCACGAAGAAGGAGTTAGAAGAGGCCCAGCGAATGAACCAAGTATCCAAAGTCGCCGTTCTTCGGACCGAGTTCGAAACGACGTCTCAAGCGATCGAAGCTGCTCTGACCCAGTGGAAACCCTGTGTACCGCCCAGTATCGCGATTCGGGATGATGTACTGGCGCTGAGCGGCGTGGAAGGGGAAGAAATCCCAGAAATGGCGCGGCTCCAGTCTATCCTACACAATGCGCTGGCGTACCGTCATAGCGCGCTCGTCTACTTGTACCGCACCATCTATGGGTATTCTCCCAAGCACAAGCTGGTCCAGCAGCATTCGCACGCCGCTCTCCTCCACTGCGTCGAGACGACGGCCGCCAGGGGACCAATGGGTGCACTGCTCTGGCCGCTATTTGCGGCGGCGTGCGAGGCCATCAATGCCGAAGACAGGGATCTCGCGAAGAAGGCGTTCAGCGAGATCGAGCAGCGGCAAGGCATGACGAACATCGAAGAGGCCTGGGGCATTATCCAAGAGGTGTGGAAGAGGCTTGACTCGCTCGACGATGACTCTGTCATGGACACGAATACTGACCTTTGGAGAAATGTCTGCGCCGAGATGGGGGTGACTATCGTCTTCGGGTGAGCGATATCCCGGTGACTTCACTCAATTAGTCTCGATATTGGTAAACAAAATGTCTTGAGAATAAAGATCGATGTAAAACACATACCTTTCTAACAGAAGAGGACATTGTTTTGGAAAATGCCGATTATACCAAGTTGGTTGAAGTGAGATTCTCCGACTCGATATATTACATGTAAAACAGCACATCATTCTTTAATATCCAAGCTGCTATTTAGTATGTCTAATAGGTACGTACATATGGAGGCAAGTAACAGTTTCCAGTCTTACACGACCCACCTGCTCGAGTTCCTACATGTACCTATATATTGTTACTCAGATAAGTTGCCGTCTTGTTCAATGAGGGATTATTAATCTTGGGCATAATGCAATGCATGTAATTTGTGAGCCCAGAATACTCGAACCATGACTCCGAGTCTTGTATCTCAATTGGTTATCCCCAGGAAGATCTATCCTTCCCTACCAAGGATCTAGGTACATAGGATCAGTTGAAAGTACTCAAGTATAGATACATTAGGGAAGCGTTACCGAGCTGACCTTGGAAATGCCTGAAGACAAGGGCAAGAAAGGTACTACCTTGGTTAATAACGGCGCTGCCGAGGAAATTGCGGGCGGATTTGGAGTACCTCTACTTACCCCAGCATTATTAACAGGCGCAGTTTGCGACCGATGGCTCCCGCCCGTTGGTAGATCTTGGCCCCGTCTTGTCCTCTTTATGTTATTGTTGCAAGCCGTCTCTTTCCTTCTTATCTCCCACTACCTCACTCGCCGCCTAGATTTCAGTGAGTGTTTTATATACCTGGTCAGTGGTATTCCCGCTTGCTTCCGAGATTTACGATTCCGGGTGGCCACGTAATACCGAACACTTACAGGTTCCCCCATACCTAGTGTACTTTAAGTATCTGGTTAGATATGTATATCTGGATTCGGGCAGGAGGCACTACGTTGATACTAGTAGGTTGGTAGCTACCTACTGTATGTAGGTTGACAGGTACAAGGCTACCCAGGTACCTGGAGTTAGTGTTAGAGCGCCAAGGCAGGTGGTTAGTGTAGCTACAAGTACCTAGCTTGGCGGATTCATCATGCCTGTTGTGCCCCCGCAGTTTTCTAGAATACGGGGTAGAAGCACTAATAAAAGATATCGTGGGCCATCTACAGTGTTCTAACAACTGGGGTATCTACTTAAATAGTTGCTTGCATGAAACTCCTGCAAGTTTATTCTAATTAATAATTGACACAAATTGACGGATACTAGTACCTCGTCTCATCCCTCAACCATCAACCGCTACCTCCTCCAGCCTACCGCCATATTTAGCCATACCCAGTCCATGGCACACCGTCTACCTCGGTGAATTAAGGTTACCTACGGGTAGGTACAGTAAGGAGACAGGCACACTGTTGCAACGGCCGACCGAGACGAATCGGCTGTGTATTTGCTGTAGCTGTAAGCTGGCTGTAGTTAGCTGTACCTAGGTAGTGTACAAGAATGCCGTGGTGGCCGGGAAAAAAGCTGTAGTCCCTTCCCCGCGCCACCCCACTCATGCTTCTGGCGAGATACAGCGAGCTAGCTGAAGGAGCTCTAAGGAACCAGCATGGTAGGGCGGTGGTACAGTAACAGGAGGCAGCAGCAACGGAAGATTCACAGCAGTGTAAGTACCTATAGTGTAGAGCAGGCATTTGGTAGGTACAGTATGTTATATCTTGGCCACACCTGCCTCCAAGATGGCTTGATGTCTGCTCTTGTACTGTTTCGTGGGCCTCCATGCGTAGTAGCTAAGTACCGTAGGTACCTTACTACGTGGAAACTACGCTACCTCCGCCGGTCTCACGGCCACGACATCCTGCGAGAGTCCACAAAACCCCCCCGCCGCCCACACAACGCCCCAGGCTGACGGGTCTCGCCACGACAATTGTTCCCCGTACAGCTCCCAGGATGGTGCTCTAGTTTGATGCGACCGGCCGCCGTCCCCTCTCACGCCGTGTAGTATAGGTAGCGAGTGCAGAGTGCAAAGACTGCCTACCTGCACGCCAAGCAACAGCCAGACGAAGAAGGGGAGCGAGGGAGGACGAAAAGAGACGAGCCAGCTAGAGCTAGTGGTGCTGGTGCTGCCGGTGCTGCTCCGGCGCTGACGACGATCACGGCGTCGACGCGGCCACCGACGATCCAGAGCCCACGTTCACGGTCACGATGACGACCCTCGTCAACGCTCAAGACGAGGCTCTGCCGACGCCCAAGCAGATCCGCTTCATCAACAACCAGGGCCAGCCGCCCACGAAACGCAGGCGAATCAATGCCGCCTGTTTGACCTGCCGGAAGAGGAAGACCCGGTGTGCCGGCGAACATCCCACTTGCTCGACCTGTGACAAGCACGGGCACCTCTGTCTGGGCTATTCAGACGCTGTCGACAAGAGAAAGGATGCCGTCGGGCGCGGCCCAGGCGCAGGCCTCGACGGCGGCCAGGCCGACCCTAACGATGAAGCTGACGACTACTTCGACACGGAACCCGAGGCCGAGGCCGACCTGAGATCGCAATTCAAGGATGACCGCAATGGGGCTAGACAATCGGAGAATGTCGACGGATCGTCAGTTGTTTCGAGTCGCACGTCCGACACGCCGCAAGACTATGCCACGCCCGCTCTCCCGATGAAATCCGAGTCCATTGATTGGGAAGACATCCATTCGCAAAAGTCACAGGCGACGCCACGCCACGACCCCATGGCGGCGCGGACGCCGAACCCGCGTCAGTCGTCCTTCTCGACAGAAGGTGGCCGCAGTCCCAGCAACCGCTCGCCCGTCCTACATCACAATGACACCGGCCACCGAGTTCCTTACTTTCGCTACTTCGGCCCAACGGCCATCCTTCCCGGCTTCAAGCAAATGGTCGTCAAAGTACGCGGCAGACGGCGCAGCTCCATGTCTGCTACGTCGCCCAGTACTGGCTCCATCCAGGCAGGTTTGCTGTCAACCGCACTGCCTGAGCTCGATCTCGACAACATGGAAGACATCCCCTTTTACGACGTTAACGACACTAATCCCGTGCATCCGTTGATCCTCAACCTTGTTGAAACGTTTTTTCTCCGCCTAGGGAGCAACTATCCCTTCCTTACCCGCCACAAGTTTCCCCTCCTCGTTAAGGAAAAGCGAGTTGAGCCCATTCTGGTAGATGCTGTCTGCGCCCTAGCTGCGCGATTCTCTGATATCAACATTTTCAAAAGATGGAATGATGGAAAGCTTGCCAAGTCTGAGTATGGCCAAGCCTATGCTCAGCGTGCGAAAGCTGCTACTGTGGAATCATTCGCCTGCCCATCAGTTGCGGCCGTTCAAGCGTGTTTGTTGATGGCGTATGATGGATTTGGTGCCGACCAGGATAGCGCACTCTGGATGTATCTCGGCATCGCCATCCGCATGGCCGTCGACCTGGGTCTTCCAAGGGAAGACGGCGTCAAATACCAGGGCCCTGAAGATCCCTGGTATGCACGTTGGCGTGAGAGACACAATGAGCCCTTCGCCGATGGGGCCCGTCAGGATGGTGACGAGCCCACATTGACTCCGGTGGAACAGAAGGAGATCGAGCAAGAGCGCATTGATACTTTCTGGGCCGTCTTCTTCCTCGACCGAGCGATTTCGTCTGGGACTGGGCGGCCAGTGACTCTCAGGGATGACGATTTTGACTTGAGTCTCCCAAAGGCATCCCTTAGTCCGGCGTCTGGTTGGCCGAATCCTTATGCTGCACTGCTTCACATCATTCATCTCTACGGCCGGGTATCGGATGTTCTCAATAATATCAAACAGCCAAAAGACTTAACTAAGGACAAGCTCCACAGGCTTGCAGTGTTGGAAAATGAGCTCACAAAACTACACCAGAGAATGGATTCGCGTCTTCGATTCGACGCTAACAATTTTCAGGCCCATGTCAAGAATGGAAATGGCACAACTTTCATACTCCTTCACTTCTGGTTCCATGCTCTTATCATCGTGCTACATCAGCCGACACTACTCACATCGCAAGGAACCATTGATCGCAAGCATCAGTTGAAGGCTCACAGTCGGGAATTATCTATGTCGAGTGCCAAGACCATTGCCGATATCCTTGCTTTCGCTGAGTTGCTGGACCCCAGATGCTTCATCGGTAATCCTTTCACGTCTCAGCCGATATATATTGCAGCCTGCGCCTTTCTTCTTGAGTCGAAGGCCAACTCTCAGCCTGATTCAAGGTCCTCATCGCCACAATCGGCACAGAAGAACCAAGCTCCGAAGACAGGAGAGCAGAATAATGGACCGTCGAAGCATTTACTATTGGCTTCGGCAGCTCTTCAGAACTACCAATTGTGCTACAAAGCCCTCAAGCAGATGCACGCCTATTGGGGTGGGGTGCGTTATATTCTCAACGTCCTTGACCAGAAGTCTCACGGAGAATGGGACTGTGAGACATTCACATCGGAAGAATATGAAAGTACTAAGCGAGCTAAAAGGGACCATATCTCCCAAAGCTTTGCCAAGAACTTGGAGTTTCCCAGTTCCCCCCTTCCTGAAAACGGCCCGCCTCTGGCGTGGTCTCTTACTGGTACGACCAATTCGCCCAACTCGAGCCTCACCCTTCTTTTCCAGAACCCTATAAGCGCTGGGATGGTCCCAAATCAACAAGTACAGCCTCAGCAAATCGTGCAGCATCAACACCAAAACTCAGCCCCCGCGACAGCTCCCACACCTCCTGGTAACATGATTTATGATCCTATCCGCCAAAGCCTTCCTGAAACCTCGATGTATCCACCTGCCTATCCACAACCGAACACGTCGGCCCTACGAGACTCTGTGCGAGTTGCGCCTTCAACAGCTCGGAACCATTCGCAACTGCGGTACGAAAGTCTTGGCCAAAATGACACGGCTAAAATCGCCCAGACACAAGATAGCAAGCTGGCAATTAATTCCGTGGGTCCACATGGACCTGCTACTACCGCAACCGTGCCATTCACGTCAAACGCACAGTCATCGTCAGGCTATGACCAAGCAAGCTACCTTCCGGGAACCACGCCGTCAGCTTCGCAAAGCCAAACCTTTGCTAGTAATAACCAACCCATCTTAGTAAACTCTGCCTTCACCGGGGATGGCGGACCATCTACATTTGCGTCAAGCGGCAGCGGGCTCGCTGCTAGCGGTTATTATGGTGCTCCCGGGTCGGATCTACATCTCCTCACTTACGACAACGAAACCGACATCGGGCAGCACCTCACGAGCTTCGAGCATACAGAGATGATGAGCTGGTTCGGAGATTACTTCCCTAACGACGTCTTTGGATTGTACCCCGGAGATTCAAGTATGTGATGAAGGAACGACATTTTTTCTTTTCACAAATGTTCATAACTGTCAGCAAACGATGTTCATTTATTTATCCCTACATTTTCTGACATCAGAGGAGGTTTTTTTTTTTTTTTTATCTCTCAACATCTTTATAAACCTCCTCACCGAATCAGAACTGAAATGACGAACAAGGTGTCATTATCACCAAATCACAAATTGGAGGCTTTGGAGGCTCTTTTTTGTCGCCTCCCAGCTTATTTTGACATGATACCCCCTAGGCGAATCATCGGCGAGTTATTTTCCACAATCGGTTGGCGCAAAGAGGACGGGTGAACAGATGATATCACATCATCATCAATCATTCGAAGGGCATATAACGTGGTTCGCTCCTCCCAAACCTTCATAAGGGACATCTGACCATGGAAGCACAAAACAAAAAGAGGGGCTGGCGAGGCAATCTGATTTTTCTTCTAATCTGCTTTCACATATGCCTACGCTACGATTTGTTTTTATCTGTCGTATACGTGTTGCACACTCATGTCTTGTGATGTACAAACGCTGGTATCAGGAAGCCATCCAGCCCAGTTTCAGTTTTTTTCCAAGACATCTCCTGCTATGTATCTCACATTTTAGCCTCGCCTCCTAACTTCCATTGTAAATACTTCACATACTTGTTAGCGACTACGGATCTTGTTGTTCCGTCTGATTTGGGGCGTCATGGCGGCACTAGATCTCTTCCCAACGGGCGACCACTCTCAGTTGCCAGCGAAGAGTGAGAGAGAAACAGAGCATTGACGTTAAGAAATATGGTTTGGGCGGCATCATGAGTCAGTTTACTTACAAAAGTACACCGGGGGTCTTCGCCTGAGACGAGGACCTCTTACATAAATAATCCAACGTTATACACATGGTATACCTATTCATACATTCTACTACGTAGATAAAATGCAAAGTAGAGTAAGGTAAGTGCGATATGGACTTGTTGAATCTATCATTCAATTTTGCCCTGGGTGAGGATATCGCGAACTTTTCCAAACGGCTACCAACGCATGAAATCACTTATACATCCGAGTAGCTCTCTCAGAGGTGGGGGGAAGCTAACCAGAAGGACGTGTCACATCAGCACACGTGCCATTCATCTCTCTCTTGACCGACGTTAAGAATGTCGTGCAGGAGCGTCTCGCGTGAGATTCACCTTGCAGCGCACGACGCAGGCACAGTTCCTCATGCAGGAATACTATGGCTGGCGGCGTTCCTTTACCGACTCAAACTGCACATCCTTTCCTTGTAAAGGATGTCCAAGCGTCTAGTTTGTCTCAGGGTTTACTTTAGCTTTTGTCTCCAGAGTTGTAATATGGTAATAAGTCATATTCGTTCAGGGTTGATGTGATGTGATGAGATGTCGTCGGCAATGAATGCCAAGAGGAGAAAGAGAGGCCGTTGTCGTTGTAGTTAGTTCTACTGTACGTTTCTCTCGGCTAAAGATTGTAGCGAATGAGCTGACGTGGGGGTTGGGAGCTGGTCTGGATCTGGTTCGATTTCTTGGCGATTTAGCCGTATTGCGAGTACCACCTTGGTTACCCTTCGCCGGGACTCGGGAGCGGTGCGGGACACTGGCGGGGAGTTGTCATGTCGTGTTACAGACAGCGTAGAAAATATATGAGGAAGTACACTTACATGAGCATTGGTGATGGTTACTTGGTACTGTTTAAGTGGGTAGACGTCTGTACTGTGCTGTTGGTTTGTACTAACGCGAGTGAGAGGCTGGTTACCTCACGGATGTTTGGCAGGAAACACGCCAGGGGAGCGTCATCCTGGCCCGGGGTTGTAAATGGAAAGAAATATTTGTTGCCTAGTAAAGACTAAAGTTGTATGGAACAACCCGAGTCGCATTGTACGTATGAAGGGACTCGGAGGCACTTCAATTACTACTCACTCCTGACTTATGCAATTTACCTTATTGAAGTGCTGAGTACATAATGTAGATCGGACCACTTCCAAAACATTGCTGACTTGGTATGACATCAACGACCCCATCGGAGCCTCACTGACGTAATTCTCTAGAACCTCTAACCTTAACTACATACATTGGTATAAATAAAGGTAATTCTTTAAATACTGCTAGTGAGCAATTCAATAGTTGCTAGTGTAACAAACAAACAACACAATCGATGAGCTAACACCTTCTTCATCGCCTCTAATACCGCCTGTTAAAGACAACTTCAAATCACCATATCTACACCTATCACAAAACACACACCACCACCAAAATGACAGGCTCCAAGACCCCAGGCCAAAATAACGCCGCGAGCGATAAGTTTCTAAAGAAGCAAGCCGAAGGTACGTCAAATCTCTCTCTATCCTCCCAAAGACTTAAATGATCCAAAGACTAACATATCCGCCTCTTCTTAAAATAGCCCAAGGCCTAGGCGCCCCCAACGCCCCAGCACACAAAGAAGGCCACGCGCCGGGCGAGGCACCCGTGGCCTCGGATTCCGGGATCACGAACGTCGGCATCGAGGGCGGCAGCACGAACATGCCCGGTGAGAAGGGTACTGGCGGAGTACCCGTGCGCGACGAGTTGGATGGCGGGGGAAATACTATGACTTAATTTCTTAATTGATTAATCGAACTGCTTACTTGATGGCGTTGGGTCGAAACAAGTAAATGAAATTAAATGATAAGGACTGAACCAAAAAAAAAAAAAAATCAAATGAACCCAAGCTGTGGGTGGTGCTTGTTTGATTTTGCGCGTATATGTGATGTATTTGCGTGATCTATCTACTTACTAATGGTGCTGTCTTGACAACAACATGTCGACGATGGGCCGACTGATGACGCCTTGCTCGCCTGCTTTTCTTCAGTCTGCTTTGCAACCCGTCTTATGTTCATCTGTCTATCTTTTTAATTGACAAGAATCAAAATGCGGATTTTGCTCTAGACTCGTATATCACATCCAGGTTCGCTAAAGCTACAATTATTGGCTACACCCATTCGAGCAGAACATCATTCATTGACTTCTTGTGCACCGACTCAGTCCTCGGCTCACAGAACAGTTCATTACGCATGGCACTACCTCCATAGAATCCGAGCCAGTTCAGTAAGACGATAGGTAGAGTCCCCCAGCTCATATCTCATTATGCATGTGTTAGGACAGCATAGGAGCATGTAGCATGGAGTTCTGCGTTGCGCTATGGAAAACACTCAGATACGTACCTTATGTAGGTACCTTGTCCCCGTGTTTCAAAAAAAAAAAAAAAAAAAAGGGCGAGGGACTTCCTACTATACTCACACTACGATATACTCTGAATCAAATTGGGAGCAACCACGTACACACTCAACGTATAGCATTCAATAGGGGCAACGAAGATACGATAATATGATAATATACAAGCATTCATCATTCCCATCTTGCAATGGGCTTCTCTCTTTCTACCGTTGTTTATTTAAAATTTCTACAAACAGAGGGACAAGGAGGAGACTTTTAATACAATTCAGACCATTAAGTAAGTCTGATTTACTTTTACGCTTGTAGGCGTTTTGCTATGCTATTTTAGTAGGTAAGCAAGTAGGCTTGCAGTACTTGTCTGGCCCACCTTGCATCCGCATATCACGGGTGGTATCAGGCAAATTCCTCCCACACACACCCCGTCCCGGCGAGATAGCGTACCTTCGCTTCGAAATCCAATGCTGCTGCACCAACCAATTCCCCCCTCTCTCCTAAGATTTATATATCCCACAAAGACTGTGGCAATTCAAGCACTTGGAAGCAAAGTGCTTGTTTAACAGCCCATCGCTATGCCTTTGATTTTTTGCGCTGTCTCGTAATGTACCTATTATAAGGTCAAAGGTTATGCATAGTAAGAGGCCAATAGGTGTCTCTAGGCAATGGAGCCTTGAAATCATCATGAATGATTGTTAAAGAGTGATTCTCTCCAAATCTATTTCTGTGAGGGCGCAACAGCAGGTGGCGCCGGTGGTGGTGGTGAAGGTGGTTCGGAACCGGGCACCGGCTCCACGCTGTCCCCAGGAGAAGGGGCCTTGGCCAAAGCCGGAATCGTCATGGGTCCTTTGGGAACGATCATCCGATTTGGTAACGGCTGACCCTTGATGACTTTCTCAACTTCCTCTTTGCTCAAAGTCTCGTAATCGACGAGTGCTTTGGCCAGCAGGTCGAGCTCTTTACGATGATCTGTTAACAGCTTTCGGGCACGCTCATAGGCTTCGTTGACGGTTCGCTGGACCTCAGTCTCAACCAGAGCTTTCGTTTCGCTGCTAAGAGTCTCGTATCGACTGCCGTATTCCATGTTGCCCAGCTTGGTAGACATACCCAGAGAGGCAACCATGGCGAAAGCCACACGTGTGGCGGCTTGAAGATCCTGAACGAGAGGGTTAGTGTGATGTATAGTCAGCGTATGAAGTCAAGGACTTACAGATGAAGCGCCGCTAGTGACCTGATTCGGGCCGTACACAATCTCTTCTGCTAGTTTTCCTCCCAGGGCAACATCGATCTGAGCCATGAAGTTGTCCACGGTGTATGAGTACTTGTCCATCTCGGGCAGGGAAGCGGTATGCCCTAAGGTCGGACCGCGAGGCAGAATAGTCACTTTATAAAGGATGTTGCTGGATCCCTTCGTCAAGAGATTGACAAGTGCGTGGCCCGCCTCGTGATAAGCTGTCATTTCCTTCTCCTTGGCACTGATGACCATACTCTTCCTCTCGGCACCTAGGATGACCTTGTCTTTGGCCCAATCGAAATCCAGCTTGCTAACAGACTTGGCCTTATTTTTACTAGCATGGACCGCAGCCTGGTTGACAATGTTCTCGAGCTCAGCACCAGATAGACCAGAGGTGGTTTGAGCAATGGCTTTTAGGTCGACATCCTTTTCCGCCTTGATCTTTTTCGCGTGGTGCTGAAGAATAGCTAGGCGGCCACGGACATCGGGGAGGTCAACTGTAACATGTCGGTCAAAACGGCCAGGACGAGTGAGAGCTTTATCCAGAAGCTCGGGAAAGTTCGTAGCGCCTATGATGATTACATTGGTACTCTGATCGAAACCGTCAAGTTCGGTGAGCAACTGATTCAATGTCTGCTTGACATAAGCGGCATCGCGCGCATTACGGCGGCCTCCGATGGCGTCAAGTTCGTCGATAAAGACAATAGCAGGCGACTTAGACTTGGCAGCAGCGAAGAGCTCGCGAACACGCTTAGCACCAACACCAACGTAAACCTCATCGAACTCACTACCGGACATGTAGAAGAATGGTACACCGGCCTCGCCGGCAACAGCTCTTGCGAGAAGAGTCTTTCCTGTACCGGGAGGTCCAACCAGAAGAATACCCTTTGGTAGCTTGCCACCGAGCTGGGAGAACCTCTCGGGGTTGCGCAGGAAATCGACCATGTCTTGTAGCTCTTCCTTGGCTTCGTCGGCACCGTGCACGTCGGTGAAGCGGGCCTTTTGCTGCTCAGCCTTGACCTCGCTGTCCACCTTGCCACCGGGTCGTTTGAAAATGCTCAGTCCCTCGATGATCATGGTAAGGATTACTAGGGACAGATAGGTGACGAGACAAAACCAGAGAAGGAACTTAACCCATCGGAAGACACTACTACCAACAGTTTCATCCACGACGACATGAAGCGGACCATCCTTAGTGCCAGAGGCCTGAGCACCCTGGTTGTTGGCAACTGCGTGATTAGCACCACGAGAACGAGCGGCGAGGGCCTGAGTAACAGCTTGGACTTGAGTAGGGGTCAGATTGCCAGGCAGGTTGCGGACAATTTCGTTAATATCCTCGCCGTGACCTCCCTGGCCAGCAGTGGGTGCCAACATGCTAAGCGCCTTGTGATAAGCCTCAGTGGCGGCGGCATTAGTTGCAAAGCGACCAGACTGGTATCTTTCAATGATGATGGCAGGCATGTTGGCCTTCAAAAGGGCCTGGTAGAAAGCATTCTGGGCAGTGGCGCTGGTGGGATTCCTATTCGCAGACTCTTCCATGTGGGCGAGCAGGTTTCTCGACAATCCGCCAGACTGGAAGCATCGTCGCTGGAACGGGGACAGGCCAACGAACGGGCCCGGCATTCCACGGAGAGCAGCAGTTGAGGTAGACATGGACCGGAAGAGTAGACGACTGGGATACAGACGATGGACGACGGGGTTCGACGCCAGCAACGCGGCACGCTGCATCGAGGATATAGAGGAGCGCATGTCCAAAGGAGATGCGATGGCGTGTTGCGACCGAAGAACGGGAGACAGAGCCGCGTCGTGGCGAGGATTCCGCAAAAACTCGGGCAGTTCAGATGTCGGCGTGCTGGAAGCAGTCAGGGACTGGGCGGCTTTGGGTGCTGGCGCTTGAAGGCCCGTGTCTGATCCGATTTGAGTAGGCGGCTGGGGCCGAGAAGTCGGACGGCGCGCGTTACTAGAGGAGCGCACATGGAAAGGAACTGCCAACGTATTAGCAAGCGACGGCCACAGCTCTGAGGCTGTGGCGACGACGCTCGCAAAGGCGGGCGTTTGCAACGCCATCACGAGTTCAGTCGCGGCGAGATGGCTGTTGTTGTCTGTCTAGATGGATTCAACCATGCAGGGCTAGCCAAGGGGCCCGTTGAATGGTGGTTGAGACGTTACCCGATGAATGTGGTGGTTCGGCGTAGACGACGGTGATGGCGGGAACAAAACGGGTCCTGGGATCAAGCACGGCGTATCAAGTCGAAAGATTAAGTAGGAACCGCAGCCATATAGATAAATGTACCAATCAAGAAAAGAAAAGAAGGCAAGACGAAGAGAAAGATCGGTTAGTATTATTTATTGAACCGTTGCGCTGTTGGAAAAGATCGGTGGCATCCGCATTCTCCCTCGCCTGATACAGATGGGGATGATGATGCGAAGGTGAAGTTCTCTCGTGGCTTGTCGAAGGTCACCGAACTTCTACGTCGCCATTGGCTGCCTGCATGGGTACATGCCACGCCCTGCTAAGATAGCCGCTAAACTTGTAGATTGCGCAGGTACCTATGTACATGTCCAGCTAGAGCCACGCCGGTCCGGCAATCGGCGACAGGAAAAAATTCACCGATCGCTCAGGACTCCCTTGATCTTTCCTTTTGAGGTACGCGCCTTCCTTAGGTAAGCCGGATAACTCGAATATTTGTCTGCTGAATATGGAATCATTTAATCTAAGTTAAGGTCTTATACCTCAGAGGGTTTTGGACAGATAATAAGTATTATCAGAAACCCAGCATATAAGCATGATTAAACGTTGTTCATCTTCCATAAAGTAGCTAACTTGAGGTATCATATACTCAGCATCTCAATTAGACCTCTAATGGCCATGAAGTTTGCAAGGCCAGGACATTATCGCGCAATCCGGGCGCTCTCTCTGTCTCTGTCACCGTTTCCGTCCCTGTTTCCAGGTTCTGTCGTTGTATTTCCCTTTCTCTCTATGTCTATCTATCGCTAAAGGAATCCTGTGGTCTTCCTGTATCGCAAGGGAATATCCCATTTCTAACTTTCCTTTGTCAGTTCTTGTCTAATTGCTAGAACACTATCGACAATCACCGCATCTATACCCTCATTTACTTGAATCTAGTGATCATGTCAGCATTCTATGTATCGAATTGATGGTAAGAGGAGAGGAAGGCCTTTGACCCCACTCTTCCCCTGGGCGAGATAACTTACCTGCACCAGTTCTGGGTCGTTATTCTGCACTCCATAGCTGACGCAGACGAGACCCGACTGCTTCACCACCTTGATAAGCCGCGGGCAGGTGACAAACGGAGTCGCATTGCTCACGATGCCGAGCAAGTTCCACCGACTCGCGAATCGGATGGCCTCCTGAAGACTGCTCGCCCGTATGTCGCTGACCGGTTCGACGCCTGCGTCTGTCAGGAACATGATGGGTATGCTCGGCTGCTTGAAGCTCAGGCACAGGCATATATCCGGGTTGAAGCTGCTAAAGATGATGTGGCGATTGTGCGCCATCTCGTACACCTTCTCCAGGACCGTGTCGCAGAATGAGTTGAGCTCGATCGCGTACGTATCCATGTAGTGCTGCTCGCTCTCGAGGAGCATCGGGTACTTCATTTCTATGTTGAATCCCACGTTCTCCGGGATTTTCTCAAAAAGCTCTTGAAGTGTCGCGAATGGCGCTTGCACGAAATTTCCGCGCGTGTTGGCCTTGTACCCCGTCTTCTTGTAGTTTAACGTGTATTTCATCCGCTCGTCAAGGGCAGTATCTTTGACGTTATTTGACAAATCGACAGAGAGTGACCGTTGCTTCGGTGCGCCTTCTCTGTTGCGAAGGCTGTTGGCAAGGGGTCGCCGTCGACCCGAACCCGAACCCCTTCGAGATCTACTATGTGATCCATCGTTTATATGAAGAAATTGCTCGAGAGTGAGCGTGTGCACTGGTGCATCGATCCCTGTCTCGCTCACTAGAAAATCGTGATATATAACGGGAACATGGTCCTTTGTCAGCTGGACGTCGAACTCCACATATTGTGCTCCCAGATTCGCCGCAGCGATGAAAGACGATACCGTGTTCTCGCCCAACTGGAGTGACTTGTTGGCTAAGAAGTTTTTGCCGAGGCCGCGGTGGCCGATTAACATGGTCGAGGCGAGCTTCTTCCAGTACGTTTGTTGTGAGTTGATCTCCATATTAGGATGGGAAAATGGTGTGATCACAAGGAAGTTGAAATTGACCGCTCCGATAACTTCAAGATTGGAGCCCATGATAGGCACACAGATGTCACCTTGTAGGTTCATTCGACTCGTACCGAGGTTGGGGCGAACTGATGACAGCAGAGCTACAGCCCGGCCGATCTTGTTCTTTTCATTGCCAGAATATGTCGGGACGATATCGAAGAGCATCTTGACCTTGGACGCATCTGAGGTATAAAAGAGGATCGGCTCGGTTGATATGTTGTCGTGCACTGGCAAATCGATCGTCGTCGGCTCACCATGAGCCCCTTGAGCTGAAATAACTACGGAGAGAGCTGTGTCTAGTTGGTTCGTATGTGCTTCGGCCAATGGAACGCGATCTAGCTTGACAGGCTCGATATCTTTCCGCATATCCATAGAACCCAAGCTTACCATGACCAAACACTCTTCTTTAAGGTACCGATGACCGAAGGACTTGACGGGGTCGGTAATCCTCGTGCTCCCGTTTGATTTTCTATCTTCAAGTGACGAAGTCTCAGGCGGGGGCGAAGAGCCAGCGGATGATAACTCGCCATCTCCTACAGCGTCATTCTTAGGAGAGGCCGGAGGCAAGGTGGAGAGAGGGGCAAGGAGCTCGGCAACCCCCAAATGACCGCGCAAAGCAGCGTGCTCTTTGGCAGTCCAGCCAAACGAGTCAGGCTTTGACACGTCGATTCCAGCATTGACGAGGAGCTCAGCCATAGCGAGGTGACCGTCGACGGCTGAAATATGAAGAGCATTCCAAGCAAAAGATTTCTCAGTCAACTCCAGGTTCGCCTTCTGTTCTGATGACCCTTCGATCAGGATACGAGCGCACTCGGTATGGCCAAATCGAGCAGCGATATGAAGAGCTGTTTCACCAGTCCCATCCTGCCAGTTAATATCCACGCCAGCTTCCACGAGCATCTTGACTATGCCAACGAAATCCGAGCGAGTGGCCATAGCCAGGACAGCGCTAGACTGCGAAACCGGCTTTCTATGTATATGGTCAGAGCCCTGCCAATTCTCTCCCTTCAGAAGGCATTTTGTAGTAAGAGGATGGCCGCCAATCACTGCAAGGTGCAAAGGCGCATTCCCTTCCTTATCCTGCCATTCTGGCGCATCGATACCATCCGTAACATTGAACTGGCCCCATTCCTGCATCTTTGCCATGATAATCTCACACAGCACGACAAACCCGTACTGCGCCGCATAATGAAGCGGGATTCGACCTTGTGCATCCCTAGTGGACAGTGCCGATCGCTGTTTCGGCTGAAGATTTTCGAGAACATAACAGAGAAGCTGAACACTCTCGTCGTCTTTACTTAGTAAAGATGGCGTCGCCAGTTCACCGGTCGCCGAACTAGGTTTCCCATTGAGACCTTGAGTCGGCGTAACGTAGTGACTATTATAGGAAGAATGCACGGGGAGGCCGGTGGCATTCGGTTCCAAGTCACCAGCCACGGCGGAAGACTTAGTACGCCCAATGTGTATCACCAAGCGGTGGATACAGTTACGCTCGTTGAGGTCGTTTGGCTCGTAGAGAGATTCGAGATGTGAGAGAATATACGCGATACAAGCCTTCGAGCGAGAGGAGATAGAGCGTTGAAGTAGGTTAAGCAACATGGCCTGCGACGCTTCCGTGGAAGCCGCAAAGTTATACTCAGATAAGCTTGTCTGTATTGTCTCCACGTCGTCTTGGCGAATTGCAGTGTCAAGGATGTCAAGCACGGCTTGTGGAACACTGGGCAGAGCCTTGGATGTCACTCTTCCCAATGAACGAACTGACCTTGTAGATCTGTCAGACCTAGCATCGTCGAAATTCTGAAGATCTCCAAGAATAGACAACCACTTGTTGATCTCATTGATGAGCCGCACGACGGTGGTGTCTTTTGCAAAAGGCTTAGGATCGACCATGGTGGAAATGTATTGATCTTGGGTCTTCGTTGTTGCTTGGGGTACCTTCTTGTCCAACTTCTTGGTGATCTTGACAAAGCCTCTCCGGTTGATCTCACCAAACCATTGCAGGTTTCTCAATTGATTCCGCAGTTCGAGCAGCGCGTTCATCAGCTCTTCGGATTCTTGATCGTCGAGTTCTGCAACCACGTCCAGACCCCGGCCGTATCGATCCTGCAGAAGCTTGAGGCGGCGATGTGCCTCAGCAAACTTCTTATTGTAAAAGGAGTCGACATCTTCCAGGTTACGGTCCAGAGCGAAGAGGAACTCTGTGGTTTGTGGTCAGGGGACACGCCAGGATCTATCAGATCCTCATTCTAAGGGGGTGGCACACCTGCTATATCCACATCCTTTCCAGCCTCAGCCGTTTTCGCCGCAGCCTTGATCAACTTCTTCAGGCCTTTATAATCAATATAGGCGGATGCCCATTCTGGGACTTGGTTTCGGGGAAGACTGCGATGCCATATTAGTGATATGAGAGCGCTGGGGTGAGCCGATCTGTGGTCTGGTAATTATTGAGTTACCTTCGGCCAAACTTCATCTTGTATTCGCGACGACCCTAGTATCTTCTTGTCAACGAGAAAAAATACCAGACATTTATTAAGAAGCTGATATCATAGGCAATTCTCCTGCTGATTGGATCAGTATGGGTATGAGATAGCCAGGCGGTGCCAAGAATTGTTACCACCTTATCGGTAAAGAGGGTCTTCAAATTGAAGAGTCCTTTTATATGGGGTTCAAGTGTGACCACCAAGTAGACGATAGCCCGCTGCCTCGTTATATAAGTCCGGAGACCTGTGAATATGGGTCGGCCAAACTCAAGCTTAAATAAAAGTTAGCAATGCGTAGATCATGGGACATGTAAGCTGACTTAGGGCCCAGAGATGAATATGCAGCGGACTCTATTCAGTAGTGTAGCGCCGCGTGTGAAGCCCCGATATCATAAGTGACATGGGGCATTTGAAGGATCGTGGTGGGGAAAGGTAGAAAAACAAGCTGGCAAGGGGACGCATGCATTGCACTAGCTGGGAAGGGTGTGAAAGAGGTACATCGTGATAACCAGCGAGGGGTGAGGAGGGGTTATATCTCTTGAACGCCAACCTACTGATAACATACCTACCTAGTCAGAAACTCATCCCTCACAACATACGGGATCGATATGCCGAGCGAGGGCGATGATGGCCGCGGATTTCGGTTTGTCGAGGCAGAAAAGATGTAGCGCAGCAGTATCCACACAAACAAGACCCCTAGATGTGGTGGTGCAGCATACAGGTACCGAGATCTGGTCTTAGTGAACCAAAGGTAGGCTTACCTTTTAGGCTGGATATAGAGCGCTAATTGGCGAAGAATTTCCCTTCTTCTCCCATGAAGAACAGAAAGAAGACAGAGAAGTCCAGTTCAACTCCGGTCAGCGAGATTGATCTGTCTTCAAGGATGACAAGGCTGTATTCTCGCTCAAATAGGCTTTTTGAACCTAAGCACATGCTGCCCGGTTTGGAGGAGAGGCTTTTTAAGTTTTTGGTACCTAACGTCAAGGCTTGAGACACCTGTACCCGTGCACTGTAACGGTGGTATCGGCCAACGGAACGGCGCCGTGGCGGACCGTGGATGCAGCTAGATCCGCTGATTGGCCAATTAATACCAATCAAGGCAGGTGTTGCTGGTAATACCTGGGTGAGACTCGGCAGGCTGTACCACTAATCGTGGGACCCAGGACCCTTTGTTTCCTCCACATTCGATGCCCTAGCACAACATCACAAAAAGGAAAGGGGGAAAAAGCACACAAACAAACACTGTAGTCCGAGTGACCAAACAAACAAGGGCTCACCGCCCCCATGTAACACGTGCCATCTTTTGAGCGCAGAACTAGCAAGTCACGTTCTCTCCTTCCAAGCTCTTCTACTACAAGGTGTGCCGCGAAGACCCTGCAGTAATCAATCGCCAACGGTAGCTGCTGCTGCTGCTAAAGTGATCTCCCACTAGACCCATACGGTCAGTACAGATAGGTGTCAAGTCTTCACCTGATTAGCTCCTTAAGTCCGAAAGGATTATTGTACTGTAGCAAAGATGCTTGAAGAATTATGATAAGTATAGTAAAGACACCTACAACGATTCCGTCCTAACTCCTCAGGCCGCATTTAACCCCGGGTAGGATTAGGATTGCAATAACGCCTACTAGGATGACGCACAACCAATAAGAACATAATCTACCATAATGTCTAATATACGAACCCTTCTTGACAGGACCCTTGGTAAAGTATGGTATGTGACTAGATGTTGGTTCAGTTGACTGCGTTGACATGTGTCGTATATATCTAGAATAACCACATATCTGCCATGTAGCAAGGGAAAGCACCGGCCACATATGCTACCTTATGCAAATCCTCCTGGTTTTCTTTAGGAAGAAAGCATTTATCGGGGAATTCTAACGGAATTTCTAACAGAGTTTCCGCCTTGACCCTGAAATATATATATATATATATACATGTTACGCAAGCCCTGCATTTTGAAGACGTAGGCCTTGTTGACGAAAAACTGCCAGCGGGCCTTGTTTTGCGTGTTTATATGCCGCCCCCCAGCTTTGTCTAAAACCCCAGGGCACCTTTTTAATGGAAATAGAGCTCTTTGTCTCATGTGGGGTTGGGGAGGCTGGTTCTGGTTCCTCACACATGGGCGCATCGTAGGTGTCCGCAAATTCGTTATACTGGCTCTCAAAAGTCGTTTGAAGAGCGGCAGGCAAGTTATACTTCAAATCCGCATGAAGAAAACTTCTGAGCCCCCTTATGCGTACTTTGTTGTAGTAACCATGACGATACATGATGTGCAGTTGGGTCTTTTCGGCGAGATGAGCAAATATGAAGGCCTTGGCAGACATTTGAGCGTCTCGAAACTGTGGTTCCAGTTCCCCGTAGGAGGGACCAAGATCTTCCTTTTCATAAGGGGGTGGAGGGACAGCCCTCCTGCCAAAGAAGGAGATCAACGTTGGTATACTAAGCCTCTCCCAGTTTCTATTATCCTTCAACGGGCGAATTAGCTCCTGATTGGGAATGCGCTGAAGTAACTGAGACGCGACATCCACTATTGTCATAGAACCATGTGATACGTCTAATTGGCTTAGCGCACGACGCGTCGCGAAGCATCGATCCTCGAAAACCAGGCCACCAATTACGTTGGAAGACAGAAGAGGGCTCACGTCGAGGTCATATCCAGTTTTGACCCCGATGATGGCGGCTTTGAAAGCCGCGTTAAGGTTCTGCACTTTCTCCTCGAGATCACCAAGTCTCCTCCCGATAGATACAAGCATTGCTATCCTAGCATAGTCCCTCTCGGACCCCGCCAAAGTTCGTTTGCCTAACTTGGCGAGGTCTCGACTAGAGAGATCCGTTTCAGGATGGGTCGCTTCCGGCTCGAGAGGAACCGGGGCGCTAGGCGACAGAGAGGGCGACTGCGATGCCGCTTCCTGTGCTTCTAGCTGGTCATCCAAGTAGCTAATCATTTCTTCAAATGATGTCGTCGCCGCTGCGTATGTCTTATAGCTTTCACCGAATATTTCACCAAAAGGCAACCAGCAGATGTTGACGATCTGGTAAAGACTCTGTAAGATTTTCCTGACTACCGCTTTGGTGTTGTTTTTGATGATCCATGATAAATATGTCTTGAAATTTTCAAAATTTTTGGTAATGCCGGCGAGCAATTTCCGTGCGTTAGCGAAGTCGGCTGTAGCCAGACAACACCTCAAGAGTTCGTGTAGCGTGTAGACTGGGAGAGACGCACCCTTTCGCAGACAACTCACAAACGTCATGCACGCAATCCCCACCTCTTCGTGATATAACCAGCCTCTGATGAGATGATCAAAGATAACGTCGGTTCTTATCGCCTTTGGGGGTCTTCTAGGTTTCCAATACGAGGGAGCATTCTCACTGCTGAGAGGAGCAAGATGAAGGCCATCCTCCTTTACTCCTCTCATTCTTTGCACAATCTCGCGTACTCCTTCCTTCCCACCAGTTGTTCGATAGTGGTTTAGAAGACAGATGATAGTTTGGTTTGTAGCAGGCCACATGGTGTCGTCTAGGTAAGAATTAACGACAGCCTGGGCGAGGTCGGGGCGTTGCATCCTGTTGAACCCGGCAATGAGGGTGTTGTAAGTGTGTATAGTTGGTGGTACGCCCGCAGTGAGTAGGTTGTAACATATCCTCCCTACGGTTTCTTCCGTAGAGACCGCCTGGCGAAATATGCTGCGTATCGACTTATTCAGCAGATCTCGTACGTGTGCGCTGTAGATCCGGTGCGCCGTTGGAAACTGGTAGCTAGGAAAATCTGGCCCACGTCTGAGATCTTCCAGCTCCTTCATGATGCCCTCTTCGGCGAAGCTTGAGGTTTGAGGCTCATCTTGCGCTGACCGACCCGGATATCTCCGTGCCAGTCTCACTAACTCGTCAACGAGCTCGAGAACGGTTGCGGTAGTATCTTCCAGCTGGTCGGGGGTTAGAGGCTCCCGGAGAGAAAGCTCTGGGTCGTGTTCTTCGGCGGCTACACCGGCCGTGACACTAAGCCAGTCAATCCCGCCTTTTATCCATGTATCAGAGACCATGGGCTGATATGTAATGTCGCAAATGGACTTAAGCTCCTTCAGGAGTGGGCGTATTGATTCATCTCCGCTGCGACGTTCCAGACAAGCGGGTACCTCCCCAAGAAAAGACACTGCGCCGTGCGGCGCACCATTCTGTCTGTCTGTTTGGTCCTGGTGGCCCCCAGCATCCAATTGCTTCAGCGAAGCTCTTGCACGGTCCAACTGCGCGTCCAGTTCTCGGCGCTTCTCGTTCTTGTGACGGGCATCGATGAGGGCGGCGGTGCCCAGAATGGTAGTATAGCAGGCGGTGAAAAGATCGGCGACGGTGACTCTTCGCCTCGGGACGGCCGTGGCAGAGCGCCGTATTAGGGCATTGGTCGAGTGCAGGCAGATGCGACAGCGACAGGACGACTGCCCTTGAGCAGCACGGGACCACAGGCTCTGCATAGTTCAAACATGTCGACGGGCTTCGGAACGGGGCCAATTGACCGGCTGAGCGGGCATTCCGGTCAATTGACCAAGGCGGGCCGGCAGGGGTTGGGTTGAGTCGTCGATAGATTTGTTTTTGAGGTGCATGCGCGAGAAAATGAAGCTCGTTAGCGTAGTGGTTCTGTCCCTCCTACCTAGCTACCTAGCATACATCATCGCGATGGGAATGTGATGGTCCGATGACCCACACCCTGTCGGGGGTTTCCGGACAGGCATCAGCTTGCCAACAGGTGTCACAGCTAACTAAATACCTAGGTACCTACTCTGTAGCTACGTGCTACCACTAAGGTTAAGTGGTTTCGTTCAGGCCTCTTGAGATATACCTGCTCCATCACTAAAGATTTCAATTCGGCGCACCCAAACATTTCTCTAATCCTCCTTAGGTTGCCTTTTTCGGGTCATAATGTATGCGCTCACTTTGACGGCCGAGCTAAATGGGTATGTCCATGCTGTTTCTTGGGCGCTTCTACTCTAAAGATGCCTCTCTATTCTAAGCATCTAACAGGGCCTGGTGGATGACAGGGTGACCAACTTGCGGCCGAAGGATACAGAGGCGAGTCCGTTCTGGTATACATTTCTGGTGCAATGCACATCCTGCCGAGAGACGCACCCAAATCCGATTTCCGTCAGCCGTTTTGTATGTCGAAACGATTGCTCCTGGTTCACCTTCGTGTCGCCCATTGATTTGAGTCACTAATCATAGGTATCTTGCAGGAGGCAAATGAGTTGAGTGGTAGCAGAGGCGAAGCCAACTTTGTGTGGAAGTGTAAGAACTGCAAGGTTTGTCGGATCCTACCTGAAATTCTCGGACCTGATATTGATCTGACATGCAACACAAGAGAGAATCATCTTGCTCAATCAAGATAGCGCCAAAGCCATATGAACAAAACGAACCTCCTAAACCACAGACAGTCATAGAGTTTGACTGCAGGGGTCTGGAGTTCACGTCTTTCTCGCCAGAGGTAAGTATTCATACTTACGACTCTGCCCCAAACCCTTTCTACCTACCGTATGCATGACGCCTTGCCCTGACAACTCAAAATCTAGGGCGAGTGGTTGGCTGAAGGTATCGATTCCGGTACCCAGTTTGAAGGCATTGAGCTCCAGGACGGCGAGTGGTTCGACTACGACGAGAAGGCCAACGAAGAGGTCAGCATCAAGGATCTAAAGTGGGACATCAAGAGAGCATAATCTCTCAGCTCCATCAGCTGTTTGTTTCTTCGAACCAAGATATACAAATTGTTTGAGGATGATCTAACGAAGACATGATGAACGTGTTGTTGACATGATCAAGGGGACTATATTTCCTCTGCCTATACGTGAGTGTCTAGGATAGGCAAGATATCGTTGAAAGTTAGCGCGTTCTATGAGAACCAGAAAACAAAGTGGCAGTGATTAAGAGCCAGCAATTGAAATATTCCAGCAACATAAAAATCATTTTTAAGTGAAGGAATAAATGAATGAAAATATACAAATGTGAAGATGACTTGGGGAACAAGTCGGAACATTAGCAAGTCAAGCTGTTAGTATAGTGGGGCAGGTACCCATTGAAGCTTTCTAGCCAATCAGATACACAGAATCAAACCTACCTATGCAGAGGCTGGCCATGGATTCCATCCTTCTCTCACACATCTTCGCTCCATCTTCAGCCTCGACCTCCCTTCTCCTAAGCGCGACGAGACCACAAGATCGCCCAAGATGAGTGTAAGAATTGTTCCCCCCGAGTATACTTAGTTCTACCTTCTCGGCCATCGTAGCTAATCCATCTTCAATTACAGTTCATGCCCTTGAACCCGCGGCCTATGCTGCAAGAGCTGTACGTCCTCTCTCCACGCGACTCCACGCACCGTCTTCTGCTCGAAGCCCAGAAAAGAACTGAACGAGAGACCTGAGAGATACCAGACTACTAACACGCATATCACGACAGCGTCAACAAGGACATTGTAGTGCGGCTCAAGTGGGGCGAGACCGAGTACAAGGGCCGGCTGGTGTCCATCGACGGCTACTTCAACATCCAGCTGACCAACGCCCAAGAGTACATCGACCAGAAGTTCACGAGCGACCTCGGCCAGATCCTCATCCGCTGCAACAACGTGCTGTGGATCAAGAAGGCGGATAAGGGGGATGTGCAGATGGAGGGGTAGAGGCTCTGAATACGAACGAACAAAATGAATGTGACGAAACAAACAAACAAACAAACAAACGAGACTTGGGTTTTGAGGATGGGGAAAGAACCTGAGTGAACTTCTTGGTACGCGTGGTTGATGGAGAGGACTGCGGTGTGGTAGATGATACCCCGAGGGAATGTGGTACGAAACGCATGGGAAAGCTGGAGTGAAAGATGCTTGCGGAGCACTCTACATCTTTGATCGAGGGCTTCTCGATGGGATACTACCTGGAAGAAGAAGAGGGAATTACCGACGAAGCATATGCTGCCCCTAGCCGGCAATCCCTGAATCAAAAGCACGTCATTCGGCACGAAAACACAAAACACAATAGAGGGTAAGGTCACAGGAGGTGTTGGTCATGAAAAGAAAAAAGTTACCTTGATTCTTAGTGGTGACGGGGTAGATAAACAACATGTTACCTTGTGTGCAACTGGCTACCTCTTGTTCATAGCATCTGGATCTCACCTATCTGGTCTTCCACATTCTAATGCCAAAATTCAGCTGACAGCCGAGCTCACGGTCTAGATTCGTGAAATCGGTGATTCTGTTGTTCACAGTCCGTCGCACCTCAAAAGTGAGCATCAAGTCATATAGGCTCCTCGTGCCATGTATCTCTCATATCTATTCATCAGTCATGTCTTCGCCATGGCGTTTGTAAATGTATATACGCAGAGTGTGCGCCATATATATCACCCCGTCTGATCCCTTCCCTTGCCTTCCCTCACATCAAGCACGCTACCTTCCTACTACTGCAAAGATCCGAGCCCCCAACCTTGATGCGCTCCGTTTCAGAAACCCACCGGAACGCCTCCACCATCCATTCATACCATACTTTGGCGTCATCCGTCTGGCGCCACATGGTGACCTCGAGCTCGGAGTCAGAGGGGAAGTACAAGGGTTGCTAAGAGGCTCATTAGTAACACAGCGCGAGAATAATAAATATTTACCAGCCTGCCCCTGCCCAAAAGGGGAGGCCTGGCAAATAGGAAATATGTCAACTCACCTTCAGAGGGAAAAAGATCGGAAACCAAGAAACCATATCCTTGCTCTTCCGGTCTATCATCTCCGGCAGCGTGCTGAGCTCCACCATCGGCCTGCGGCCGTCTTCGTCCCGCTCGATCTGCGACGTGTACAGCACCGCCTCGAAATACCCCGCGAGCCCGTGGACCACGCCGCGCGACCTGCACACGAAGGTGAGATGGCACTCGCGCGCATTGTGGTCGTTGGCGCCAACGCCACCTGCCATGCTCCCTCCACCACCGCCCACGACGCCTCCCGACCGCCGCGCCGCTATCGTCTCCATCGTCGCTTGTGGGAGCGGATGTTCGAATTCCCACGCCTGCTGGAAGCGGGCGTGGTCCGGGACGCGGGCGGCCACGAAGTCGAGGGCGAACAGCCTCACCACCCACGGCGTGTCGAAGGCGTTGTCGTCCCCGCCTTGCTCCTGCCGGCTCTTGATGTCGGCAAAGAGACGCGGCGTCGAGATCGGGCTCACGTGCGCCGTGTACGAGCTCGGGATCGAGATCCCGTGCTCCGGCGCTAACACGTGCTGGATGCCGTCTAGACACTCCGGCGAGAGCTCGTTGTCTCCGAACGACCCCAGCAGCTCGGAGACGAGGATGTCGACTTTGCCATGGACTACTGTCGCACTTTCGGGCGAGGAGGTCACGGGTCCTTTCCAGGCTCGCATGTCCGTCTTCACCACCGTCACACGCCCGCCCCACACCGTCTGGTTCTGCCGGAGCAGGTAGACGTATGCGTTTGGGTTCTTCTCAACTGCCCATACTTTCACTGGCACCCCCGTCGTCTCGCTCGCTCGTAGCGCCCGTGTCACCAGTGGTCCGCGGCCAGAACCTGCTACTGCGATCACCACGCCATCTGGAGAGGAGGTGGGTTTCTTCAGTTCTGACCACTCTTTAAGCGCCTCTTCGATCGCGCGCTCGTACTGGTTGTACTTGACGGGATCACCTTCGAAGACTTCGTACGTGATGCTTTCTAAGTTGTCGGAGAGTGGCTGCAGAGGAGATTGCAGCCAATCTTGGAAATTTGTCAGCGTGCTCAGTTCGAGCCCCGTGTACGGCTCTTGCTGTCTCTCCAGGTGGCGGAGATAAGCGAGGTATGCGTTGTGTCCTTGTACCCTGGATTCCCGTTTGGAGGGTTGCGTCGCTGTAGCTGCGTCTGCTAGAGCCGGAAATTCGGACGCCGATGACGCATCCATTGTCTGCTCCACCGCAGGGTCATCTTGGAGCTCCGGTCCTACGTCGCAGAGAAGGAAGTAGGGTGCATGCTTCAGTCGCATGTAGGTATGAATCAGCTCTTGATGGGGTCGACCTAGAGACGGGTGACCGGCCTTGTTTGTCTGGAACGTCGAAGGGCTATAAGTCAGATATTGGATAGGCTCAGAGAACCATCTCATCTGGAGGTCCTTGGCAGGCAGTATTCGAGGTATTCTCAGAGCTAAAGGGAGTTAGTTACAGAAAGTATATGGGACATTGAGAAGGCTAGGTGATTGGCTTATGTATGAGATGGCGTGAAGGTCCTGAGTCAAACTGCTTCATGGAGAGCTCACCAACAAAAAGTCTAGCATCGTAGTCGCATGCTGTGCGTATTACATGCCATGAGTCCCAAGTAGTGAAAATATCAATCTCTTCGGCGGAGTGCACTTTCTCTTGGATTTCTTTGGAAGCAGATAGCTGGGCAACCTTCTCTTCCAGACCAGGTTCGCGGTACATAGGCAAGTGGATAATGAGGTTAACACGAGAACCGATCAAGAGAGCCTCGTTTATAGCCCTGGCATACTGGGCAATACCTCGGCCGCTACCAGTCTGTACGCTGTCTTGCCTGGGACCAGGGATAATAATGCTGCGCACACCACAGAAATTGGCATAATCCACCTCAAGGTTCAGTACCTGTCTTGAGATACTGGCAATAACGTGGTTTGGCGAACACAAATCAATCCAAGGACTAGCATAGCCAACGAAGCCGCTCGTGTACTCTTCCGGGAAGAGGGTAGTGTCATCAGGAGTTAATGGGGTCACGATAGGATCTATACGCGACCCATGCCTTTGTTGACTGTCGCCCTGTGCAAGGCTCTCCTCAACAAGCTTCACTATACGCTCATGGAAGTGATTGTTAGTAATGGGTGTGGTGACGAAGCGGAACTATGGCTTAGTCAGATGGCTGTATTGGACATATGTGAACGGAGGGCGGAGGGCGGAGCGTGGAGGGGCACTTACACCCGAATTCAAGACATGGCCATATTGTAAATTACTGAGGGTTTCAGACCGTGTTGAGTCATGCTGGCCAACGTGAAATGCTGGGCGAATATCTTCTGAACCGCTGTCGCTGTACAGGTTGCTATATTCGTGGGCCATGCTGGGGTATTATCCAGTTGTACCCTAGCCAGAATTTTCAAGAAAAAATATCACCGTTCTTTCTTAGGAAATGTGGCGTAGGGCTTGGCAGATGGAGGAGAATAATGTAAGAAAGCGACAATTGTTGGCAATGAGCCAATATTTCGAGCAATGGGTTTATCAGAATCGCATGGTCGCAAGGCAGAATAGGCGATATCTTTACGTTGCAAAGGAAAAAAGCCCGCGGACAACCAGGAGGGAATCTTGTCCTTTGCTGTAATCACTGGTGAGAATACCCTCCCCTCGAGTACGTGGAGGGGTGTTTTAAGGATAGGGCGGAGAGAAAAGGGTTTTATTTTAGTCATGTTTTCCTACCCCAGGCTGCCTTCTGCCATGCACTAAATCGCTCGAGTACTTTTCCCCTTTTGCACTACCATTGCCTAGGCTGACAACTGCAGCTAAAAACCAAAGCCAGGGCCTCAAGCTGTTCCAGTTGCTATTATGCGTAAGCTACGTATTTGGTGGGCACGGATAGTATATTCTGGGCTTCTGCTCCAAATTGTGCTCCAAACATCCATCTGGTGTCGTGGGGTTCTCGGGAAGAATACAGGGGCTGCCCCACGTCCAGTATTAAGGTCATTAATGGCCCTTATGCAGGTATGTACCTACATGTGGGTAGGTGTCGAAGTACCTGTACCTCAGTCTGCCCCTCTTTAACCTCAAGCTTCCATGCTGTGCTGTTTTCCCACATCAATCCATATATCAATTTCATCCATAGTATCTGCCCAAAATGAATCGGCGCATGGTATGTAAAACATGTACCTCCTTCTTACTGCAATGGAGCTAACAATCACCGTCTTTTTGCTCCTCCTAGCTCTCCAAAGATGACGAGGCCACGACTAGCGACGAGGTCGAGGTCCGCCGTGAAGACCAGGACAAGATTAACAAGTTCAGCCGCCTCCACCAACGGGAACTGAACTTTGAAGAAGAGCTGAAATTAAAGAACGTACGGACGGCAGCCATTAGCATCCCGAGTACGGCCTGGGACTGACCGACTGTTGGATCGTTTAGAAAGAGAAAGAAGAGCTTGACGATGTCACATTGGAGCTCGAACTGGCCCACGAAGACGAATTAGTACCGTAAGTTACGTCCGTATCACTAGGCGCAGTCAACCGCCGCCATACGCGACCGCCCAGGCACGGCTGACAGCTCTGTCTTCCTCCAACGTACAGTTACAAGATCGGCGATGCCTTCTTCCACATACCCCTGTCCCAAGCCCAGGAAATGCTCGCGTCGTCGACATCACGGATAGAAGAGGAGGTTTCGGAACTGGAGGACAAAATAGGAACTACAAAAGAGGAAATGCAGCAGCTGAAGGTCGAACTGTACGCCCGATTCGGAAGAAGCATCAACCTCGAGACTTAAACCCAACGAACGATACAGACGAACGCGCGACAAAAATAGTACAGGACAACACCAAAGCCGCAGTGACGATTTTATAGCCCGCGACGTAGGGTGGGAAATTGTGCATATTTTGAATCAGCTCATGATAGGGACCTTATTAGCCACGGATACAAACAAGCTATGGATGAACACTTTCAACAGCGCCATACGCAGTGCCTACCTCTATGCCAAGCTGTGGCAACTTAGATCGCAGGTGAACAGCAGCTGAGCATGGACAGCTACGGACACCGACAACGACATTTTTCTGGGAACCGAAGAAATTGACGCATATCTCTTCATTTCTCGTTTTATCCACAGCTACGAAGAACTAGCTAGGTAGACCTGCGCAACTCAAATGGGCAGAGCTTCAACCACAAAACGTTATCTCTTGGCATCATGGAAACCGAGAGCATATATGAGCCGCAAGCTCATGGATCACTAATGCATTTATGTGATTAAGGGCAGATACAGATGTGCTAGACTCCATGATTCGAATCGATACAGTGTTGGCAATAATGGTTCTTATTCCCCGACTGGCCATGGTACACCTCTTCAGTGCGGCATTACCAGAATGACAACATGCGCCGGGTTGGTAGTCGACGCGCAAAACAGACAGCGAAGGTGTACACAATCTGGAAGTATTTCTAAGGGAATGAAGCTGGCAGCATATATGAGACATTAAGAACTTCGTGAACATAACATCTGCAACTCAGTACCTGGGCTATGCTATTAATTATTGGAAGCAGCGCATTGCTTCAGAGGCAAGTGAGTTGTGCTTAAATTTCATTACAGTAAGCTGCAGCAAGGGTGGGCTAGTTAGCCTCTCAAGCATGGCTCGGGGGAGCACGTGGGATGGCGACGAACGGTTAGATCCTTTTTCGCCGAGACAAGGCGAGGCAGGTTGGTGTCAATATCATTGTCTCTTCGTAGGCAAAAGCTGAACGAGGGTGCCAGGTTTATTCCTTGGTTGCATTGGGCGCTAGAGGCGATACGGAATAGCTAGCATCGACGTTTCGGATCTGCAAGGGGATCCTTAAAGATCTGAGCATAAACTAGGGACCTTACTAAGATGCCAATTACATGCCGATGATGTCATGGCAGCAGCCATGAGTTATATGTCCTGCAGATTCCCATCGCATCCTGTCGGTCTCACATGGTATTGTTTATTTACTCGCTCACCTACATAACTCTACATAAATGTATGGGGAGCCACGTTGCATTCCCAGTACGGTCTATCAGGTCTAATTAGCCCAGCTATTTCCTATCAAATCAGCTGATACCAATTGAGATTGTCGAAAGCATTGATAGAAGAGACCGGAAAACAGGGGCAACGACCTGATTCGCCGCCCTCAACCGAGCCATTGGACCGGATCAGCACAACCAATCTTGAATTGAAATCTTAATCCCACGTGGCGGCAAGGTTGTGACAACTGCTGTCCTCACTCCAAAAGGATCGGCGGTGGTCAATACGAGATCTCCCTAGGATACTACCTCTATCACAATAATCGCTCACCAATGGCTCTACGAGCACTTTTACCAGTCGGCCTTTTTGCGGCTCGAGTTCTAGGCGCCGCCCATCCTCTCATCACACAGGTGCCGAGCATAGAGGATCGCGAAAGGGCTATCGCGCGCCGGGACATTGATCCAGGGAGTTATATCAATAGCCTGGTGAGCGGTCTCGGGAGTGATGTCTCGAGCTACATTGCCTCGGGCGTGCCTCAGTTCTTCCAAGACTTTCCAGTTGGCGACGACGTAGAGAAGTCGCTTGGTATAGACGACGATGACCTCAAGGCCACACCAACTCAGGTCCTTAATGTGCCTGGATACGCAAATTGGACGGACGAAGGGTGGAGTGTGCGTATACACGGAAACGTGTACAAGCAACCCAACATCAGCGAAGAGAAACTCGATGACCTGGCCAACGTTTTTCTCATTGGCGTCGACATCAAGGATCTTCCGGAGGACCAGCAGAAAAACGCCCGGAATTTGACCTCAGAGATATTTGTGGTGCAGCAGAAGAATGTGAGCGTCACCGTGAACTTCGAGAATGACGTCTATGTTCGCCCTAATGCCAGTGGTGGTGTTATCAACGCCAAAGGAGGCGCGCAATCTATTAATTTGCCGTACAACACCACCTTTGAGGGAGACTTCGACGCTTGGTTGACTCTGCAAAATACTACCGGACGCGATAGGGGTCATTTGATGGCTGGAAATGCCACTGAGCAAATACAGGCGCTCAATGTGGTAGGTGCCTCTTTTCTCTTTATTTTGTCCTCTTCCTCTTTTGATTGGGTGAAAAGTTTATTGACATAGGAAATAGTACACGAACGGAACTGACACTGGTAATGCCACGGCTTACTTAGTCCCGCCTACAGGGTTCACGATTGTCTCTGATATCGATGACATCCTCCGCGTCACCAAGATCTATGACCCAAAGGAGGGTCTGCTTAACTCGTTCGCGCGAGCATTCACACCTTGGGAGAACATGCCCGAGATCTACGCTAACTGGTCAGCGACGATTGACAATTTCCACTTTCACTACCTCACTACGACGCCCGAGCAGGCGACGAGGAACTACATGGACTTCATCTACAAGACATACCCGCTCGGCTCCTTCGACACGCGGCCGCTGAACTTTTCCGACGTGTCTGCTACCCTCGCGATCCGCAGGTCCCTCCTGGACAAGATCTTCCAGACGTTTCCGCAGCGGAAATTCGTGCTCATGGGCGACACCACGAACTCGGACGTCATGAAGGACTACCCGCAGCTCGTGAAGGATTATCCAGGCCAGGTCCAGTGCATCTTCCTTCGGAACACTACCGCGACCGATAGCACGGATCTGTTTCCCTATGATACCTCGGGCTTCAAGGGCATTGATCAGAAACAGTATATGTTCTTCGTCCACGCGGATGATCTTCGAGACGTGGATATCGTGGGCGGGAATTGCTATAATCCCGCCGTTGTTCAGAATGTTACCTTTGGATATCAGGGCAGGGGCTTCGGGAATGAGCCTGACTCTGCGGGCAGTGCGGCCAGCTGGAGTTGGACCGTGCTGTGCGCTGGTCTTCTTGTGGCGTTGGGTCAGGGTGCGTTATAAAAGGGGGACGGAATTGGATATGGATATGATTATTGGTTATGATTATTGGTTATGATTCGCTTCGATAGAATCAGTTTATTAATATCATTAATTGATACGCCTAGTTTGCATGCCTCCTCTTAATGTCTTGCATTTAGCGCTGTAGGGATAATGGTACAAAACTTGACATTCGCCGGTCAAAAGTTATCGGTGAGTAGGCTTCAAATGATATGAAAAGTCAGGGATAGAGGGAGTGTGATTATTCTGTTCTCGATACGCTGCTGGTATGGGCATAGTGTATCGACTGGATGCTTACCTAAGTAGATATTTGCTGCTATGATGATTCCCCTCATTAAGGAGGACAGCTCACGTGATACCAAGCACAGCGTGATCACCACCAACTTCACTTCTCATGCATCAAGGGTTCAATTTGCTCGATGAACTTCAGGACGGCACCTCGGCAGGGTGTCTCGCATATCTACTGTTTGCAACTCCTTTGAAGGCTTCACGAGAGGTACGACTACTGCGATGTGATGTATATTCAGAATACCGCAGGCCGTAGGCCGTCGGACGGTTGTGGCTTGATAATCTTGTTGAAGACCCAGGTTAGGGGAGGACGTCAAATCTTCAGTTGCTATTGTACGGAAAGAACTCGCGGGGAAGGAGGGCATACGCTGAGCGCTTGAGTTCTTACGCGCCGACCTCTATAGATTGCAGATATCGCTGTTAGGTCTGTATATTGAGGTGGTCTAAGTCGGACAAGAGAGGCAGGGATAGGGGGGTCGAGCCACTGGGAGACTGAACTGATTAATTAGTTGGATAGGGGATGGCAGGATTCACGAAAGGCAAAAGGCATACAGGCAACACATGCGATGACTTTTGGCTACTTATTTGGATTGTATTGCGTTTCTATTGATCGTCAAGTTTCCCAACGAATTAAGAGAACTATTCGTCTGAATGGTTCGGGGAGTGCGGTTCTACACTATCCCCTAGAAGCTTATCACCCAGCCGAGCACGAAGTCCCTGGGACTCATCTGAATATACATAAATATATACAGGCCATCACCGGAAGATTTTCGAGTCAGCAACCGACCCTGCCGTCGTGAATTGTTTTATTATGAGGATGTGTGACTACCTCAAGACCCTGCATTCAGCCTTCCTCATAGTTATCCTTATTATCTAGGGAAGCGAGAGGGAATAAGAATCAGTTAAGCGCATCTGGCGCCTGAATCGATATAAGTACCTTCTGGGGAATTTGTGATGAACGGGTATGTCTTCGCTAATGTTGAGTTCAGTCATGGCCAATATGAAGTGTCTTAGGGCACCGGGCGGTGATTCGTAGGATTGCTAACAGTGAGCTTCAGTATGCAATGTCCGTGATCAGAAATAGCCTTCTAATAATTGAATAACTTTCTAGATACATCATTGTACGAGCACAAGAGCAGGTGACACAAACAAGTAAGGGCAGGTCACAAGTGTCAGGCTCGCCTCTTTTGAGTCCTCACTGTGTTGCACATGGTTGCCCCTCGTTAATTTCACACCACAGGTTGTGAAACACTAATTCAGAACACTTGTGTTGCTCACATGGTTGTGGTGTCCGTTCTCAAGTGATAATTCCCTCATACCACAAGGGCAGTCAATGGTTTCGGATTAGTGCGGGCTGGATGGCTTCGTTGAGAGAGTCTGTCTCTACTACAGCGCGTGCGACCTGGTTCCCCGTATTGCTTTCGTAAAACGATATCCTGGCTTTAGGTCCGTGTGCGGATGAAGTTCCCCTCATGGTAGAATGAAGTATACAGTACGCGTAGAGAACGGAACGTGGCAAACAATTTCTAGGGAACCTAGATGTCGTGTCGTTGTGTGTCTCCATTTGCGGTTTAAAGGATATCAAGGGTATCGGGTGACGACAGGTTGATATAAGGCGAGGTCCATCCTAGATGGCCTCGGCGAGGCCGCTCGGCAACTCTATCTGAGCTGTTCAGTATATCTGAGTTTACGAGATCATGTGTCTTAAGATCCTTGTAGTTCGGGATTTTAGGTTATCCTTAATTTCAACATTTGTTGGGCGCAAGGTCCCGTGTCCACTTATCCTAGATAGACGCCCGTCCACAACTTTCAGCTCTCTTCCCTATTAGTTCGAATGCCGTCATACTCATGAAGTTTCATAAAGCCGCTGTGCGATCTTGACGTTAGGTCTAAGCAACATCGAGTAGTATGTCGTTTAGCAAGATCGCACCTAGTATGCATATTAAGAAATTAGCTCAAATGTTTGGGCAGTATTGTACATGCACATGAAGCGGCACTTGGTTCCCCATCCCTTGGTTGGCAGGATCGTCGAGGATTTGCAAACTGCAAGCAATTAGCTATGGCCGAGGGAGCTGGTTGGTGCAAACCGTGTTCAAAATTGCAAGGGATGCGGCTGACAGCATGATTGGATTGGTGGCACAAAGCGACGCTTGAGGCTGTTTGACGATCAAAGGACAAGAGCATCTCAACAGTTCGGCGTTGCAAGAAGACTTGGACTCAACGGTCTTTAGGGATGTGGTTTAGACACGCCACTTCATCATCATTCCATCGTAGTACGACAGTTTGAGTGAACAGAATCTTGTTAATTTTCTTGTTTTATCCATTCTCATGAGGTGGGAGACATCACTTGCATGGAATGTTCAGTATCTCCCTGCGAATACGTATGCGCTTCCAACCGAGCCTTTTCTGCTAGTTCCTCACATTTCAGACCTTCGCGTTAGATACGAGACCGTTCTACTGCTTCCAGGCGCTTCTTCTCAGCTTCCTGGTCTTCCGTTCTATCCCCCCATTCTGATCAGAGACAACCTATATCTAGCTAACTACGCCAAAATCGTTTCCATGTTCAACAGTACCCAGCCCAGTAGCGCCGCATCGGCCGGCAATCTGGAGGGTGGCGGATCGTCAACGAGAGCGCAGGTGCCAAATCTCAGCAACGATGAATTCAGAGAATTCAGAAAGATATATGAAACTCGTGTACTCCCAGCGATCACACAAACACTTAGTCTAGCAAATGTTGGAGGACAGGTGCTTTTTCGTCGGAGGAAGTACATCACGGTCGTTACGGGGGTGGAAACAACGGCCAGTCTCAAGCACCAGATAGAATGCGCCGTGGCTGCAGAACTCCCTGCCGATTTTCGCGCGAGAATCTGTGTTGAATTCGACGTTGGGGAGGTAGTGCGTTCCTGAAGCTGAGAACCTATAAGGAGCACTCGTCACTCAACATCGTCGAACACGGCTCGTTTCAACTCCTCCTTCACCGCTCATCTCTCACAATTTCCAGCACGGGCTCTCAGACAATTGAGTATTTTCCCCAGAAGAAAGTCGGAGGCTTCTGATTCTGCAGTTCACTAATGATTTTCGAATGAAATCCTTAATAACATGTGTAAAAATAATGAGACATCACAATCTGTCTCCTTCTGACTTTTTGCGACAGTGTCGCGACACGTTGAAGTTGTCTTAGCCTAATATGACTTTCAAAAATGAGCACTCCTGTAGGGGTCACCTGGGAGCCTGGCGTGGCCATCGTGAGCATGTGAGGGATATGCTGTCGTGTACGAGTCTGCTGAAGCCACCTACTCGTCTGATGAACTGCTAAGCTGGAGTTAGTAGATTCGCCGAGTGAGTTGTGACGCGTATGGCAGTTACTTAGCAACCTTGTTAGTCAACCTTCTGAAAACCAGAAATGAATGAATGAGGCAAGTAATGAAAGCTTGACGCAGAACATGCCTGGAACACAGCCGATGAGCTTTCGACAGCCTCATAGTTAGTGTACGAAGTGAATTCGCGCCCCTCACCCCGGTAACATATCCGCAATTAGTATTCGTTGAGACCGCAGCGCCGCGAAGAAGCGTAATGGCTCATATCTCGAGAATATAGGTGCCTTGACTATGTAACCCTCCAGTCCGTAATAGTGTTAGCATCCCCGTTAGATGCTCCCGTCGGCTGGTCCAAAACCTCCGTTATATGAACTAGCTGAAGTATTAATTATGCAAAGCGTCGACGTCGTCTCACCATTTGGTATCTAGGACCCTCACTTGCTCTCCACTAGGTCGTTCAGTTTAGTCCACCCAGAGTATCGTCGTGATGGCGGGGTCGCGAGCGCGCCGAATGAAATCCGCGGAAGCAAAACAATGGGATACCTAGACGGGGCAACGTCCGAGCCACGTCCAGTTTTTATTTGTAGGCATATGCCTACTATAAGTCCGTCTGTACGCGTACGCACGGTGGTGGAGTCAAGCGCTGAAGCATTGCGGCAATTTCATGTTCACCCGACGGGGCAGGCCACGTGAGATTCAAGTTGACAAATTTGCCTGACTTCTATCCTTGTCTCATGACTCGCTTTATGGGGCCTTCTCTCCAAGCGAGCAAAATGTCGACTGCCTATTCACGCAGCACATAGCAAAGGATCGACATCAAAAGACAGATATATAGTAATATGGGGTACGCGTTGGATAGTGTGAGACTAAGATCATGATAGGTGATCCTTGGCAATGAATGCTCGAGCTCATTGTGAACCGTCGCAACGGTCGGCTACAGCTGAAATCTTGTTTGGCGTCGAAAGGAACCGATTGGTCGAGAGAATAGACGAGGGGGACGGCAAGCTCATTGCCGACACCACGTTCCGTTACGTATATATATCGACTTTACCTGCTAATCGGTATCCGTCTTAGTACACGATCCGCACTGCCATGGAGCTAATACTGTCGTAATGTCGGACCGCGGCGTTCCGCCCGCGCCTGTTATAGTCATTCGACGACACTAGTATAACGTTCCCGCAGCTTGGCGGTCGGCTAGAAGGAGACTAAGGTGCCTCATTAAGCGACGTGGCGTGACGAGTACAGTTGTAATAAACCCCGACTGCTCGACAGGTCGTGCCATTTCATGCTGTTTCGTGTCTTTATAGTCAGGTGCCGGCGTGCTGTTCGCCTGACCGGCGAACTGACAGAATTCGAGCCGTGAGCTGTGCAGGATGACATGGATTCTCCGGTGCCGAGAAATGAGAAGCTTCAAGAGCTCCCCCCTTGTCAGCGGTAATCCTGGTCTTGGTGGGTTCGGGTTATGCTTCCAATCTAGGCTTTATCCAATTCTTGGATCCGGGACCGGTGCCAGGACCAAAGAGGTAATCTGGAGGAGCTGAGCTCAGCTAGGTAATCTAATGGTACATGGGAACTATTCCTATTCTGCCCATGATGAAACACAATTTGGCAGCTAGTGTATAAGCTGTAATATTCCATGCTTCTCTGTATTACCATGGGTGGTCCACCAAGAAGCGGTATTGTCTGCATGATGCCACCCTTGCAGCCGCTGACAGGCCATCCCAGCCTCCCGACCCGGTGGTTCCCATCGAAAAGCCCTGGACAGGAACCCTAAGGAATGACCATCCCTGCCCGTAAGCTGCCTGAAAGCCACGATTGCCTCTGGGTAGATAAATAAGGCGCCCCCGGCCCTGGCATTCAACTGAGGCGGTGGACTGCCATGCTCTGTCTGAAGTTCCAATGCCACACTTTTTATTTTGAGTCGAATTAATGGGCGAAATAAGTCTATTCATTCAAAATTTGGACTCAGTGGGTATGAGTGGACTTTCACACGAACGGATACTTCATTATTATGATTTGTTCTTTTATTTACATTCTTTCCTCAAGACTATCTCTGCATGTTGGGTCAAACTGTTGTTGCCATTAATCGGACTGGTTAGAGAGACATAATATCTGACATGATCCTTCTCATCACTACGTCTTGGACCTGAATTTCATTATGATCCCGCTGTCTGCAGCATTCTGGCCTCTTTCTCCCCGTCAATACCATTGCCCGCTGAATTCTCCAGAAATTTCCGGACGGGACTCATGTTTCGGTATCCATTGCTTCCAAGTGACGTACAAATTACCTATCGCCATCCCTTCCAAACTGGTACCCAAAGCAGTGCCGGTCACTGCCAGTTTGTCGAGTTGTTTCGTCGCTCACTTTCGTGGTTGCATCTCATTGAGGCGCTCACTCAGAAAGTAGTGCTCGTTGTTGGGGCTCCAGGATGAGGACTGGTAGTTGTCGGGACCGGAGCTGGAGTTTGGTTGCTGGCCTTGTACCTCACAGTCCAGTAACTACCGGTCGTCTCAGTCGAAGTCGTCTCTACCTCCATCCGGATGTAATACAACACGCCGCCCTCGACCTGGGGAACGCAAATTTCTTGCGAATATCTGACGACAGGTGCTTGGGATGCCGCGGGGTCGGCGTCTCGCCCTTGAGCCTAGGTATTCAAGCAGTCAGCGCCGTTTGAACATCTAGATAAATCATACTTTACTCACGCTACATTCACCGCACGCGGTGTTGTTCACGTATACCCAATTTGGGCATTCGTGTGTATAGAAGTACTTGCAGCGGTACTTATAAAAACCGCCGCCGCTTCCACTCATTGCTGAGGACGTCTCTCCAAATATTTCTTCAAAGGTGGTTGCTTTTCAACCGAAACTGATATTAGTAGAAGAGCAAGAAATCTTTCGATGTATTAGAAGTGCGACTGTCCGCTGACAGCCAAGCGGCGGTAAAGAACTGAAGGACAAGAAATTGCCCAATCAGCAAAGTCAAGTTGTTGAGCTCGCGAATTCGAGACAAGTAGTCGAAGGACTTCTCCTTCTGTGCTGTGTGGCGTCAGCGGTAAGAAAAAAGCAAGGAGGTCGACCCATGGCTTAAATGGGAGCATGCTCATATACTGGGTGCGCATCATCTCAATATGAATCACAACGCAGCTGGTGTACACTAAACAGTGCCAGAACCGATCCTTCAGGAGCAAGAAACGGAGTGTGTACTCTGGCATGGCATCATTAGAGGGGTGTCTGGATCAATAACCCGCTGTGCTTCTCGAATAGCAGTATAACCCAGACCCCCAAGAGAACGGGTACTCTCAACGAGAGTGGGAAACCCCTGCCACATGTTCCGTTCTCTACACTACTTGCCTTCTTAGATCCATGTGATGAGCAGGGGCCAACGTAGCATGTGGAGACTTGTGCTCAGTACCGTAGTGCGAAACACATGAGATCATGTTTTATCAATGATAATGTCGATTCTATAATTTTTTATTTTTTTTTCCCTTGGGGTCGTCCACTCTTCTTTTCTTCCTTGCAGATTCTCCGAACGTACTAAGTGCGGAAGCGAACGGCACCTAGAAGCAGACTAAGGCCACTTTAATCTATGATATTTTTAGTTCGGCACCATAATCCATGGGTCGGAGCGGAGTACGCCAGTCGGTAAAAGTTTTTTGTTTTTTCCATGGTATTTCTAAATCCAATTCTCAATACTGCAGTGTGTCTAAACATTGTCACGCCATCATGTACAAATATCGGTGCGAAGTCAATCAATAATACCAACTCAACATGTCTTGTTAGGCATGCTGTCACACGATCTGCTGTGACTTAATGTACACGTCCTTCTTTCCCTCGCGCGCAATTCTGACACCACCCGAACGGACGCTTGATACCCTCCTGGATGTACATATAGCCGAGCGCTGAAGCCTCTCGATGGTCCTACTGGGGTGTTATGATTTAAAATTATCAATAAAATCAGCGGCCTAGGGCTCAAGTCGTGGGGAAACATACTATATACCGCGGCAGTTAAAGATAGCTTTATGACTACGTCTTGGTTCGCTACGCGAAAGGCCTCTTGCTACCCCATCAAAATGCAACGTACACTAATGTAGGGAAATTTGTGGAAGTATAACAGTATACACATGTATACTTCGCCAGATATGTCCAGGTATCCATGTCCATCCCTGCACGTAATTCGTCCGTAACCCTTGCACGCTCTGATTGCTGAGCTCCAACATTGCTGGGGCCACCTCGCCTTGTCGCACGAACGGTATACAGTAGAGGCTGAAATAAAAAACCGGGAGGCGGTCGCTTGATCGCTGACCAGCAGATCTGTTGCTCCGTGGGGGTTTCGTGACACTCGCGGTAACTCGCCTCCTCTGCACTAGTAGTTAAATTTATATTGTTTGTTTCTGCTTTACCCCCTATCACAAGAGTGTTTGCGATCGGGAGAACCGGAAAACACCATACTCTACGGCACAAATGGGGTAACACAACAGGAGCCCTTGCTCTACGGGGGATTATTGCATTTAAGAATTGGATGATTGTGGACAGGGAACGTCAACGATTCATTCCGCAAATCGGGGAACAAGGGACCCTTGTCCTGTTCAGTTTTCACCACCACACCACTTACGCAGTAAATCGACCAGCGTAACAAGCGTGGTATTGTTACATTCTCTCCCGGCACCTGATGCACATGTGTACTATATATGCAGTAGTGACATTTTCTTATGCTCGGGACTGTTCAGCGCCGACATACCACTATTCCACGCCTTCTAGCGGTTCTGTGGCTACTACACGTGTCAACTGTTATATTTAGGCGCTCATGGTGAAGCTCGGACTGGGGTTTCAGTTTAGATTGCTAAACTGCGATACTACAGGACGATTCTTATTCATATAATCATCTAACCCCGAGTACTAACCCACTGAAAGCGCAAGTTTCGTGCTTTGGCTTAGCTCAACAAACATTGATCATATTCATGGCCACGATGCCGCAATCGTATCACAGTATTCCGTTACTGCATCATTCCTTCTGGCCACCTATTACTGGTGCTGAGACATATCCACGATTCTGTGCTATGCTGTAGACTGACATCAATGACACAAAGCCCTTGTTCAGCCGCAGTGATTCGAGCCGCTCACTTGCCGAGTGGACCGGTGTAAGACCACCCCTTGAACAAAAAAACCCCTTGCTTCCATCCCTACCTATTCTGAATGGAGTTTGTATAGAATGAACGTTGAATGATTTTACAATCAGTATTCCCGGTGTTTGTTCACTCGGAGCTCTGCTTTACCAAATAGTATCGTAGATGGTAGCAGGTCTATCAATTGTGTATAGGTATAACTGCAATAGGCTCCCTTATATTGGCATCACGTTCCGTCCTAGAAATAATTATCACAGAGCATTCGAATGCCTTCGCTGTAGAGATATTAGCGGATCCTCACGGCCTCGGTAAAAATCGAGAAAGGCCTCTTGCAACACCAGGAGAAAGATATTAGAATAAATTTAGCACCTGGTTGGAGGGATGATACGCAATCAACCTGCAGAGGAGTACAAGTATGGTGCTGAAATTGAATGAATCATCTGACTGTAGTGAACTTGTAAAAAGTTTTATTTTGGGGCTAAAAGTCCCTGAAACTACTTGGTTGAAAGCGGTCATCAGTAAATCATGAAATGCAACACACTTATCTCTCTCCTCTTCCTGTTGCGTTTGGTGGTAATTGTCAGTATCTTGGCTAAGTGAAAGCTGCTTGTTCCAGACAAACAATGTTCAAACTTCAAAATATCAATGAGTCCTTTCCGCTTCAACTGTATCAGTATTACACACTCTCCTGGCATGGCCTACTTATACTATCACACGTCAGAAAATTGCCATCAAAATCTCTTCATGTGAAGTGCTAGTTCACTAGATCCCGGATATATTGTGGGTAACTACTTTCTCTTTCAGTACGTCCGCGCTAAAGTTCCGTACAATAATACTTTTTTGTAGGTGCAAGACCCTAACCCTCGAATAGGGAGTTAGCTAGTTATTGACTGTTCTATCAGTGTACAGCCCTTGTAACTAATACCTAGAATACGAAAAAGGCTTTGCCGCTTCCACCGCCACTGATAATATATCGGTAGTTTCTCTGGTTGTGCTTCTCGTTCTATATTATGTACGGGTGAATCTTCGTGATCCAATCACTCTTGTATGGTTTATTGTACCGCCAGAGTCGGCTAATGCCGCGATTCGAGCTTCTCTTTCCATAACACGAATGTTAGAATTATTCTTCTCTACATTCACTCCGTGGTGTAGTCCGCGAGTTGCACTGGTTGATTATCGACTACATTACGACTTAGATGGGTCATGTCTGTCGTCTTGAGATCTACTTGATGGGCGAAAGAAGTTTCGATATGGAGAGTGTTGATTTGTGTTGCCATTACTCATGATAATACCTTTCCGACTCTCAGCCTAACTGTTTCCTCTTTCAGTCATAAGGGTCAGAGCACAGGTTATAGAAAGAAGGAAAAGCCTGGAAGTCGCGTGAGAGACAGCTTGGTACTGTAGTGGAAAGTTGAATGGATAGGTGGATTAGTGATGCCATGGTCACGGTGCTTGCGTGAAAGTTAAAGTAGCATCGCATGAAACTCACATCAGCGTCAACGGCAGGAATGTATGAACAATATACGCTAGGGGTGGCCACGACCCAGCGTGTGCCACAACAGCTGTCGTAACGCCCCTGTCCCATCCTTTTTTTTAGTGCGCCCATATCCTGCTCCTCTATTCGACAGGAAGGCCCGGGAAACCCCCATGAATCACTGCTCTAGGCTGCATAGATTCTTCTCATCCCCCTAGTTAGTCCCTTGATCATCAATGGCACCCACGTCGGATACAATGAGTGCATAAGGACTACCCTAACCCCCACTCAACACATACATAGATATAGATGTGCTGACAGGAACATACATTTCTGAACAAAAATGCCACCCACGTTTTGACCGGATCGACATGATGGCGCCGTAAAGGGGGTTGGATGATATTGATGTCATTAACCCAATGTCTTCGTGCTCGATGAATGATTGACAGATGTGCTGTTCCTCAAAGACATCTTTACAGCCGGTCGCTTGTCCTCATGCATAGATGCTTGATGTAGTATGCTTCCTGACTATTGAAAATTACGGTAGATTCCTCACCTTAGATGGCTATCTTGAGAAGCCTTTTTTGGGAACACAATACGAACACGATTTTCCCGCCGCTGTCTTTCCTTGCCGTGTTTACCTGCCGGCTCACACTATGTTCTTACGATATTCAGATTGCTGATCTGCCTAAGAATTCTAGCTAAAGTGTATTGTAAGATGGGGCCGTATACATACTAGTAAGTCGCAAATTAGAGCACATTTGCAATGTACACAGAATGACTATAATCCGAGCTTCTAGAATCCAGAAATACCATATAGCTTTTCTTCAATAGGCCTACAGTCAGAGCAACTCTAGAGTTTACGAGCTATTTTATAAAAGCGTAATCCATCATGAATAGAACCGATCATCTGGGTAGTTCAGGGAGACTGAGTGAATCAGCTCATTGGGTGGTATGTAACATTTTCACCCACACACAAGTAACTTAGTGACTACCTAACAGCTCAAAACTGTCTGAGACTTCTACTGCTAAGCACGTGAGTTTCGAGAATCAGGATTAGTTCGTCCTGAGCAACGAGTTCTGCCTAAGGAGCTAAGTGAATCTATCTAGGGTAGGCTGTAGGAAATAACACTGTTTAAAAGACATTCTTGGCGATCCTTATTTCCGTAATTATATCCGTGCTAAAGAGATCCACCCTATCTCGATATGCTAGTTGCAGAGAGAAGATATATTATAAGTGTCAACATCAACTAGAAGCTGTCTATACCATTATGTTGGCCTTGTAGGTCCGTATGTCGTTCATTTTAAGAATAATATGGGTGCGCTTGCGTTGTTGGATGGTTGGATTCTCGTACCTCCGAACCAAGATGCTGGGATACCCAATTAGGCTTTGTGCTTGCGCCATGGTAAAGTTAAACGAGGCCTCGGCTACCTAGCATTAGCTTGGTTGGCATCTGTTTCCTATGTATTAAAAAGATGCCATTCCATATCCTATCGGATATTTAGCTGAAGATAGAGAACCCTTTCGAAGTGCCGATCTACGATGTGGTGACTAGAGGGTGATTCAATTGTTCTCGTTGTAATCCGACTTTGTAGCAGAATCGGCCTCGCTCAGTTAGTGGTGATTTCTCTTGGCGAGTTACAGCAATGAGCAAAAGATGGAGCGTATCGGCTACTCTGGGAATTGCTAGATCCGTTATTATTTCAAAGGCACAGTGGCGTGATTATTTAGCCGCTGACCAGGAAGACGTCAAGTGAAGAAGGAACTATACTGTAACCCTAGTACAGAGGTGTAGTGGTTCTCGGCTAGACATGCCGACAGATCAACATACCTCGCATACAGTAGTTCAAGAATACATATATAGAGAGCCGGCATTGTAGAAAACTGCTTAAGACTTTTAGGGTCATCGTGGTGCTAAGTGTTAACATGTGCTAAATTCTATACCCATTCTATGCTCTGAACCACATAATTGGTTCCAAACATCACAGGCAAGTGGTTGTAAATACAGAGGTACAATTGTATCAGAAGTAGTGATAAGAGTCTTGTGTTCCTAATCCGGAACGAATAGGGGCTGCTAAACTGTGACTGGACCAGGCGTATCAAAAGAAAGAAAAGAAAATGCTCTTTAGCGGTCAGCATCCCCGTATTACAAGTTAGACCGCCACATTTCCTTTTGTGGTTTTCTTATCTACATTGCTGTTCAATTTTCATTCTACTGGCATCTAGTCTAGACGGTGTTCGTATGTTTTTATCTTCTACAGCCGATCGTCGACGTTTTCAACAATACATCTAATCTGGCATGCCATGGCCACTCGTGCGAACATGCTCTGGGTACCCACCAGAGCTCTGAACACTCGATATTCTGCGCTATTGAATTACTAGTCCTCCTCCGTCGAGTTCTGCGATCTCCGAATAATTCGATATGTTCTTCTCGCGAGGCGTCGTTTTACCGCACATCTCTTTGGGTTGCCGTACTGCCGAAAGTTCGACTGGCGATTCGTTGGATGCCGAATAAAGATAGGGTGGCCAGATATCATCGTTAGCTTTCTCGTTCCCTGTCGCGTTTGGCGACGATGTGCGCTTGCGCCCACGCGAACGCTTCCTATAGAAATATCCGACCGCGAGACACAAACCGAGTAGTCCGACACTTGCGCCAACACCGATACCAGCCGCCGCAGGGCCACTGATGTCTAGACCATTAGATCGGATCCTTGACGCCGTCGGATCCTGCGCTGAAGATTGGGACGCTTTTGCCGTGGGACTTGACTCCGTATATGTAACCGTCGAGGCGAGAGTGATGACTGTAGTTGGCGTTCTGCCCCATTGCTCTGGCCATGGGCCAACACCTGGAGTCCAGCCTCCGTGCCATGGCAAAGCGTTCTGGCTGACAGATATGGATTTAGTATGATCCCGGGTGGAAGCCATCGGGTTTCCGCGCTTGACCTGCGAAGCCGAATTTATTCGAGTGCTAGTGGCTTGTGTTTCAATGGTTGTCGTTCCCTCCGATTCGATCCCGTTACCGTTAAGAATACCCTCACGACGCGTCCAGACCGGGGAATCTAGGCCTTGTGCGTGTCGTGTCCCGAATATCCTGTCACAACAGCAACACGCGGAGGACTTCTTCAAAAGTACCGTAAGCAAGTTGCCCAGTCTGTTTCGTAGCGATCGATCTACGGCGTGGATTAGAAACTAGAAACATCTAAGATCCCGAATTTTAATCTTCAACTTGAAGATTTGAAAGATACTACGAGTGTGCCACGAGAAAATAGTATCAGGCTGTGCTGTCCCCCTAAGCCATAGGAACGGCAACTCGTACTGGTTTACCATAGTCTGCAACCACACATACACACTGCAATGCACACTGGGACACGATGTCACATGGTAAGGTCTCGAGCCACCCCCTTTCGATTATGACACTAGATGCAGTCAGTTTCCTCTTGTATCAGTCTTTGAGCTTATATTGGCTCGATGCCTTTTTTCCGGTCCCGAAGCAGTCTTTGAATACAAGCCAGAGACCGTAACCAAACTTTCGGAGATGCCGCTTCGGCTCCGTGGTTTAGAAACGGCCCCAGTCTGCGACAACCCCAAATTCAATTCTTTTCTAAATCTGTTTTACGCCTAATACGTGGGGGCAGTTACTGAAATTAGCAGGCCATACACGTTTTTGGCTTGCGACGCATCCTGAACCTGCATGTAACACGACCCTAAGTTATTGGCTGAGTGACAAGATTAGCCATTAAGTGTAGTACTAATACGAGGTATATAGATTCCTTTCTCTTTCGGCAAACCGACGAACCAAATGTACCGTACTTTACGAGATGATTAATCGCCAAGAGTTGTAATCAAGACAATGACAGTAGAGTAGTGCGCCTATAGACAACAAAAGGAAGAACAGCATATCTCGATGGATGTTGAGAACGTACGAAACATACAATTTTAGAGAGACAAAATTCAGGCTGCACTCACACATAAGTTATTGTTGAAGTAAGGGAGCCGGATACACTCCACTCTCATACCTATATGTATCTCCCTCTTCCCCCGTCTCCAACGGGTAGATTCTTCCCTTCTAATCATCCTGAAATACACCATGAATTCTGCTACGCAAGTACTCGTCTCCACTCCTTTTGATAGTTATGATAAGAATTAGCATCCCTTTCGGTGAGGGGTTTGTACAAACGGCAAACAAATATCAGAGTTATGGGCAGATATAGTATGGTCATGATTACCGCGACATATTGGTCATATAGCACAGGCTCGTCAGCGTCACTTGGCTTACCTTGACCTTGGCGCTCTATTACAATCTAACATCATTAATCCTTAAGCAGTCGTCTTTACGAAAATGCAACTCGCCACCTTTTGGTTTCTTGCTTTCAATAAGAACATTGTGATCAAGCAAACGCAGAACGGCAATCATTGTGCAAACTGTCCGACCATCTAGATAGCTTTCAGTTCTACTTAGTATTTGCGCACCCCGCCGTTCGAAGGTGGCATAATAAACGCTTGCTGATGGCGTCCGTCACGATCTTGGCTACAGACAACACGGGCTGTCTGTGTATAGAATACGAAGTGCTCTAGGCTCTTCGTGCGACCAAGAATACATGAATACCCCTATCTATCACTTGCGATTCTCTGATAGCACCGGTAGTCGTGGGATTATATCCCTTATAGGCATGCAAATGTTACACGACCTGTGAAGGGAGACCGCTCGTCTGCATGTGAGCGATCACATCCAAATCCTGGACAGTACTGATTCCTAAGGCGAATGCTTTCGCTACATGTCAGATTCTTACTACAAGAGTCAAACTACCGGCATAATCTATAATGTATTGTACGAGAATCCCGGAAAGCTGCGATGATTGGCCTCTGCTAATGGCGTATTAAACGCTTTGATCCTATATAAAGTAGTGTAACCTTTGCGAGGCTTATTCTGCGAGACTGACATACTCCTTGAATGGATTCATATTAAAGCATTAAATGCCAGGATACCACGCTCATGGGTCAAAGTAGCAGGCGTATGAGCAAATTCCAAGCAAAGAAAGCGCCGGAGCCCTCCGTACAACATCACCAATGATAGCCCACACCTATATCTGACCGTTCTTTGACGCATAGGAAATTAGAATCTCGTCTTGAGAATCGCCCGACGCAAGTTGGGATCATAGCGGTGCTCGATGAAATGCGCTCAGGCGCGAAAGCCGCGTCACCCTCGATAACTCGGACTCTTGATTTATACATCTCGCCGAGACAGCCGGCTGTCTCGAGATCGACGGTGATATCTCCAATTCCACGGCCAAATGAAGCAAGCTATGTGCAGTAGTGGCACAGCATTTACCCTTAGAGGATAGACCGAAGAGATAAGCCAAATATTGCCTTCATTCTATGATGCCTACTACTTGAACTCGGCGCGTTACGCGCGCCTACACCTCGCTATCGCCCAAGTTACAGAGCCTTCGTGTCAGGAGACCTTATCTGCAGAGATCCTGCCGATACTAAATGGAGCCGGTTTTCCTGGCTCTCTGCCAAGCACACGGCAAGCAAAGAAAAGGACATTAAGGATATAAAGGAAAAGCAGACCATCTGCGGTGGACCAAGGCATTGAGGGCTGCTTCCGGCCCGGCGTCGAATCATACGGGTCATCACATACGCAACTGACGTCTTTATGAAACGTTCTCGCGAGATCAGCGTGGTGGAAAGAAAAAACTTGGCTTTTCCCTCCTCTTTGGGGGTGAGTCCCTTCGAATCTCTAGGATGCCGGTTTTAGAAGGTTGAGTCCCAGCAGCTTATTTCCTGTCCGAGCGTACCACAAAACCCGCGGACCCCAAATTCAGCTGACGATACGTCGACGTGTCTCAATGCATCTAATTAAACGTGCCCAGGCCTACAGAGATAGGTACTCGTACGCAACCTGGTATCAGATGTCCATCAGATAAACTCAACCCTGGACAACGGGTGCACGTTAGCTGTACGCAACACCCCGCAACATATCTGCGAGTTCCCTCGACATACCATGCCTCAGCTTACCACGAATCACATCATCACTGAAACTGCTACATCAAAGCATCATTCTTACCTTCCCTTTCTTTGTATCTGGATCCGGATTTGTTCCCTCTTAAGGTAAAGGTCATACTACTAGTTTAAGGGGGCCGGCTATTGATGCAAAGGCCCGAGTATAAGCCCGGAGAGCAGCACTTACAGAGACGGCTTGATTGTCTCTCGTGCCTTTGGGTTTGATTTGTAATATTTCTTGTATACTAGAGTGTTCTCCGGATGGTAGGATACTGGGGACAGAGTTAGATAGCCTTACACCCCACACGCCCATAGGGAGGCCCGAAGACACTTGTCTTTTTCCCGGCGTTAAATTCACCAACCAACCAACTAACCCTCCAGATACCCACTCTCTAGTTTCCGGCATGAGATTGCTCCCATTCTATGGATCAACATGAAATCCTTCAGAAACCGTCACTACAAGGTTATTTCAAATCCATATAACGCATGTAACTTACTAACTACTTACTCAGCTCATAGCTACATAAGCGCGAGACCTAGTCGCACGCGCTGGATTGCAGGTCTCAGGGTAACAGAGACCACCATGGTTTCAACCCTCGATGGTATGATCCTGACCCCGGACTAAAAGACATGCGTTGAAGGGATCCCCATGGGGTCAGCAGCGCCCGACGGGGCCAAGCTTTCAGGGGACAGGCTCAATCTACCCTTTCCTTGTCCCTCGTGTTGCTACTTCACTTGATTATGAATAGGGAACTTAGTGATTAAGTTAAATGTAGTTTATTCCAAGGAATGAGAATCAAATGGGCAGCTATTCTGCCTGCCCTCTTCCTTTCGAGATGCTTAGCGACCCCTATATGTCTGAACTATTACTGAGCCACTAAGTGGCTAAGTCACCATGTTCAGCCTCACTTTCAATTCAACTCCTTCGCTTCAATACGTAAATAATCGCGGAAAAGAATATGTACATATCCCATACTTAGCCTACGAGGGCCCGGACAGAGATAGTCTTATTGGAGCTATTCGTAAATATGACAGACAGGGATGACTTTATCTATAGAGAGGGAGCGAAGGGTCAACAGGCCTTGTGGCCTAAACTAACCTCCGAGCCTCGAGCTAGTGAGCGGGATTCAACAGAATCAACGTCTACGTCGACCCTAAATCAGTCATCTTTATCAATCGTTATCTCGACATATCTCTGGAAGGAAACATCCATCGATGCTGAAGTAGAGTGAGATAGAGTGAGTAATACAAGCGAGTCTTGAGGGACTGGATTACATCGTCCTTTACTCGTGAATTTCCCAATTGATTAACACTTCTGCTATTCCGGTAAGCGTAGTTTCTTCCGATCCCCAAGAATAATGGCGTACCATTGCGGGTGAATTCACAGATAGCTCACTCCATACTTGGAAATAAAGTCGAGTTCAAACAGTATCTCATAGCCTCAAGACCTGCTAACTGTTCGGGTACCTTCTTCCGGAACTGGAAGTCCAAGTCTATGAATTCAACAACCCGCTCCTCAGCATAAGCCAGGCGAAATAGGGAAAGACATGACCGACGACTGCTTACCCCCAGGTCTGAAAGAGTTCCTTCATACGCCGACTGCATTCATTCATTCCTAGGCCTCACAACTCCGGACTCGAACTCGAGTACTCTCACCCGGTAACATTGTTTCAAGGAGTCTGACAAACTTCCTGGCTAACGACGAAGCTCTTTTTCCAAAGGGATGAAATAACCTTGTTACGACGCCTATGACGTCTCCAGACCAACTGCGATGGAGGAAGAGCTTGCCCGCGTAGAAGAAACCCATTTTGCAGGACACTCTCGTTCGCGGAGAGGGCCTCTAAATGACCTCGATCAACCACAGGGTTGAATAAACCTCTGGATTCAGAAAACTCTCTAGGTACTGACCCGAGACAGACACAACTCTATAAGATCCAGTTCGTAGGAACCCTCGTGTATTCCGTCTACTACATATACGCTATACCCGGGCATGGCGAATAATGCTCATAGGCATATATATCTACGTATATAATACCAGCGCGTCGCCGACCCTCACAAAATCGACGTACGACAACGTCTATAGCGAGCAATCTGAAGTGAAACCACAGCCGCTACATTATATTATACCTGGTTACCTGATAGCTCATATTCTGTCCTATTCCATCTCGAAAAAATGTAATTAGTATCATGTTGTTCTCGCTTACCTACCTACCTGCCTAATATATACTAAGTATATGGCATTACAAAGTAAACAATTACCTAATTATGAGAATCGATAACCTCCAGTCGCTTATCTGTAATTCAGCTGGATACATATGTATGCATTCATAGATGGTACTTACCAGCCCTGATCTCGCACACAGTTACGGGAAACGAGCCTTCGTAGATAAAGAGTAGTTTATCTATAAACAGTCCAACGGTAGTCATTAAGTGAGTCGATTTCGCACCGTTGCGCAGCGACACGATTCTTCCTCCTGCCCCTATGTCCTGTTAATGAGGATGCATACACATGTTCACTAAACTAAACTTGTCACATCACGATTGCACTTTAACTTGGAATGCTGAAGCCTTTCTATTTCTTTATTTTGTAGAAGGCTTTCTAGTCGAGCCTGGACAATAATATTACCTGACTCTATACACGCGATTCCGCCAAATTGGCCGGTAGAATGGCGGATTATCTATTTCTATAAACTCGCAAGCTCGTAATTTGGTTTCAGGCGTGGGATTCCAAAACTGGGGCTGTAGAAGCACAGAAGGTCCCATTCTGTGGAGCCAACAGCTCCTCCGGCTCAAACAGACAACATTGAATAGTTGTATAATGCGTCTGGATACAGGCTTCTTGTGTATGGTCTGCACCTCGTGATCTGCCAGACTTTTCCCAGGGTATTGATGTGCAATGTTATTACAAGTTGGGAGTATTAGACAGGCCTCAGCGGCCTGCTTTCATTGCTGCACGTCTTCTCATCTTGTCCGCGACGGCCTTCAGGGCCTGCTTAACATCCTTCTGTCCCTCCCATGAGTCAAGATCATAGTATTGAGGGGCCAATTCCTGAAAAAGAAAAATAGTTAGCACAGGAGCAGATGACCATGTTATGATAAATGGAAGCTGAAAAGTAGAGATAGAAAAGAGAACAAAGAAGATGAACTACTAACCAGCAGCCATTCAGGTCGAATGCCAGTAACTGTTCGGACATATTGCTTCGATGTTAGGACAAACTCATTGTAGATTACCCATTCATAGTCTGCACCGAGTACCGTGCTCGGGTGTAACATCACGGCCGAGTTGTTATCTTTCAGTGTTCGATAGATCTTGTTATTCTCGCGCTTGGCCACCTGCATAAAGAAGCCAGCGACAAGGGCCCGACGAATATTGGTATAGTACTCCCTGTCGCTGAAGTCTGTACTAACCAGGTCTAGACCGTGGGTTTCCATGATGCGCTTGAGCTGAGCTCTGACGTTGTCTGCGCTCGAGAGATGACGGAAAGAAAGGTAATGCTGATGACACCATTTCTTGCCGTCTTCACCACGGCTTAAGATACCCTTGAAGGCGTGATAAACGTTTAACATGGTGAGATGGTCACCATCATTGTGTTTGAAGAGATTTTTCATCTCATCGGCTTCTCGCCTCTTTTGCGCTGGGCGCACAAAGATCTGAGGAACTGACAGGAGTGCGGTGAGAGACAATATCTCGTTGGAGCAATAGAATTCAGGACTCGAGATTAGCATGACTGCCAATGCTGGATCAAGCGGGAATTCGGACGCTAAGCTACCCAGCTGGGTCAGCTCGCCTTCATCATCGAGACATGCTAGGTAATTGAGCTCCTCGAGCGCACGCATCATTGTCTCAGGGGCAGGAGGATCCATCAGATCGAAGTGAACCAGGTCTGTGACGCCAAGTTTCTTGAGTTCCAAGACTGTGTTTGCAAGGTTGGAACGGAGGATTTCAGGATATGTTTGCTCGATGAGTTCCTCCTTGAATGCCTTTTCTGTGTAGAGACGGAAACATTTTCCGGGCTTTGTACGACCTGCTCGACCCGCTCGTTGTTGGGCTGACGCCTTCGAGATGGCTGAAACGAGGAGCGACTCTACTCTTAGGCGCGGGTTATAGATCTTCTGTTTGCTGAAGCCAGGGTCAACAACATAGACAATGCCGTCAATGGTCAAACTAGTCTCGGCGATGTTGGTGGAGATGATGCACTTGCGGCCGGGACGGCCACCCTTCCTGAAAGGTGCTGGGGGTGGGTCGAATATCCTCTGTTGCTGATGTGGTGGTAATGTACCGTAGAGAGGATACACGGCCATTGGCCCACAGTCGGTCTCCCTGATGAGCTCATCGACCTCGAGAGAGATCTTGCGACACGTATCTTCAATTTCTTCCTCTCCGGTCAAGAATAGCAGTATGTCGCCTTCGGCCTCGCCGGCGTGGATCTGCAGAACGGTCCGTATCGCGCCTTCGACGTAATCTTTCTCGGGCTCGGGTGTATAAAAGATCTCGACGGGGTGTGTCCGACCTGGAACGACGAGTAGTGGTGCGTCGAAGAAGTAACGCTGGAACTTCTGGGCATCTAGCGTGGCTGACATGACGATGAGCTTCAGATCGGGTCGGCGCTGGGTGATGCCCTTCAGGAGGGCCATGAGGATGTCGGTGGCCAGGGTGCGCTCGTGGGCTTCGTCGAGAATGATGCAGCTATAGCGCGACAGGGCGTGGTCATGCATGGCCTCTCTCAACAGCATACCGTCCGTCATGTACTTAAGCATCGTCTTGGAGCTCGTCTTGTCTTCGAAACGGATGCTGTAACCGACCTCCTCGCCGAGGTTGACATCGAGCTCGTCGGCGACACGCTGGGCGACGGACATGGCGGCCACTCGCCGCGGCTGCGTACAGGCGACCATCTTGCGGTTGAGGTGTGGCAGCTCGTCGTAGATGACGTACTGGGGGATCTGCGTGGTCTTTCCCGAACCCGTCTCGCCCACGAAGACGAGGATCTGCGACTTCTGGTAGGCATCGAGGAACTCCTGTCGCTGCTTATGGACGGGCAGATTCCGGCGCGACTTGAGGATGGAGAAGTACTGCTCGGAATGCGGCTCGCCGGTGAACGGGTTGTTGTCGCCGTCCTCGGCCTCGGCCGCCTGCTTGGCCGTCGTCTCGCGCCGCTTGAAGTGCTTCAGCGCAGATCCAACGGGCAACTTGCCGTCGCCGAAGCCGTTGCTGCCGTTGCTGCCGTCGTTCCAGTGCGCCAGGTACGGATTGTGTTCCATCGTCGTCATCGTCGTCGTCGTCTTGTCCTCGCCCTCGACCTTCACCCGCTTAGTCGATGAGTTAGCGTCGGCCGGGCTCCAGCTCCTCTTGCGCTCAGGCTTGCTGACCTTGGAACTCCTCTCGTCGGCCATGGCAAATTCTGGACTAAGACGCTGTCGCTGTCGCCTTACTTGTGAGGTGGTAGTGATGGCAGATCGCCGGTCTTGCCCCTCGATACGGGTTCCTAAAATTGGGCTTTCTGGGACAAACTATAAAATACAGGCAGACGCGGAACAGAACAGACCGAACCTGAAGCAGGCGGAGAGACCGGCCAGAGAAACGAACGCCTCCAAGCAGGAAAACAAAGGAAACCTCGGGAAGATGTACCAGCTAAGTGAACAGGTGAGTAAGAGGTTAGCTGGCGAGTGGAATGAATGCTCTGTCTGAGATAATGGCCGTCGCAATCGACGGTTTCATACCTACTTGGGTTTCGCGAATGTTTTTCTTTTGGAACCGCCATCCTTACGCGCCCCACCCTTGCCTAATGCCCGCCAATGCGCTGCTGATAATGATAAGAACGATAAGAGACGAGAGAAGTCACTGATAAGATCCGAAAAGATCTTTAGCGCAGCCAAGCGATTCTTTTCTCCGTGATTGGTTGCTCATTAAGTGTACCTACATATATGTTTATGTCACCACCTAACCAAGTACATGCTAACCAAGTACATGCTATGTAGCTATTTAGGTACTATAAGCTACGAATCATCGCAGACAACTTGAAATGATACATTTAATAACCCTTATTGGCCTTGATGAATGTCTCTATTATAAGAGTAATACTACAAGCCAGATTCATTATCCCAGCAACCGCTTCGATGGTTGTCATTAGCTGTCCTCCACGGGACGTATTGCAACTCCGCGAGCAAAGATATTACTGCGTACTGTACAAAAACCATCCTGCGCCATCCCGCATATAGAGATTCCCGCCCGGCCCCCCTCTTGACGCCTTCCCAGATGAAGGTTGTCTGCAAATGCACAACCTCGTGGGCCGGTTCGTTGAATACTATACATAGGTCTAGTTTATGACCATGTCAAGCCTATCACTTTTACAAACGACCCCCGTGACGCCAGACCCCAAAAATTCAGAATGCATCGTTAATTTCATCAGCCATCACCTTCGTACACAGGCCGGTAGGCCTTCTGGATTATACCACCCGCTCAAACACCGTCCACTGAAAAGAATTCGCTAGCCTTTTGAGCATTCAATATAATGCTTTCTACAAGCTCCATAGATCCATCCGAGACCTCTGGTAAATCAGGTGTCCCGCTGGCCTGACCCGGTGGTGCTAAGAGCTTCGTCGTAGGTAATGGTGTGGGTATAGGTTGTTCTCCTGAAACAGTAGTGGGAGAATGCCGTCTTGCTGTGTCTGGTGGTGTTGGTGGTGATGCTGGTAATTCACATACTGTGACGGGCTGTGAAAACTGTGTGGCGGTTGATTGGGGCTGCCGTACGGGGGATACCCGAGAGCCGGCAGACTGAATCTGTTGCTGTTAGGCACTGTTGATGGGAAATTCTGCCGGAAAGGTCGGCTTACAACATAATTAGGCTGGAATCCCGGAGCGGGAAGATGCCTTGAATCCTCTGCTTGGACGTAGGCAGGCAAGAATTGGGAGCTGGGCGTCATCTGTCCTGGGCTCGGGGTTGGTGCTGCGGAAGCAGGTGGCGATGACTGCGGCATGGATGATGGAGTAGGCGCCTGCTGCATCTTTCGCAAGGTCTCCCAGGGCCGCGGGGCAGGAATGTGCGTCTTTTTCGGCACGGTCGACGCGGCTTTGGCTGAACTGGCAAGCCCAGACGTGTTCTGTGATGTCTTCGATGAAACGGGGACTGCTGGTGGAGGAATAGGGGTTGTAGACTTGGTATGTGCTGGATGTCGTGACACAGACTGACTAGACGGGAATGCCGATGCAAAGCCCGATGGTGGAGTCGCGGGCACCGATGGAGTTACTAGGTTTGGAGGAGCTGAGAAGACGGCAGGTGAAGGTGGGATCATTGCTAAGGGTTGATTTGTGCTGCTGGTGTCGACCTGGTTTTCCATCTTAACATTCCTGTGGGACAGCATAGCTGCGTAGTGCGCCCGAATAGCTGGGTGCAGAGCTGCTCCTACGCTAAGATTGTTGTCCCATTGATTGACCGAACCGGTAGGCCAATCATATGAGAGCCCTACACCAGATTGTTGAGCTCCCGAAGAAGGCGCTGACTGTGTTCCTGTAGGCGAGGCTAAAGGTCTGGCAGTACTGTAGGCTGTAGAAGGCTGTCCGGTTGAGGTATGGTGTGCCATGGAAGATTGAGGCTGCAGTGCACCGTCGCACGGAGTGCTGGCCGGCAGCGGAGTGTTAGTGGCAGCCTTTTGCGGAGTTGGCGAGATTCCTGTAGTTGTTCCATTTAAACCTAATGACTGTCTTTGGATGCTGTATAGAGCATCAGGCGTTCGCATTAAATGCGCGCGGAGGTTTCCCTCATATCCGTTTGTGAATCCAAGCCAGGGCGCATACGGAGTTCTATACTTGGTTGAGTCCCTACGATGTATGATTAGAGAGCAAAGCAATGCGAAAGAGAGAGGACAAATTGACAAACCTATTATGATGAGTTTGAAAGAAGGCATATTTCTGGATTACACTCGGTCGCGGCTCTTTAGAGGTGTTTGATGCAACGACTGACTGCAATTGCCCGGCTAATGCTTGGGCAGAGGCCGAAGATGGCGGTCGGATGGCGGATGATGTCATGGGCGCGTTTAGCGAAAGATTCGATACTTGAGAACTTGATCGTGCCCGTGCTTGGTTCTGGAATTGCCGGCCATTTTGCGGTGACGGAGAAGGACCCAGTCCAGGTGGCTGTGTAAAACCGTGGCTAAAAGGCGACTTCGTCATCGAATCTCCCCGTGCATGCCCATAAGACGAAGGCGGTGTCCCGAAGCGTTGCCCGGAACCGAGAGCGAGGCGTCCACTATGACTACTAATAGAAGATTTGTTCCGCGTATGACCAGTAGAACTCTGAGAGTGCAGTGGCTTTGGAAGAGAAGGTCGTCTTGATGCGAACTGCTGCTGCGCTGCGCCAGAAGGGAGACAAGTAGTATCACCATCAGCATGTGGAGTAGAAGCTGCCGTATCTTGTGGCACCGATGATTGCGATTGTTGCGTTGCGAAGTAAGAAGTGGGTTGCGGTATAGCCTGCTGTGACGGCTGTGATTGCTGATTCGGCTGATTGAGTTGGAAAGTAGAAAAATGCTGGTGCTTTTGCGCTGCCTGCTGTGGGCGTTGTTGCGATGGAGTCACCGGCTGTGCCTGTTGCCCCCGCTGCACTTGTTGCCCAGGTGGTATATAAGGTGTATGTTGGAACTTATAGTATTGAGCAGGTGAAGGTAAAGGTACGGAAACCGAGTGTGGAGGAGTCACGTTGTTTGATGGTCTAGCAGGTGGTGTATGGTGGACGAAAGTATTACCAGCAGAGGCCTTAGGCTGGAATTGCTGGGAGGTGTAAGGGGAAGGCTTCGGTACAAACTGGTGCGCAGTGAATGGAGTACGGACGTAAGTTGGCGGCACAGGATCTCGAGGCTTATATTGATATGGCTTCTCGGCTTTTGGCGCCTGAACTGGGGTATGAATTGAAAAGGTTGAGCCGTAAGACTTCCGTGGTGCAGGAGGCGGAGGAGGCGGCCGGGGAATCGAGTCCAAGAAGTTACTCTTGACATTATGTTTTCTTCTCCGGAGATCATCGGTGTATTGCGGTCGGGCCTCGGTAGAGTTTCTTCCCAGGTAGTACCAAATTTGATTCTCCTTGGACAAGTCCACCTTGGCTTGGACTTTGTTAGTCTCGAGGTCGTGGTGGTTGAATTCCGCCCAGACAAAGCCACCTTCGACGAACTGCTCCTCAGGACGGGGAAGCTCCTCAATTCGCTTTCTGGTCGCATTGATGAGCTCCTTGGCCTTGCGCGAGGTTGGCATCGGAATAGCGTTCTGCGACGCGTGTGGCAAATGCAGGTCGGCTGCATCTGGGAGCAGTAACCATCTCCATTCCACCTCCACTCGATCGCTAAAGGCCGTCAGTAGTTGTTTACTACAGGGATTAGTTCCGTGTACATACCCGTTGGGGAAAATATCTAGAAGCAGTGTTTGCTCGCTGTCCCGGTTCTCAACAACGATACCTGCAAAGATTTCACCACGGTGGTATTGAAGCTGGCAGATATCACCTTTCTTGAGTGCAGAGGCAGCCCGACGCGTCTTCTGACAATCATCCAAGACGTCCCCATCCAGCTTCCGGTCACGTTTGGTCCTATGAAACCGACAAGTGAACTCGAACGCCTGCTCCTTATATTCGGTGCCGTCCTCACTAAATATAGGTACCTCGGCTTCTTCGACGAAGACACCGGCGGCGGCGGCGCATGTTGCGTGATAGGATCTAGCACATTTTTTGTGGGAGCATTGAAAGCACGTTCCCCTCTTGGAGCGGCAGAACAAGCATTTGAGGTCCAGTCGAGTTTTACTAATGTTCGCAACGTTGGCGATAACTTCTTTTCCATCAACCGTTTCGATCCAGGTCTCCGCACCATAAAGTGCACAGAGACGATGAGCCTTACGGTCGTCGTCGGTCGGGAGTAGCCCAAGACTGGGAATGTCATGGGGGCAAAGACAACATGGTGGCTCAACCAGGCTCTTGAGACGCAATCGGATCTTCTTAGCCTTCTTTTCTCCTTTATCAGTCACCGCCCGTTTGCGTTTTCGTCCAGCTAATTTGAGTTTAATAGCATGATTGGATCGAGGCGTGGGCATGCCTATTTCGGGCTCGTCATCGTCATCTTCGTCCTCTTCTTCGTCTTCCTCGTCCTCCGTCTCTTCGTAATCTGTTTCTTCACCCCGTAGTCTTCGTTCAATTTCGTACACATCAACCCAAACACTGTCTTGAGCTTGAGCACATTCACACTTTTTAGCAATCTTCCCCATCGGTACCCAGGAATCTAATGCGAAGTTGACAGCTTCTGCACAATTGTAGCCCAGGTTGTATCCGGAATGATAGCCGTAGGGATATGTTACGACGAATTCTCCAGGATACGAAACACACTTATTGACTTTGATGTTAAAGTACTGCTGAAGGTGGCTCGGTGAAATCAAGAAGGCCTTGTGACGTAAAAATTGATTGCAAGCTTTGGCATCCGTCGGCCAGATGCTCTTCATGGCAGCTTCGAATCGGCGAGCGTCCCCTTGAGAGATGCTATACCACTGTTTGGGTGCGCCGAAATGAAGGTAGTTGATGCTGTAAAGATCGACGTCTTCCAAGTGCCACGCGAACGTAGCCTTCCACATGCCAAGATACAGGTAGGCCGTATTGACACCAGGGACTTTCGTACCCAAGACATCGAGAAGATTAGGGAGCTTATTGAGATTCCATTGCTCGGTAGAATCGTCAAATAAAGTTCCAAGAACGTCGGCTCCATACAGAGGAGGCGCATAGGTAAGGGTTTTCCAGTATATGCGTTCGAGCTCCTCGCATCTCTCTGGTGTATAGTCAGAGATGTCCATTTGGTAGTCGAAGTCTTTGAAAGCCTCCTCGTCAATCCTAGCAGACCCTTCACGTCGAGCAAACTTGCGTCGAGCAGAAGTGCTCTGCTCCTTGGGTCTAGCCTGCCTCGAGCCACCCATCCGGCCAACCGTTGATGGAACCGGGTCATCGTCTTCAATGTCATCGCCTATGTCTTGCTCAACGGAATCGATAGCAGCCTCCGCAGGCCTAGGTGAGACTGGTGTCAGAGGACGATCGTCTAGGTCTGCACCACTACCTTTTGGCCCATTTTTCTTGGTCTTGCTTCTCGTTGAGCGTCCGCTAGCACTAATAGGAGCAGCAGCACTGCGCCTTTTTGAGCCGGAGGACGTCGACGCAGATGTTCCTTTGGGTTTAGAAGGAGCCTGTGCGCGCCTTTCCCCTCGTCTAGCAGGGGGTTGATGTTCACTTTGGTCACAAAGCTGGCGCCACTGGGGTAGATTGTAGGCTCGCTGATGGAGAATGTTCACCTGCCGATACGTTCCATTGGACCCCATGATCTCCTGTTTGATAGGCTCGCGAACCCTGATCTGCTTTACCAAGTCTTGAAGCGCAGGGAGCTTGTCCTTCCACTCCTGTGGAGGGATTATCTTGACGATACCGGATTTCATTCCGTAGGAGTCTATTTTTTCCATCTGTTCATGGGTCAGTAGCGTGAGCACAACTGGGGCGTGAGGGGAGGCGGTGCCGCGACGCATCAGCAACATACGAATTTCTTAAAATCCTTGAACTGGGACATGGGGGGCTTGAAAACTGGGACTGTGCCAGACCAGTGATCGGGCGTCACTTCGCCAATGTCTTCTTCGTCTTCCTTTTCTTGGGAGGGCTGCTGAGGGGGGGATTGGGCGTGGAGGAAAGGCACATGGTCAGGCTCGAGGGTCGGATCCTCGACGTCGCTCAGCTCGGAGTCACTCCCGTCGAGCTTCAAGGCGCTGTTGCTGTCGGGCGGAGAGTGTAGGCCGATGGGCTTGGGAGATGAGTGTGACTCCCCATAGTCGGTGGGTGCATGTGCGGTTTTGGCATGAGGCTCAATCTTCTCGAGAGAGCCATCGTGAGAGCTGTCATCGCAGGCTTGGTGGGGATGGTTATCGTTGAGCACGGCCGTCGACCCATTGCTTGTAGCCTCAGGCGCAGAGGTCGCGACCGGGGCAGTCGCTTCGACGGACATGGCAACGGTGGAGAGGCTACATGCGACCAACGAGGAAATTGAGCTTCTTCATCGACGCAAGCGGCTGATGGTAGCAGTTCAGTCGGAACCGCCTTTCAGTCGAGAACCCGGTACGTCGCTGTCGGGGAAATCGTGAGGTCGAGAGCAGGGACGACAGTAGCGACAACGGTAGCAGCAGCGGTGCAACGTTCGTTGGCTGCGAGAATCGTTGTGCGTTATGGGATGTATTGGTTGGTCGGTCGGTTGATCGTTTGGTTGCTTCAGACGCTTGGTTGGCTGAGCTGAGGCGGGCTGGACTGGGCTGGGCTTATTCTGTGGTTGGATTGAAGCAGTGCCAGGTCGAGGGATGAAGAGGTAGTAGTCAGGTGGTGCAGTGTTAGGTAGTGTGGTGAACGTAGTACCTAGTAGGTCGGCAGGCTGGAGAACGCGAGCTGCGCTTTGCCCACAAAACGGCTTCGTAATTGGTCGACTCTGGGCTTATACCTGTTAGTGCAAGTACATAATTCTGCAAAAGATGCTAGATATGGTGGGGACAACAGCCAGAGAGCCGAATGCTGCTGCGGCCGCCGCTGCCAGTACAGGATTAGATTAGCTGGGGCTGCTGGGGGTTCTCTGGGAATCCTGCGGGGGGCGTGTTAGCGAGCTGCGCAGTGTGGCTTACGCACCCTTGGGTGGTTCGATCCCCACTCTTACAATTGCATGTTGATGGCCTGATTGCTCGAGCCTCCCTCAAAGAGATACAAAGATAGGGAAGGGACGCCCCTTTTACACGACTCTACGAAGTGTTTCTCTATTTCTGTAAGGTACACTGCAATAAGTTCAAAGCACCATGGCTTATACGCAGTTCCAATTTGTAAGGTATGTTGCGAGGAATGGGACCATGGTGGTTTATTGCACGGACCAAAAGAGGAGAAAACCAACTATATATTTTTGGCCTTTATGTACTAACAGGTACTGTACTCTGTAGATGGTAAGTACTGCAGGGGCGCCAATATAGGTTAGGTGTTTATGAAATACCATCTAGTTTGGATGATAGATAAGAGGTAAGTACCAACGAGATACTTTCCAATACTTTCCTATTAGGTAGATACTACTTAAGTGTTTATCAGATCTACCGAGGAATGACTATAAATTGTTTGCTTCACCTATTGTACTACACTGTACACGAGCCTTTACATCTCATTTTATCCAGCAATCAGTGGCCCAGTAATAGCGTTACAATCCAGGCTCATGCGCACTTCTTTGCACAAATTTGTATTACATCATTATTGTCATTTTTACCATCACCATTACCCCTCCTGCAGTTGCACATGGCTTGAGATCTAGGTGGATGATGAAGACTACTTGACTACACGCCACTGTTTTCACCCGCTCACCGAGAAGAGAATAGCAGGTAATCGCTGACACTAACCTAAGTACATCATATGCGCAATGACTAGATCGACAACCCGCTGCTCATCCCACGTGGTTGTTCTCGGGGCGGCGCGTAAAGAGAACATACACGCAAGGCAATCCGAGGCAGATTTCAAGTAAAAATGCGGAGAAAGGTAATAAGATATCGAATTGCTAATCTTAACGGATACTAAGTAGGAATAGCAATTTGTCTCTTAGGTATCAACCCAGACTAGATCCTGCCAGCGGTAATATTTCAACGTCAAAAAGGCTCCTCATCGTGCTATGACGTACGTAACATCGTAATCTGATAGTCCTGAGGACAGCTACTCGACGCTGCATCACATGTTAGCTACATGGGTAGTAATTGAGGAAAATGAAAATAAAAAGGACGTGGTCTATCTGCCATGAAAGGATGGAAAGGTGCGATAGTAATGCTTCACATGTCCTCAATCTATGAGCAACAAGACTCTGTCGTCGACCTGATCGATCGGTGCGGCTTGCGAAGATACCCTGGAGGGTGCAGATAGACTCATGGCTATATATAGTAGGTTGGGGTACGTAGATAGATATGGCCGGCTGGCTGTCTGTGTGGGTGAGAGTGTGAATACCCCGGATTTGCCGAGCTAGATGCACTTTTGAGATCGAAGTCCCTGCAGACTAGACTGTACATACCAAAAGAGGTATCAGCGCGGACGTATTACGTACATAATCAGGGCGGGGTGATCAGCAATGATATAGATAGACGGCCCTATCAGAAAGTTTTCAATGGTGTCTACCTCGACCAAAATTGACATATCACTAAATAGCGCAAGGAATAAGGCACGAGGACTTGGGACAAGACTTTTAAGGGGTAATTTTCAGGTGTTTTTTTCTTCATTGTTATTTAGATCTTATTCTCGTATCTCCTCGACACCTCGAGAGCGCAACTCACCCTCGAGGCCGGAGGCTGGCGTCCACTCATCTCTTTTTTCTTCGGGACCATTATCAACTGAAGAGAAACGCGAGGCCCAGCAAGCTAGGAATCAGCCGCCCTCATCCCGCGAGATTTCTCCGGCGCGGTATCTAGACAACATGGCGTACAACTTGAAGCGTTATGCCGTGCATGAGGAACAGACATCATGACGGTAGAACCAGTACACCCAATTGAGTCCTTTTCCCTCCCTCCACTTCTCTGTCTCTTCCTCCTTCCCCATACATATATCCTTGGTCGCCCGTTCAACTTTTCCTTTCTAGATTCCGAATGGGGCGTAGGAACAAATAGAATAGACACTAGGTAAGGTCAAAATAGACACTAGTGATTAATGCATATTGTGGCACGGCCACACCAAGAATTGAATTAACAGCAAGACTGGCTGGCTTCGTCCCGTCGCGTCGCGTGGCTGCAGAAGCCCATCCGTGAGCGGCGGAAAGAAGCCAGGCCAGCAAGCCAAAATGGAGCTAGCCAGCAAACAATCAATCCGAAAAGCCATGTGGTGTCCCGTCTTGGAGTATAGGCATGCCCATATCCAAGGTTTCAATAACCGAAAATGCATGACAAATAGTATGTGGCTCGCCGCTCCTCGATTCCTCCGATTTTTTTTTTGGTAAAGGAGTTCCTAACACCAGGCTGTGGAGAAACATGACGCTAGGTAAAACAACAAAGACAGTGCTAGTATGTACGATGCGGCCGGGATTCTATTTGTTAGGTCCCAAGGCCTTAGGTGACATATATGCCGAGACCGTTCCCATACATACACATTAAGCAATAATGTGACTAGAGCTCCAAGGGCGTTGAAAATCAAGGGAGCATGCCTAAACAGGCAACAGAATGGTATCTCTCTATGCGAAGAATAAACAATGGCAGAAAATAATTGCCAGTAGATGATCATGTGAAATGAAAAGTGGATTGACGCTCGGGTTCGTAAATGGTCATTAACTTTCGTGGGGGCCGTTTGGATCATAACGTCATCGCTCGTCCCTTCTTGTCCAGAGCGTATGCGATCAATACAGTCATCACTTTCGTAGGCCGACGCGGTCTGTCAGATTCCGCCAGAAGCTTGGCCGGCGTCGCTCGGACCCAGTGGGTGAAGTCATCGTCACCTCTCGCGCCATGGGTCCGACGATATCCTCGTCGCCGCGTTCGGGGAACTTGCCCTCGCCATCCATGACTGGGACCGTAGTCATAATCGTTTCATCAAACTTTTCGCAACCTGCGGCTTCGCCACTGGCTACGACGGCGTCCACAACCTCGTCATGGAGCGCCCGCCAGTGTCGATCGATTTCCGCCCACTTCTCCTCCGTGTACCCGTACGTCTTGGAAGTAAGACCGTAGTGCTCGCCAGTCCGAACTAGGTGCTTTGTATAGTTGACACGTGCTGTTTCCCAGTCTGCTCGGAGTTCAAGAAGCGACGACAAGGTCGAGACAGTGGGTTTGTATGGAACAGGCAAGATGGTGAAGTTGGCGTGTCCAAGACGGTCTGACCAGGCATCCGGAGGCATATCAGGTAGCTCACCAGAAGCCATCATCTGTCGGAAGGACGATATTGATGGTTTTGTGCTAAGCGGGGGCGACAGTATTAGTGGTGATTGCGGTTCCTCATCAAATGGAGACGCGATAGTTGGCGATTGAAGCGGTGACGGCTGAAAGGGAACATGCTCGGCGAAGTTGCTCGTCATCATGGGGGGTAATAGGGGTGTCGTCGCTTGCGCGCGCTCGCGTTGAATCGTCGATAATACGTAGTCGGTTTGGTCCACGTCCAAGGGACCGGGTAAGGTGATGCTGTCGCTGCTCTCGAAAAATGACAGGGCAGGTGTCGGTGGAAGTGGTGGTTCGTTGGACCGGTCAGGGAGATACCGATTGGATCTCGACAAAGATGATGACCGACTGGACGGAGCACGCGATGTGGAGCGTCGTTCAGAGACGACGTCCGAAATAGGCGAACTCACTGCACTCAATTTTCGAGGCGATCTCCATCGTGCAAAAGGGAAACGCGAACCGATGCGATGTGAAAGAGTCGTGAGCGGCGGCAAAGACCCATTACACTGTTTTGTCCTTGATGAACGTTGCGACGTAGGAGAATCGCCATCGCTGAGACAAGCGAGATCGGATTGAACACCTCTCCCTCGCGCGTAGAAGTTGGTTGTAGTCCGCATAATATCGGCATCTCGGTGAATGCACGACGGCTCGTCGCCTGGGAAGATGTAATAGTCAGAATACGAAACGTTGTGACAAACGAGTAATAAGCTATATACACTTACACAAGCAGTCGTACAGATCGACGTGCTCCGAGAAATCGTCATATGCGACATGTGCATCTCTAACATAGTGGTTAAAGCGATCGTATTCAAAGGGTTCCTCTTCTTCAACGTCGTCAAGAGTGCGTTTGTTAGGCGTTTGCAGAGACTGAATGGGCGAGGAAGGTAAGTCTTCGCAACTGGCGGGTAGAGCCAGGTCAAACGAGGACATGGAACTCGAATAGCGCAGATGCCCCCGAGCAGAAAACGTGGGTGTCACTGGGGACGCCATACCCGATGATGCAGAATCTGTGGCCACGAGTGGGTTTTGGCGGGATTGTTGGTGTTGCCAACTCTGGTGATAAGATGAAAGATCTTCGTCAATCGGTTCACAAGCTGTTACCACGCCAATGGCAGCAGCTTCTTCTTGTTTTCTTCTTCGTTCAACTAGAATTGGTAGGCGAAGAGGGCGCAGACCAGGAGACATGCTGTTTGTGCCACAAGGAAGCCCAGATCAGCGAACGCGCTGCCGGCACACGAGCGATATTCGATGCTGAGGGCCAGTCGGCTAACAGACCAATCTGCGCGATAGCGGGCAGCGACGATATGTGATGCTGATTCACACAAACACAGAGAATGGTGGTTCCTCGTTTCACTAGCCGGGCTAAAAAGGCGATTCAACGAGTGTTGCTAGAGTGTCTAGATTCTGTGAGCGAGTGACACAGTCAGCGGTCAGGGTCGTCGTTGGTGTGTGTAAGTGCGCGCGTCCGTGTATGTTTGGCGTTGCAGCGGAGGATGAGAGAGCAGCGAATGGTGGGGTGAGAATGCTATAAGCTGCGGTATGAGCTACGCTTCTCCCATATACCCAACTGATAGGTAGGTGAGTATACGTCAATGGAGAAACTGGGAAGCTTGCTGGTAGTGAGGGTCCTTCTGCGCGTCGTCTCCAATTTCTCGTTTCTTGCTCTTCCCGCGCTTTGACCCTGGGAACCGATCCGTCTCTTGCTCTTCTTAAACTGTCTGCTGGTTCTACTTTAACAGTAGTCGAAACAACAACAAAAAATCACGCTGGAAACGGGGCCAAGTTCTACCTCCACATGATATACTTGGTACAGCTGGGAGGGTTGATCAAGCCGGCGGGATGGATTGGGTTTATGCTGGGTGCTTCGCCGCTACTCCTAATAGAGCCAAGTGTTGAGAGGGGATTCCAAGCTTCGAGTGGCCTCGTGGCTTCGCTCATTCATACGTGTACCACTCGCCGTGCACACGACTCTAGGTATACTTAGCGGCAGCCGTCCACGTGTACCCAGGCGAGGTATTCCTATACCGGTACTGTGATGGTGTGTGAGTTGCGTGAGCTGTGTGGTGTGAGGGCGTGTATACCGCCTTGGGAGTATGATGATAAATCGTGGGGTAAGTAGACCCTCTGGGCGGTTGGTTCGGCCAGCTGTTGTGTGCTGTGCTGTGCTGGTCCTCCAGAAGAAGCAAGAGGACGCTTGTTCTCCAATCAGATCCGGGATGCGTCCCAATTCCGATACTGGCCCGGGGGGGTCGTGTGCAGATGGCCCTGTGACACTCGGCCAAGCGAGAGAGGGAGGGCGAGCGTGTGTGTGGTCGTAATGGCAGTGGTGGTGTTGCAAAGCCTGTTCCCACTGGGCAGTCTCCAAAAGGTCGAGTCGTCGATGGTAACCAAGGCACGACAGATGCCAATAGGTGGACGCGGGGTTGAATCTTTTATGTATGTGTCTATATGTATATATTCCCCTGAAGCTGAAGCTGAATAAGAACAACAACAAGTCTCTTTCTATCTGGCGGCAGCAAGGGATATGGCGCATGTAGTATATGTATGATGTATGTACGTAGATATGTGTGCGTGTGTGTGTGTAAGTGTAAGTGGTATATGTATATGTGAGGGAGAGTGGTGAGTGTTTCCAATTCCCGCGACCAGTGGTAAATCTGGGGGGCTTGGTGCAGCAAGGGACGCGTTGACAAACGGCAACCGAGAAGGAGGTGGGAGAACTGGTCTGATTCTCACGGTTTACTTCTTTTTACTCCCATGTCATTTGCTTTCTGCTTGCAAAAGGTCGAAGAACGTGGTAAAACGATGGTTGGGTGGTGGGTTGGGCGACATGACTTTGCTTGCTGACTGACTAACTCACTGCAGCGACTTACTGACTTGCCTTCCTGACTGACTTACACGCACTAGACACCGGTACCTAGGTACACTAGCATACTGTATTCGACTTACAAAACCGGCACCAGCAACAACCAACTTAGCTCTTCTTTTTCCTACAATAGAATCCGGGCCAACCACCAATCGTTCTCCTACCTCGACTCCACCACGAACCAGGAATCAGGATGGCCCCGGACGCAACCCTGGACAGACGGGTACAGTGTGTTTGCTCAGTGTGCAATGAACAACTTTTTTCTTTCTCCTTCTAACAATAATAAACACACTGTTTCTGCTCCAACGCCTCTTGCCGAAACCTTTCCATTGCAAAATCACATTTTGCACAGCCTAGCCCCGTCAGGCCGAACCCAGCCCACGACCCAGGCAATGGGGATAGCGGATCTCTCTCCCCCCCTGGTCTAACGCGGTCCGTTGGGCAGCTTCTTTGCTCTTCTCCCGCTCACTGCCCGCTGACTAGAAGCTCTGACGTTTATTCGAGCCCGCTTGTCCGTCTGGCGCTTGTTGCTTCTGACTTGGCCCGTGGCAGCCAAAAGTCGGTCTACCGGTACACTTTTTACATTTGCCCAGCACATCACGGCATTAGAACCTCTTATCAGTACGTATATACCGCTTTGTAAGGAGGTACCCTGTGTACAGTGTATCTCTTCCACGTGTTGCTGCGCGCGCAAAGTCACCGACGAGACAGGCAACGTGTAAGTAACTCACCGTGTATACAGAAATACGTGTACTATGAACCATACCGAAACAGTCTAAGCAGAGACATACGCCCCCGTAAAAGCCCACTTTAGCTTACAGAGCTACCCGCAGGTATTGTCCGGTTGCTGTCCGGTGCTCGGCTGCCGCTATCCTAATTCGGCACTATTTACTATTCCAGTAGGTACCGACTCTTAAATAGGGCACTAATGACTCTTACTGACGTGGTAGCGTAGATACCAACTACTTAAAAGTATGTACCAATGGTGATATCGAGTTATGTTTCTCTTCCAAACCAGCCCTGTTGTCGTCACAAATACAGTCAGGACCGTGTAAGCCGGTATATCGAGGATTATTCATGATTAGGCATCATTGCGTAGGTAAACATGCAAAACACGGCCGCGCCAACACTGTACTACGAACTGTATGCAACACGGCCAGGTTGCCCCCACCGCCCGGCCGCGCGGGTAACAGCACCCGCTTAGCCGGCCGCTGGCGCTACTCAGTACGTGGTTACGTAGAATAGGCTCTTGTAACCTCTTTTGGCGAGCTCTGTGCTGAGGCAAGCACTGGGGCTCGAGCCTGCTCGGGCTTAAATGGCCCATGCTATACAGTGTCAACCGTAGTTCACACACTTAGGACTTTAAGCCTGGGTGGAGCTTAGCATGTGTGTCCGCCGTCTGGGTTCCCTTGCCTCTGGAAAAAAATTTCAGTTGCGCTAGTGTAGTGAGCACTCCGCTTGTCAGATTGTGGAATACTTACCACAGCACTGGCTACACGGTATGGCTGGTATCATCGTGTGGACACTGGGTGATAAACTGGGTACCTAATAGTAAGTCGACCTAAGCCCAGTGCTAATGTAAGCCCTTACGCAGTGGAAAGCCCCCAGCCTTAAAGACTACAGTAGGTATAATACAGTCTCTGTCTATGGCCGCACTGTCTGAGCTTACAGTAGCAAGCAAGAATAGATAGAAGTTGGTGACGGGCTCCCCTTATCCAAAAATGGACGGATGAGACGTGCACGTCATGGTAATTCGGGACAGTACACGTACACGTAGATATCTTGTCATGACTGCTCTTGGTTTAGTTTACCTCCCACATCTGCCCAGACAACTCCTGGCCAAGCACACGACTGGACGGAACTGGTCGTGTGCCGGCTCGTGAGTTTCTGTCGTGAGAACCAGCAGCACAAGGCGATTCGATTCGATGATCGCATCCAGCCTACAAATGCCGTGCCAGGTGCATAAGGGTTGGTATCGGGAGGGAAAAGATCGTCGCGCATCATCGCCGAAGCTGAAGTCCTGTCAATATTGATATGCCCCAGCCTAGGATCCCAGCTTTCGGGGCCAGAATCCTGGGGCAGAGTCGGGGTGAGGGGCTTTTGCTTTCAAGCCTCGTTTCTTTTTCTGCTTTTTCTGCTTTTTCTGGGCGTACCGACCTGACACCAGCCCGGCTACCAGAAACAGTCAGTTTTGGATATCTAAGTGCTGCCTTGTGTAGTGTAGTGCTTTAGGTAGGACACTAGCAACACAAAGTCCCATGGTAGTATAGATCCCAACAAGAAGGCAGTGGGCAGGTAGTGTGTGCCATAGATAGAACTCCGTGGCGGGTGGAAACTTCCAGGGAGGTAAGCGGCAAGTTGTGTATAAGTGCCTTTGAGGCCCATCGAATGAATGTCAAGAAAGCCGAGAGAATATCGAGTGACGAGAAACGCACTTCTACCAAAACTATTCTCATCGTCGGCCCACGCAGCAACCCGGCACGGATAGCTGGAATGCGAGTGCAGTACCGCGCGTCCATCCTCGACTTCTACCCTGAAAAGCGTTGCTCCCTATATTTGGCAAGATGCATTTGTTCCGGCGTACAATAAACGTCTGACTTTGGCCGTTTCTCCTCCGGGGGTCCTTAACCTTACCTCTGCGTCTGCAACTGCAACTAGCACTCATGCACGATCCCTACCGATGTTTGTTGGTTCCCGTTCCTTTGGGGCTCCCCTCTCCCGTCGAACCAGGTATAAACCCCAACACGGGTAACACTGCAAAGTATGTGCATTGGCTGTGGTTTCAATGTTCAATCTGGATCGCAACGGGAGCGTTTCCCGTTACTGCCGTATGTTGTGTGACGGCACCGGGGCTGTGTGTCTTTTCATAGATTCTTGGCTAACAACGTCTTGACCCTGAATGTCGAAGACTACTGTATGATTCGAAGCCTGACCTATCATCCAGAATCGGGCCCCATTCACCGGCCTCACCTTCACATATAGTATATTGCGGCACCCATAGAAGCAACACCACCTGGCACGGCTTTTCACTCGGCGAGATAAATTCCCAATCGTGTTTATCTTGGCTACGTCACGGTCTATTTAACTGTCGAAGATGAACCATCAAGCAATCGCCGTTGGGAGGCAGAAAGAAATGAGACGCTATAATAACGGAAATCATTGACAGTCCTGTTTAGACAGTACACTTGTGACACAATGGTGAATGAATTGGGAATCAACAAACGACTAGCAGTAAGCGAGTTACACAGAGACAATGGAAACCGCGATAGTGCCCCCCTACAGCAATTAAAATGTGGTTCGTAGACAGTTTTCGTTACGCAAGGCCCTTGCCGTAAGGGAGAGATACAGAATGGGAAATATCTTCAAGCAATGTTTACTCGCTTATGTCCCGGGTTCGTTGTCCGGTAACATCGTCCATCGCGACAATTGGATCATTACGTTATACATTGATTTACCCCGGTACCATGAAAGCGCTCACGACAGTACTGTACAATATCAATATCAATCGGCGATCATGTATTGAATTAGCGAGTGTGCAGCACCGCCGGAACGGTCTCGCTGCGAGCTTGGGCGTACCTTGCATTAGCCAGGGCAGCTTGGAGGGTCAGGCAATCTGCCTATTCGGCTGATGCCATCAAAGAGTTCCCATCTTTGCTCGGGATTTTTTTGAGCTAATCGACAATAGAGTGAACTGGTGGTGTGGACTCAATACCAAACTACTGCAGCAAAGTACTTAGTAGTAAGTACCTACACTTGTGAACAAGCCAATCACTGGTTTGGTTGCCCAACTGCCGTCCGCATGAAGTAACACTGTATCATGAGGATATATGATATGATGTCTTATCTCTTCCTCAGGACTTTTGAAGAGTCTAGATATAAATCCGGGATCGCAAGTGAGGGGTTTGACAAAGGAGGGCGAAAATTTTTCTTTCGAGACTGTACTGCCACAGACGTCAGAGTATGAGGCTATTTACCCAACTACTGTATGTAGCAGATGTACGAGTAGCAATCCTGCAGGTCTAAGACAGTCTTTCCGCTAAACCAGATTCGTGGGATTCTCAAGACTACGGAAAACACGTTATCAATACAATTTGGAGTTGTCCGTTGCTTTGAGACACACATGTTCTGAGAGCGTACTGGTCTGTTCAAAATGATAGCTCCTCATCGTTCCGCCCGGATCTCGAATGTGCATAGATAAGGGAGCGATACTTAGCTCGGTAAAGTCACCAAGACCGCGGTGGCGCCCAGCTTGTGACCGAGACCGACATTGGGGACAAGTCATACCGACAGTCGGCATCCTAAATACGCTGCCTGCTATGATTTCCTTTCCTAACAGTGTGTAGAGTATTGACTTCCCCGGTTACTGTAAGCACTTCCTGGCACCCCTCAATTCAACGGGCTGCTACCAATGCACGTCATCTTGGATATTCCTGGTCCCTAGGCCTCCCTCATACGGAGCAAAAAGCGTTTTGTTCGGAAATGTTTGGGACACGATGAATGGTCACTACTGTAGAGGATTCGGACTGTTCCGATGTAGCTTAAGTCAAATAGACTCTCATGTGTGCCCAGAGTTGCTATGAGACATGTACCCTTATGAAATGCCCATGGACACTTACATGAACGTATTATGTAGACCTCTTAGCAGCCTATCTAGCATCAACTGAAAACCACTTTTTGGCCAGGTCCAGAGCCGTCCACCCACAAATATTCTTTGTTCAAGCATGAATTTTCTTCAGTTTCTCTTAGTAAGATCGCTGTAGGGTAGAATTGTAGCGTGGGCTGGCATCAGTGAAGTCGCTATCATTGTTAGTCCCACGTTTTTTGCTAAGAGAGCCACAATTAAGAGACGCCGTTCTCGGTCCGTGCATTATACTGTACAGTAAACCTCTCACACACTATGTGAATCACCAAGGAATACCGATGTTGCGTTATTTGATATACACACTCTATCCTATCATGACCCAGATGCTCAATTGGATAGCTCCCGATTGCATCTAAGACCTGTCCCCGATCCAGTATGGTACAGAGAAGGCATCGTGATGATGAGCGTTGTCTTCCGTCATTATCGAGTCTTTTGCGAAGAAGTGCCGTGATGATCCTCATCAAGGCCTTCTCCAATGATCACGTCAGATGTGAGCTGCGAGGCCGTTAGGACTTCGTCTGCCGATGCCGTCATACAGGCGGAAGCCCGGGGATTGCTTCTCACTTCGGCCCATCGTCTTGCCTAGGACTTATACTAACCCACTGGGAGAAATTGCTGACGGCAAGGAATCAATACATATCTAACATATTCTTTTTCCTCCGAATTGGATCTCCGGCGCGAAACTGAAACATATAGTGTACATTACTTAGACTAGACTAACTTAATCCTGTTGTAAGCCAGTAATGAGCTGTCCATGAGAATGAATACACAATGGCATAAAATTAGTAGTAGTATGTAATAGGCAGTAGATAGATAGTAATTTTAAGTACCCAGCAATGACTCTAACGGTCTTACTGATGATATGCCGAAGCATACGATACATTACTAGTAGTAGAGCTTCCAGAAATTTTGAAAATCGTTCGCCAGCTTGCCGAGCCGACCAGGGTTGCGATCTAGCGCATGTACCTCCTTTCCGTTGGGACCGAGCCATGTGTCACCGAGGTTCCATGGCTTGTCGCCTTCCTCTTTTCGCCTAGGTGTGCGTTCCTGGTCAGAGTCTCCGGGAACGAGCTAACGCATAGCGGAGCCCAGAACCATGTGGCCGCGAGTGATTCGCGTTTTGCGCTCGCGAGCTGATTTGTCGAGAGAGCTCCATAACCTGTGCTTCCTTCTTCCCTCTGCTCCATTACTAGTCCACCGAGGTTGGCCATGAAAAGGGCCTATTGTGGCCAGCATGTATTCTATGTACCAAGGTAATAGCACCTCTTTTTTTCAGCCTTTCATATCTCTACGGCTATCGAATTATTATACCTAATATATCAGCACAGCAGATAATTTATTAAATATTTTTTAAAAATTAATATTTATAAGTTTGCTAGTAATAAAATAGTGCCTATATAAAATATATAGATAGTTACTTGATTTTAGGCGTGGTGTTCTTGTACTATACCAATTAAGTTGCAGCCCTACCTAACTTGGGTTAGACCTGGCCATAATAGCTCTTTTCATGGCCAACCTAGGTGGGCTATCCATTACACTACACTAGATAGCCCGGCCCAACGCTCTTTTCATGTGCTAAGTCCCTTGGCTAACGGATGAGCTCTTGTTCTTCGTCAGAGATCCATTGAAGGTTCAACCGGCCTCAAAACCGGGCTTAGCCGACATGGAACCAAGAGCTGCTCGGTCACTCACCGGTTTGCGCCTCTTAGGCAATGTCTTTTCATCAAAGTACGAATCAATGGGTTTCGCTTGGAGTATTCACCCAAACATAGCCCCTTCCAAAAGCTAGTATACGCTAGCTTAGACGGACTTACAAGGGGGGTGGGTGGTGTGGGTGATGGCGCGATGGTGCAATATCTACGGAAAGACGAATCGTCTAAACCACCTCTGACGCTCAAGCTGAACCAGAAGATGATCTGATCGTAGCCATCGTGGATGGGCGGGAACGGCCAAGATCCCGGCTCACCTCATCCTGCAAGGTACAGCCGAGCAATCTCCCACGATAGCACCGCGACACAGAGTATACGGTATACCCTCCGCTGGCACCCTCGGCGGAACATTGGCTCGGCTCACGAAGCTTGTTCAGAAGTAATTCGCTATTTAGTGAAACTATCAGATCATATGCACTCAGTTGCATCTTATCACAACAGCTCTGTTCCAAGACGCGCTGTGAGGCAGCAAATCGAGAGGGATCTTAATGGGGGGTTTTTCTCTTAATACCCCACGGCTGCGATTCCTTTCGGTATATCTCTCCAGTCAGCAGAATTGCTCTCACTGGATGATATCCATACCCTAACCTCCAAGTTTAGGATCATGTAGGTAAGCCTCATTCTCACCGTTATGAGCGTCAGCTTTCTCCAATGCGAGTGGCTTTGAGTGTCAAACTCCAACAACCCCCACGAGTCGCAAACTCCAACCAAGTCAATTGGTATGCGGGGAAGCTTTTCTTCGCCAGAGGGTTTGCATAGCGCCCACAAAAGGCCGCAGCGTCAGCCCGCTCGTTGGCACCCCATTTGAGACCCTACGACGCATTTTCCGCCGGGATAGGAACTATCCAGTGCAGCACAGCTCCCGCGCCGTAAGGCTGAGCAACCAATGGAAATGACCCTGAGAACCGGAATGGATGGCGAATGCGACCCTCCTTTTCGCGTTACGTGGCGTCGTGGTGTGGGAGCTACAGTAGCCCCGGAATCACATCCAGGTACAGCTGACAATATATCTGCGAACATATCTCTGTGTTCCAATTGCTGTAGATTTGATATTGACCTATAGGAGAGAGAATCGCTGGCCCACCGTGAGACGTCAACAACATCATCTTTGGTCCGAAGAGTCGGCCCCTTGGTTGACAGGAACTCGCAGCACTGGACAAACACCTGTTCGGCCCAATGGCTTGGATTGCTAAGCAGATGGGAATTGAACCCTTGTATAAAAGTTTTGAACGGGATCTGTGCGTCCTTGGTCGCAAGTGTAAGCGAGAGGCCTAGATTCCCCAAGTCGGCAAACTCTTTGTTCAGCACCGGATGATCGGGGCCCAAGAGCAATGAAAGCTTGGATACATTACTCTTATCCGCGCCGGCCCGCGTCGAGGCTTTGCCACGAACTTGAAAAGTCACGTGTGGCGAGCTCGAATCTCGAGTATCACAATACTAGTGTAGAGATTCGGACTGTCGGGTGGCCTGGCCGCGCCCATGGTCGAGAATCCACTCGCTGGGCTGCCCAATGCTCGCCGTTCAAGATACCATTGCGCCAAGCAGCCAACTTACCATTAGATAAGTAGCAAGCCAAAAAGTGCACGGTAGTATTGTCCCCAGCTTTTACCTTCTGCTCCATCAATACTGCCAACTCATTCTATGCGGGCAGAACTCTCATTCATCCGGTTCACAGCGCCTAGACGGATCTTGGCTATTGTTTCCGAGGCTTTCGTGTTCATGTCCAAATTTACTGCGCATCCTCTTTGAAGCTGATCTTCAAGCTGTCGCTGCGTTCGTCCGGCCTCGGCGAAGCACTCGGCGTCTGGCAGCTCGGTTTCTGGTGGAACGAAGCTACGTTCATGGCGACGTTTATCGCCAACGGGTCCATTGCTGATGGAAATGCCTGGAATAAAACGAATGTCTGCGGATGAGGTCAGGTTCGGCATTGGTTCAAAAGGCCTTACGGTGGCGATTAACGGAAGTGGGCATCACTAGGAAAGCTCCATCCGAATATCCGGATTGTTCATTTGATTCCATGCTTATCATTCCCTTAGAAGCTTATGATTGCAGAGAGGTGTGAGCATGATGGCAACTACTGCTAGTCAACTTTCAAACATTTGATGTAAGTTTGAAGTCTTGGAAACTTCGCTGGGTCAAAACTTCTTCCTTACCTGCAACACTGAGAACGACACGAGATAGTGACTTGGCTATTTGTTCTATGTTCGTGTCGTGTTGACCATGACGGTGGGACATCCATTAGTGCGCGGCAATTTTATCTACTTGAAGTTAGAGCAGATAGCTTTGGGGGTTTAACGGACTGTACCTCACGAAGGGCACAGTGACTTACTTCACTCAGTGGCCCGTTGGTATTATCACTCATGATATGGAATGACCGTTTGTAAAAACTAGTGGCGAACGTGCGCGGCTCTCAAACCAATTTGGTCTGGGTTGTTTAATTCTGCTAGAAAACTTTGGCTACAAAATATATCTGAAGCCAGTAGGCACCGCTTCTGGAGTATGGGCAGCCGTCCCTTCGGCTTCAAAAGCTTCACGCTCCGCCAGCTTCTTGTTTTTCCTCTGCAATACTAATCTTGTGATCAGGGCGAGAGTCGCAACCAGTAATGCGACGCCGGCCGTGGCAGCTCCTCCGGGGAGATACCGTGGGCCGTCAGACGCTGGATACATGTAGCTGCCGTATATGTTTGCCGCGTTACCGACGAGGTTTGCAAAGGAAATGCATGCGCTTCGCTTCACAAGCGGCCGGGGAAAGCTGTTGGCCACCCAGGCGAGGATTATTTGATATGCTGTGACGGCACCGGCCGGCAAGAGAAAGATCTGCGAAAGCCGAAAGTTAGCGACGGCTGAGTAGAAGACGAATAGCCCTCTACAATAAAGGTGCTCGAAAACACTGGGCAAGGGGTTCACTCACGGCAAAGAAGCGCGCTCCCGTATTCAAAGTTGATACGGCAATTATGTTTCCAACGACCGATAGTAACATCAAGCAGATGATGTGAATGCTGCGGTCGCCAACGCGACCTGATGTGTACGTCACAACGAGAGAGACAAGAAACGTGAATATCCAGACAGGGGCAGTTATAAGCAACGTCTCCGTATTTCCATACCCAAGAGTCTTGACGATAGATGGGAAGAAATACTGGAAGGCCTGAGATAATATGGAAGCGTGCTGGAGAAGGGTGAATAGGTATAGCTTCGGGTCCCTAAAGGCCATTTTGACTCCCTCCTTAATTGAGGTGGAGTCGGCAAGATCTGCCTCTCCCGTATCCTCGATCAACCGCCATTGAGCGTATGCTTGTTCTTCAGGAGTTAACCACTTCGTATTTGCTGGGTAGTTGGGCAAAATAAACCCAGCTAAGATGGCAGCCCCAATGGTAATGGTCCCTTCGATGATGAAGAGCCAGCGCCTAAAATTCGCTTAACACGCAGGGACCGATAGGAAGTTATTGTTGCTGGGTAATATACTACTCACCACCCTGCGATCCCGTGTGCACCAGTCAAGTTGGACAAAACGCCAGCGCCAATTAGGCCGCCAAACGCATTGGATAATGAGCTGCCGGAATAGAACCAGGCAATCCTATAGGCCATCTCTCCGCGTGTATACCAACTAGACATTAGAAAGATCTGGTAAGTAAGTGATTGTCAGTCAGAAACTTATCACAAAACGTGGAACCCTTAAGGGGTCGAAAGGGTCCTTACTGCTCCTGGAAAGAATGGCGCTTCTGCGAACCCCAAGAAGAAACGAGTGAGCACGAGACCAGTAAAAGAACGAGCAGCCGACTGCGCAGTGGAAATAACCCCCCAAATGGTCATCGCAATGCTGAGGTACAGAGACGGCCGGACTCGCGTAAGCAACAAGTTCGAAGGAAGCTGCATTAAGATATAGCCCACAAACAGGATACTCGTCGCCAGGTTGAAATCAGTTCCTTTCATCCCTAGATCCTGCTCAAGAGTACTCAGACGCGCTTGGGATAAATTGCTGAACCATGCAAAATCAGAATGGCCTATCTAGACGGTGCATTATGGCAAGGACGTACTTTCTGTCGAGGAAGTTCAAGAGATACATCAGCACCAAAAGCGGAAGCAGATGGAAGTCAATTTTTCTCATCAACCTCTTGCGCATGGCTCGATGCCACTCTGCATCGGCTTCCGTGAAACGCCGAAATTGGGCGATCTGCTCCTCGTCGAGACCATGTTTTCTAGCGGTCTGCTCGATAACGCGCTCCTTATGTTCGAGCTCTTCAGTGCCGCATTTTATCGCTTCGATAGGCGCTTCGACCTTTGAGTTATCCATCTTGTTAAGCGGAATGACGCTGACCGGTTTCAGCTCTATCTAAGGATGTCCCGACGAGATAATCGCTGATTGAAACTCAAATACAGGACCGACTTAGATAAACTGACTGCAAATCCTCGGACTATCTCTGCGTGCTTGCTATGTCCTGTATAAATAAGACAGTGCCGAAGCTCTAGCTGCGTAGCTAGTTTTCCGCAAAACACTAGTGCGTGGGGTGAAGTTCTTGAATGAGGAGATGTTGGATACCAGCTCAGGAGCCGGAAGAACCCCAAACGCGGGGAATCTCTCTTTGTTCTGTGGGGTTGAAACAAATACCATCTGGGGTAATGATATCCGAGATCAATTGCAGGTCTTGATTTGTCCGTTCTAGTAGGCGAGGTAGGGCCCCTTAAGAAAGATCTACTAGGTTAGAAGGTATCCTCCACTGCTGACGCCATCGGGGATGTTGTCATCATAGGTAGGTTACTCACACTATCATATCATACAGTTAACATAGGTTCAATCTTATGAGTGAATAAGTACATCTGAGTTTGGATACCTGAAGCTTTACTCCCGCTGGGTTGGAATGTGGGCTGAACTTTTGTCTCAAATAGTATTATTTTGTTGTCGGTCAGGACTGCCCTATCTCTCTATGCTGGGTACTATCTGGACTCGTATAAAGCTGGAACTAAAAGCTTGTTAGTTACGCTTAGCGATTCCTCGAATCTAAGCGCAATTGACTGTGTAATTGTTCATTCATCCCAGGTTATGTTATCCAGGGCTGTCGGGAAGGCAGGACCGTATATTCAATCCACAAGGGCCAGATACTACCCTTCCAAGTCAACTTTCTTGAGCCGCATGCGCTTTTCTTTGCGATGAAACAGAGTAAGTAGTAACTGTACAATTAGACTGATCTTACGTCATGGTTTGCAGATAGCCAAGAACGAAAGAGGAGAAATCGCGAAGCATTAAGAGTCGGATACTGTTAAGCGAGCGCATGGGTATATACCCTCCCGGAAGCTACGAGAATAGTGCCATCTTGCTATTTGCGAAACATGAGGTTCAACTAGTAAATCCTATACTCTTCCGGTGTTTTTACAATGCGGAGAAAGTAAGCACTTAGCGCGTAATGCCAGTAACAGTGAACTTTGCTTTCATTCATTTTACGCTCTTTACATTAAAGCCGTGTTAGAAGCTTGGCGCGTGTAACGACCGCATTGCCATACCTAGGAATTTGCGAGGTTTGAGCGCAGTTGGGAATTAGGTCTACCTAAAGGAGTAAGAACTAGTGGCTTGCGAGAGACACGCTGATCAGATAGGTCGCGACATATAGCACCGAGCTGATTGAATACCAAGCATATAGCTTAGATTGCCGCGGATTAAGGGGGAAGCTAGAAGTAAGTCTGGGTTCTCGGGCGGAGACTCTTTAGTAATATCCAGTTCATGAGAAAGATGTTGTGAGGAATTGGGCAGTTTCATACAATTGACCAGACATGAGAAACGTAATCCGATATCATTGTTGAGCTGTCAGGCTATCAACTTTCTAGTGTGTGAGCTAGGGGGCCGATTCTCATGGTGGTATAAGTTGACTGGTCAAACAACGTGGGATTTCACGAAACCATGAGTTACAGACAATAGCTACACGTACACATGTATGGACCTAAGTGCTATTGAGACTCGAAGGAAGTTGAACGATACGTGATAGGTATGATAGCTGTACATCTACAGCTCGTCTATTGTAAACCGGGAATCTTCTACCAGCGTTACTGATATACAATCTGCTGGATAATGGACGCGCGGTACTTAAGAAATAGAAACATGATTCAGCATGTACTACTGCAATGGCAATGGCTTCCAGCAACTACAATGGAACCCGAGGCTCAGTCTTGATGCGAGCGTCACTAGCCAGTGCCACTCAGATCAGTCGAGTCTTGCATTGGAATCGTAACAGTCAACCTGAAAAATGAGAATAAGATAACATCATGCCTTTACTTACTGTGGAAAGAGCAGCCTCCGGTGGGCGAGTACAGAACGACAATACCCTCCTGGGAGATCAAAATGGAAATGAGCGCGTGAGAAGACGGCGGTGATGGTGAAGCATCTGGGGCACATTAATTACGTCCACGAGGAAGGACTAGGGAGCAGGACACTCCTACGAAATATGTACCTACTTACGCGCGCCTTAAGTGAGGTGTAGATTGATAAAGTACCTCTGTGTGGTGGTTGTGACTGGTCACCACTTGCCTTGTGTCATGCCATCGCTAACACGATTATTACACACTTCACCTGAAGCATATGGAGTAAACATCATTAAGATAACATAACTGACTAGCGTGGGCCTGCGTTTGTCCATGTATATGAACTGCTAGCCGCACCGGCCGGTATTTCAATCCATCTGGTCAACAGTACATCATAATCATGTTTCCAACGTTAAAGCTCATCGTGTGCCCGGACGTCGTCCTGCCTGCTTTGCCCATCCCACGGCTTCACCCTTCCATTTACGATATCCATAACAAATGCACCAACAGTCTCTGGAGAAATTTCGGCCCCCGAGGGATAAGGAAAAGTCTGGCCATACATAGGGTTCTGCACTGACAAGCTAGGAAAGACACCAGGAGTCAAGCCAAGCGGCACCGCGAAATCACCGTACTCGATCCCATCTACCGTGACAAAGCTGAGATACTCTTTGTACATCTTAGCTACCGGCCTCATCTTGTTAACGTACGCTTCTCTTTCCTCTGATGATGTTGCGAAGAAAAAGACAAGTGATTTTCCGGACTACAGTATTGCAATTAGCCAGACCCGTACGAATGATATCGCTTTCCTAGTAAGTGAGAAATCGCCTGGCTACGTACTTGGAGATACTCCATCTCGTTGGCTCTAGTGAACTCGCCAATCAGTGGGACCATGCACTTTTTAACCAATTTCGGTAGTGCGTCGATAGCTGTCAAGTCAGACAAGGTAAACTTCTGTTCGTCTTTGTTATTGTAGCACTCGACCGTTGTAGTGCCCACCGTATCTGCAACTCCAAAAGTCGCTCTGTCCTGGAACTGCGACGCGATAGCCCTGAATGCGGCTGTGATGTATTCATCACGCGAATTTATATGCGCGATGAATACTGTCTCGTCCACGGCCTGAAAGTCCGCCACTTTTTCCTCTTTCAAGGTAGTAACCGTCGGGCGAACAGCTCTTTTGAGAAATGAGGCAATCCTGCGAATGTTTACAATGGAACTTCCCTCAGGAGATACATGGGTGCTACTGTACGTACGATGAAGCCTTTCTCGGCCCTCGATATGGTTTCGTATGACCATGGCCATCGAAATACCGCACAGCGGGGTATGATATTATACTGAATTCATCGCAAACGGCGGGCTCGGCTGAGCAATCGATGCTCATTAATGATTTATGTGAGCTAGCAATTGATGTCCATTCTGGCTCAAGAAGCTGGCTTCCGGGTCTTTGTTTCTGTTAGGCGCTCGAAGCAATACGTGGTATTATATGAAAGCAATGAAAACTTACGATGAGGGCTGTTCTCCCAAGTCGACGGGTTAATAAGTGTCTCTTCAAGGTACCCAATCGGCCGGAATACATACATGTATAACTGTTTATTCGTTAGATTGTTTGTATCTCTAATCACCATGACTTTTCGCCGAGCGGGAAATTTAATGAAGCTGTTGACTTACATGCGACCAGCGCATGATTATGCCCTGAAATAGCGCGACGAAAATCTTGATCACTCGTGTGCTCCCAGGCTAAGCAGTCGAAAACAAGAGGAGAGGCCAATAGTATATATGATTTGGGCTGCATTTTGAGCTCCCCGACCCTCACACTCAGTGCTCGTCCCGCTAAAGTCTTTTGCGGGAAAGAGAGAGGTATGTAGTATATAGATACGATCTACGGAGTGCGGGGAGTTAACAGAGCTACCCTGCAAGTCCAATTCAGGGGTCCATCTGCAGGGGCCACAAGCGCCGTTGCTTTCAGATGATCAGACATAAGGCGGCTTACCGATCCCTGCAAGCTGCATCAGGACTGGGATTAGAGGCATCTTGCTCCACTAAACATGCAGTTAACATGCGTTGTGACGATGGTCTGAGCATAATACCGTAGGATTCGGATAGGAGATACTTCTGACGTTTCAGCTCCGAGCTCACAGCCCCTGAAGGATGCAAAGTCGGGGTCAATGGGCATTATGAGAATGAGACTGAAGTCTGCGATTACAATAGAAAATCAAAATGATGTTGATCAGCTTACCTTTCGCCCAAAAACAACCGGATCCTAAATGATATCAACTTCGAAAACTCACTGTTAGATTCAAGATGGGTTCTTTCAAGTCGATATGGTATACAATACTTGCTGCCACTGTCACTAGTGCACACAGCCATCATGGCCAGACTACTCTTGCATCGTGTCAACATCCGGCATACCGTAGTTATCTGGTATCAACATCACCTCTCGTGATGTACCTCGAAGGCTTCCTGACTCCAGAGGAACAAGCACATCTTAAGACCGCCACGTAAGTCGTTCGCGATAGCAATTTGGCAGGGCGGACTAACAACTCTGTTGAAGTCAGCACACCTTTTCCCGCTCAGGTGTTGCCGACCAGGAAGGTGTCCAAGGACAACGGCAAACGCGTACTTCACAGTCGACCAACGTGGAGCGTGATGATATTGTTCGCTGCATCGAAGAGCGGGCGCTCTTATTCCAGGGCTTCGATACGCCTCGGACATACCTCGAGCCTTTGCAGCTTGTCAAGTACGGTTCGGGGGAGCACTACCATTTTCACACGGACTGGTTCACAAACGCGGCGCATGCTTCATCAGTCATGGGAGGCAACAGACAGAGTTCCTTTTTCGCGTATGTATCTGCTGAGAACATAACGGGCGGCGGTACAAATTTCCCAATGGTGAGGCCGCCCCATGACGCGAGGTGGTGTGCTTTTATAGACTGTGACGAGCCATGGGAGAACGGAGTCACTTTTCGCCCGGTAGTAGGAAATGCTGTCTTCTGGTCGAACTTGCTCGAGGACGGTACTGGGGATCAACGAACCTTACACGCCGGCCTACCGGTAACCAGTGGTTCAAAGATAGGGATGAACATTTGGACTCGGCAGGGGCCTTTAAGTGAGGACATTCGGGGTAAAGACTGAAATATGTAGAATGATGTTTCATCCTATGTTACTCTGACATGAGATAAGACACCCTCGCGATGAAACCACACGAGATCCGATGAAGACACTCCGCGTACCTCTCTTTTTCTATATCGGATTCGAAATTAATACTTATAACCTAGTTTTACCAGCAGAGCCCCGTGAGGTCTAACCATAGCTCTTCCCCAGCATTCGATGTTAGGTCGCTGATGTCATCACTGTCACACCGCATATATTGAGCGAGCCATATCGCATCGTTCGTCTGATCAAAGACAACTATTTCCAGCGTCAGTTTCTGACCTCAATAAAACTCTCTCTCAAGTCCCATCAATTGATCAACTTACTGTATGCAGCTCGAATGAAGCTATTGCCAAGCGTCCACGCCGCCACTCCCACGTCTGCCGGCTGGACGCCTAGAGCGCAGTAGGTGTCGAAATCCACAATGAAGTCAGCATAACTGACTTGGATCACCATGTTACCTTGATTAAACCCAAAGCTCACGCTGCCCGCTTCCGTTCGCAATGTGCAGTTTACATAGTACACGCCATCCTCGTCAATCCACGCATTAAGCGCTTTTGCCACGGCCGCGACGAGGTCTGCATCGAGATAGGTAAACGTGGACCCGGTGTCGATCAACATTGATCGTGCGAAATCATCGCCGGTCAGAATGACCTCAGACTCTCCAGGTCGAGCGAATCCGAACGATGTTAGATTTATCGAGTAGCTTCATAACAAGGAAGCTTAGCCATAAATGATTTATATGGTAAATCAGAGTTGGGCGAAATGTCACTCACCCTACCTGCTGAAACTGGTCCTTTTGATCCGATGGGCTAGGCCATATTTGTATCGGTTCCAGATAGCCACGGTATTTCCAGCGGTCGACCCCTCCGAAAACGATGCTGCCTACCTCCCGTGGCAATTTAGTCTCTCGTTGTGGAGGGAGGAGGAGTGAAACTAAGACCTGTACATACCGGACTGGCCCGGAGTTCCGTCTCCCTGAGTTCCGACTTCTAGGCTGAATATGGGCACTTCAATGTAATCAAGCTGAACCAAGAGGTCAAGTAGCGTCGGATACGCCGTATTCCATCCCATCCCGTAGGACACCCCGACGATACCGGCCCACAAATACGTACTCCAACTATTGACGCCAATTCGCGAATTTGGGAGAGGTAGCTCTACAGCACAGCAATTGTCAGGATAAGTAGCACTACAGCGACCACAACTTCAAGGAGACGGCATCCTACTGTCCTGCCCGACATAGACTGTGTCGTCATACCATGATCCTTCCATATAACCTGTGCCAAACTGCGCAGCGAAGTATATGTGCAACGCTTCCGAAGTCGACGATACCGTCGTGTCATAGTATCCGTACTTCTGGCAGGCTTCCGAGTCCGCTGCTCGGACACAGTCTGGGTCAACAAACGTTGTGAAAGACCCCGTGTCTAGAATCAATGATATTCTTTGTTTTGGCGTCCCGATATCGACTATCACAGGATCGTTAGCCATGATCTTATCGTGAATTGTCGTTGACACGGACGATCTAGCATGTATACGGTCCCAACCCCGAAACCTACGAGTCCCTCTCTTTGCCATCCTGGTGCGACCCGAGATGAGTCGCTCGGGGAAGTATCTGACTTGTTTGCTAAACAGACTATGTGAGACCGTAAGTCTGCTCTGATATATCGTGAGCTAGTGTTCCACTCTGCCCCCTGGTGAACCTCCTTTGGTATGTTGACAATGTCTGGTCGGGGTTGGCTTGGAATAAATCCCGCGATTGACCAAGTCAACAGTGCATAGATGCTCAGTTGAATCAACATAATTCCCTACCAAATCATGGGACTGAGCTAGCTCTGGGTATGCGCTCGCTATCTTCTCAACACCGAATTCTCACGTAGTAGGAGAAAAGCAGGGTAGAGTGGGAAACAGGTCAGACCACGGCCTCACATGACAGCGGTACGCTTTCAATATGAAGATCCATTAATAACGCGAAACGAGAAAATAGGAGCTAATGAGCACATACTGCGGTCTCTTGCACCTAGGAGCCGGCGATATGTTGACATGGCAATTGAGCTCACCCGCCGCATGCCTCAGATTTTACCCGTAAGTGATCGTCATGCGTAGTAATAACGGGTAAATACTCTTTACCAGCGTAAAGGGACATATACTAGTCGTTCCAGGAGATACAAGAGCAAAAGTGCCAACTACTATAGCTGAAACCCAATACATTTTCACATGTGTTATGACCTAACGGAAATACGTGTGCGGTCGAAGCCGTCCATTGTGAGCTCAGCTCACTATGAACAAGAGAGATTTCTACCTTGGAGTCATAAAATACCCGCAATACGATCTCACGCGTATCTCGCAACTATAATCATTCCAGTGGAATATTTTCAGTCTAGTTTTATCTGATATAATACCCAGAGCTTACAATGGTCACTCAAAGTTGTTGATTGGCGACTCACGAATTCTGAGCACAAAAGATACACATACCTTGGACATGAGGTTTCATATATGAGGAGGATAATAAGCCCATATAGTTGAGCGATGTAGCCGTAACGTGAATTGTACGCCCACAACAGAGCAGGTAGTTTGACTGTGCTCGTCTTCTGCGCTTCCTCATGACGGAGATTCTACCTACTAACTTCACTGCAACTAGGTAACAGCACTTCACGTATCTGTCATATAGAATCAAGCATCAAGATACCCAGAGTACCTACACTCTCTATGTAATTCATGCTGTGCTATTCTATGTGTATTCATAGCCTCCAATCACGAAATGCTCGTCCCTGCCCTTCGGCACCTAAGGCAAGCTCTTAAACAACTCCAGCAGTTTCGGGTAGTTAGGCGTACTGTCATGAACATAGTCAGCAATACGTCCTTGGATCTTGAGAAAAAGTAAGTCGCGTATACTCACCCCATTCCGGTGACGGGATCCCAACCCTCCGTAGCCGGGAACCCGGAGGTTCTACAGCCCCGGTTATCACCTACCGTGATGTCGTTGAAAACCTCAGGGCTATAGCGAAATTCCAAGTTAGCAATTTACCTTCTTTAGTGATCATATGCAAAGCCTCCAAACGGGGTCCGGACATAGACAGAAAGCGTCTATAACCTGCACCAACAGAATAGAGGTGAACGAGACACGAGATGCTACTCACTGGGCGTAAAGAACAGGATGTATGAATCCCACTGGCTTCTTTCCAGCTGCAAGCCTCTCTTCGTTGATCAAAGTGATAACAGACCCCCACAGCGGACACGACGCCGAGGTGCCGCCGACACGGAGTAACTGACCACCACTCGACATGAGGAATCCGTCGCCATTCGCCGAGACGTCCGGGTACGCGCGTCCGATCGTGTTGAAGCGCCCGATGCCTGCCTTCGGATTACTGTAGTTCGTTCCGCCGCCTTCGTAGCCCTCGAAGGTCAGATTTGCGCGCGCCAGGTACTGCTCCACGGTATCCTTCTGCCACTCTGGCACGTCGTAAATATTCGAGAAGCCCCCGCCGGACCGGAACCGCGTAGTCGCCACCTCCGCGTCCTTACCCGCGGTCGAGTTCGGGGGCAGGTACGTCGAGCCCACGGACAGGATGTACGGGCACGTAGCGAGGAACTGCGGGTTGAAGACGTCGTGGTTGGGGCCCATGCACCCCGTCGGGTTGGCGTACGTCGAGAAGCCCGCGACGCCCGAGTCGCCTGAGGCGATCATGATCGTCGATCCCTGCAGGCCTAGCTTCATGATCTCCGCGCATTGCCGCTGCTGGTACGACGCCGGTAGCTCTGACTCGGCTCCGCTGTACGAGATGCTGATCACGTTCGTGGGCGTGTATACGCCGCAGTTCAGCTGTCCTTTGTAGCCCCCCTCGTGCGGGTTCGGGTACGCTGGGTCCCGACACTCGGCGCGCTCGCAGTTGCCTTTCTCTCCGAATGCTTCGAATGTGCAGTAGCTGCCGTCAATGGCGTTCCAGAGATCTGGTTGTACGCGGGATCAGTTGGTTGATGCGTCTCTTCTTTGGAGGGAAGATAGATGGTTGGGTGGCTGCGTGGGTAACTTACTGTTGAAAAAGCCCGCGTATTCGCTGCTCTGTAGTTGAGATTGCTGGTACCATTCGTCGTCTACTTGGAATAACGCCGGCTCCTGTGGCCAGATCAACCCGTATGCCATCTGGAAGTCGAGATTCGACTCTGTCCCCGCGTCATAGAGTTCGCCTGTGGCGCCCTCACCGCCGTTCACAGAGAGTAATTCCGGATACGTTCCATTTGGGATATTGCTGGGACAGTCATTAGCATCTGAAAGTCTTTGATAGGTCACGAAGCTGACTCACTCGGTAAAGGCCCAGAAGAAGGTGTCGAGATCCTGTTGTGTGTAGTGCTGCTTCAAACTCTGGAAGATGCCCATCTTGTTACCTGCGTGGTTGGTAGTTCCTTTGGGGATCCCGTACATCTCTTGTCGTGGAGTTAGGGAATTGCCTTTACCATTGACGCTGGAGGGTTCTTACCTCTGATACAATCCGGAGTCACGTAGTAATCGCAACCTCGGTCTAACGTCAGATTGCCTGAATGCACACCCTCTGGCCGAACAGGCTCTACAAAACGTAGTGATCCTTGATACTTGGGACCCGCTGCTAGCTTGCTCGACGAGGATCGTTCACGACTTCTTTTACTCATCATCCTTTCTACATTTCTCCTCTCTACGGGCTGCGAAAGATGAGCTGAATCTTTGCTAGAGTCGGCGTCTCGCTCAAATGTGTGCTTTTGCTGTTTGCCGCCATCTCCCATGAGTTTCACTCCCGGAGTGACATAGTCAATGTGAGGCCGGACGTGCTTGGGAACATGATATCTATAAAGTGGTCAACAATGTACTTGAATTAGGAGACAACTCGACTAACTCATCACAGCCGATATCTTTTGCCCCGGTCAATTTGTGTTCCCACACATGATAGTCTGTCATCAAGAGATCCTCTACTTGATCGACGGGCGCGTCGAATTGAATCCACTGTTATGCTTTTGTGTTAGAGAGACTGTTATGATAATATAGCCAAATAGATCATTGAAAATAATGTGCTCTACAAAGGCGGCGGTCTCTGCCCCCGAATCCGCACACTCCCCTCTGATAAGCCCGGAAAAAGTCAATTATAGTGCTGAGCTTCAGTTTTCACTCATACATAATCCTACTTACCTGCTTATTCGCCGACTGCGAGATAGTATGCGCTTTGATACCAGCCTCCATGAGCCAATCCTTCACAGCCTGAACACTCGATTCCAACGGGGCAAAGAAGTCCACAACTTCCTCAGCTGACAGATGCTTGCCGTAATTCTCCGATTCCGGATTCGATCTTGAGCCACACCATTAGCTATGTGACCCGAGAGCTGCTTCGGCAATGAATACTTTACATGTCCATGAGCAGATTGTGGCCGTCCATAAGGTTCGTCTGTTTGAGCCCGATACGCACGGGTAGTAGCGCCTCGCGCTTCGCCCTCTCCACCTTTGACCAAGCGCTTCCTTGGCTCGTTGTCCGCTTCTCATGTTGAATATGCGTACGCGGGACTACCCGTTTCACCGGCTGAGAAGTGATGCTCGGTGGCGCATGGCGGAATAGAGGGTTCGCGATAACTTCATGTGCCGCCAGGCTTAGCACGAAAAGGAATTGGGTAATCTTCATCTTTCAATTACGCCCTAGAACAAATCCTAGGACCCCGAATCCCAGGCCATTTCTTCGAAACCCTTCGAAGAGGCATGTGACGAGATATATTCAGGCATTCTCCTCTCGTCGATGCCTAGAAGGCCTTGTGTTTTTTCCCGGCCATGGCGTGCTGGCATGGGCGATGGGCTCGCGCACACAGGCTATTGTCGGGCCCAAGCCTGCACGAGCCATAAGCCTATTCAAAACATTATCATATAAAGTGCTATGCAGTAGATCCCATAAGCTATCGACGCCCGCAAGAGAGATACATGAGAGTTGATTGGATATCGGCGAATCTGCTGATGTGGGCAATATAGCCGGATGTTCGTCGAGCGGCAAGGAGCCAAGCACCTTAGTTGGGCTGCTTTGCTGGATTAGGTATATAGTTGTAGATCACACGATCTGCCATCAATCAAGAAGCGCGGTTAGATAAAACACTTATTACGCGGGGAAAGCAAAGCAGCATGACGATCCAATATTGTAGATCAGAGCCAAGACTTGCAGAGATGGTCGAGGGTCCGAACCGGCCGGGACGGGGTGCTTACATTCGGCACGACGGCGATTAGTTGAATTAGGTGAATTTGCTGGACCCCTTCCCATAAGCAATTTATCTCATCATCTCATGTATTGTGGGCTTGGCTGGGGTCTAGAGCGCCTGGGATATTGAGGTTATACATGTTGTTGCATCTCATCGGAATGGTGATACCCCGGACTAAACCTGCTTCCGGAGAGACTCGTGTGACATGGGGCAAAAAATAAAGGAGGTTACCTAACATCTTTCCGTTACACAATTGAGTTATCAACTTTTCAGTGTAACTATGGATCTGCAGGCTAAAGCTTTCTAGCTTAACAGACTCATAAAGGCCTTAAACTAACTCTCAGTGTCTTGAAAGCAGGGTTCGCTGGCTACTTTTTAACACCCTTCGGAATTTGTCATTTGATCCTTTTTCTTTTCCTATCTAGTAGGCTTTACAGCCACTTCATAGACATCTCCTAGATTTTCACAAGCCGGGGCGAAAAGCTCCTGTACCATCTCGTTTGAATCGGACCGTCTTCTTGGTTTCAAGTCTTTAGGTAGCTCTGCATCCAGGCAAGATAAGGTAATGGCATGTATGTCCCTGTATTGGCAGGCTCAATATGCTTACGTCCAACTGGGTGCTTCGTTGCTCACGCATGTATTCATCGAACCCGGTCGGATTCTTTCAGCCCTTTCGTAGCAGAACAGGCGACTCCATTTCTTTGGCTGTCTGCCTATCCCATCGATCGTCTCTGTTCTTATTAGTATCTATCCGGGGTATCTCAATTACCACCTAGCCCATAAGCTCACAGCCATCTCTCACAACGCCGACCACAGCACCTGTCTGTATGGCTTCGTTCGCGCCGCCTGAAACCCTGTATTCGATCTCAGCAAGCCCATCGAGCCAGCGCACCATAACCTCGGGCTTGACTTCCATCGTGACCAGCTGCTCTGATGTAGCCGTGATGATGTCGGCTAATGCCAGGCCGTTGGCGACCTTGAGAGTGTTAATTGTTGAGAGACATGTCGTCACGTCACTTGTCGTCAGCAGCGTGTTGACGATCTTGGTGATAGCGTCTGGTGGAGGGGCAGCTATGCAGGTGTAGATGGTCTCTGTTGTGATGATCTCACGAACGATGTCCTTTTCAGCTATCTTGGGAGCGTTTTTCGGTTGCATAGGCGTGCCTGATCTTTGTTTAATACCTTATGCTTGTGCCTTGATGGTACTCTGGCGCGTATTAGGGGGTATACTTACTGGATGCATGGCATGCCTGGAGGACGTTCAGCGCTCGTCGCATGTCACCCTTGCTAAGAGTCACAAGAGCATCTGTGGCTTCAGCGTCGATCTTGACTCCCTCCTCCATGATGACCTTGTCTACCAAGACTCGAATATCTGCTTCTTTGAGAGGGCTGAAGCGAAACCGCGTACATCTCGAGAGCAAGGCGGGAGAGAGCTTGTGTGTGTAGTTGGCGATGATGCAAAAGCGGGTGTTAGCCGTGTACTTTTCCATAATTCTTCGTAGAGCCATCTGAGCCGTGTTAGTCATGGCATCGGCCTCGTCGAGCACAATAAGCTTGAAGCCAGCCACCCCACCGGCCCGCGATGCGCCACCCATGGTGAAGATCTGCTTGGTGGAGGCAAACGTCTTGATCTGCTCCCGCACGACGTCGATACCACGGTCGTCCGAGGCGTTGAGCTCGAGTACCATCTGGCGCATGTTGTCCTGGCCGTAGATGCGACGGGCAAGGGCCAGGATAGTTGATGTCTTTCCGGTGCCCGGGGGGCCGTAAAGAAGAAGATGTGGTAGGCGATTTGAGTCAACAAACTTGTTGATGGTGGCCAGGATGTCCTGGTGGCCCGAGACGTCGTTAAGCGTCACTGGTCGGTATTTCTCAACCCTTGTCATCTAAGTTAGAACAGGCTTGCGCTTGTTTTGTGGTCTTTCCTTACCATGGCAGGGAATCTTCAGCCTCAACTGGGAGATTCGCAGCACTTCGCTTGCCCTTGGCTGTGTTATCTGAGGAGAATACGATGTCGTTAGACGGAGGACCGTCGACATCCATCTCATCCTCAAAGTCCGACATGATGCTGAGGGAAGAGGTAGTGCCGATTCTCTACTATGTATGTTTAGTTCACGCAAGCGAGGTACTAGTGTATCTGCCTAGGTAGATATTTCAGTTGTAGTGGGATTCACAGATCAAGTGCTTCAATTGTGGGTGATGATGATGCTCTTTCAAGTGATGGCACCTAGATTAGATAATGATGTATCTAGAAGACGCGTAAAGTGAAATCGCAGCGCGTCGTGAAGGCCCTAGTACTTCTTATCGTTGCATAACACCACATTTCTTGCATACATAATCGCTTATCGCAGTGTCGGTGCTGCATAAGTACATAGATAAGGCACTGGCCTGTGAGCAACTCATTCTCAACTCCAACGTGGGCTGAACAAACAAGACATACCCAAGGGTCATCATATTTCATCATGAGCTCCGCATATAATATTTTGCATCTTATTAACTATTCTTAATAGGTTTAAACGGCAATCATGAAACACCAGTAGTGCACTGATACAAAAGGAAACAAGAACAGTCTCGGTACATCAAAGCCTCCTTCAAGGAGGAATGTATAACATTCTATGGTGTCAATCTCAACGAAGCGTCAGCTCTTAACATCATCATCCCAAGGGAATCAGCCATCAAATGACATCAGGGCAGCTTGACCCCAGGGAACCAGCATCTACGGAGCTGTTGTTCGACTCGGTGCTATGGATCGACCAGCCGCTGCCGTCTGACTCGGACTCTGAGTCGGAGCTCACGTAAAGGTTGTCATTGTCAGTGAAGTTCCGGACGGTCAGCCGACTGCCGGCACGGTCCTGCAGTTCGCTGGGGATGCTGCCGAACACAGCATTCATCCAGTCCTGGCTATCCATATCTGGGCTGGTGGAATCCGAGCCAGAGAGGTCACCGGTGAGATTGAGGCCGGGAATCTGTCCGCTTGCCGCTGTGCATGAGACGTCGCGACTGGGTGCAGGAGGATCACCGGAGGCGACGCTGGTTATGGCTTCCCACCACTTTCTCTCTTCCTCCTCTTCCTCTTCAGTCCTCTCCCGCTCATTCTCTTCTTCATCCTCGTCATCATCCCACAGGAAACTCGACTGTCGCAGCAGACCGTTAGTCGTCGACTCCTCTGCTTCAACATTCCCGTTGTCATTACCATCAACGGCTTCGGTGGTGATGAAAGGGTCATCGAGCCCCTGGGCGAGCTGCATCTCCATCTCCCTCTCCTTCTCTTTCTCCTCCTGGATCCGTAGCGCCTCAGAAGCGACGAGCTCGTAGCGGTGATGACAGCACTCGGAAGGCGAGTCGCAGTCGATCCAGCAGTTGTGCCGCTTCTTGAGGAACGCCTTATCGCGTGCCTCCGGCTCGCAGCGGCCCGCGGCCTCGTGGCCGTTCACCTTGCGCCGCCACGACCCCCACTGCTCCCAGCCCACGTAGTCGAACTCTGCGCCGCAGAGGCCCCCTGACTGTCGCCGGCGCTGCTTCTTTGGATTAGGAGCATATGGCTCCTGTTTATGTGGGTTGGAAATGCAATAGGTGTGTGAGCAGTCCAGACATCTCCGCGTGCACCCCAGTCGGTACACACTTTGACATCTATGGCACTGCCATACCCACGCTCGCGGCGTACGGGGTGGCGGCGGCATGATGGGCGGCTCCTCAGGGCTTGCCGGGAGGATATTACGGAGGTGTAGCCGCGGTGGCGGCGACACCGGCGTAGTGGGTGATCTTGGTTTATTGTTTGCTGGCATTTTGGATGATGGTGGTTTTGGGAAGGAAGAGTAGGTGCAGTGTGAAGAGGATGAAGAGGATGAAGAGAAGGAGTGTCGGGAAGAGAAGAGGGAGAGCTTGGGGAGATTTATGCGCGACGGCATTTGTGCGACGAGGACCAAGTTGTCTTGGTTTGTGACCAGGTTTGTTTTACGGTGACTCTGGCTCTGCGTCGGTTTGTGTTCAACAGAAACGATCGAAACTGGTTTTTCTGACTTTGAAGTAGTACTCGTCGATGGCGAAAAGCGGCTCTCCTTCGTGAGACCTACTCGATTACGCTCGTTGCGTATATACTATATAGGAAGGTGAAGCAGCACAACCTGTGTGCTTGCTTGCTTGCTTGTGTGATGATTCGGATCGTGATTCAAGGAATGTTAGGGCTCGATTATCTAGAGACGATGGTTCGATCCTCTTCTTTAATGAGTGTACAGAATGGTCAATCGTATTTTTTATGTTTAAACACTAAACAATTAGTTGACAAGAACTGAATAACAGGGCAAATCTATATACAGACAAGATTTTCATTTGCAAACTCGAGGACCTAGGAGAACCGCCCACCCGGCTGGTCGATCCTATGCTTGATATACCCTTCCACTAACGAAACATTTCTAGAAGAAGTCTACGCACTTTGTCCTAAAGCCTCTAACAAAGCGGCCACAAGTCCCTGGTTTCCTCAAGAGGACTAGGAGCGTTCCAACCCGACGGGATCGAGCAGCTTCGGCTTCTTTGTCCCCGCCTTCCTCGTGGGAGTAGAGAAAGACTTCTTTTCTAACCCCCGTGGCTAAAGTTACACTATATCCTCTGTGGGCAAGACTCGGCGAGCCGCGGACAAAGGATACGTTCATGATTATGACGAAGCAAACATGGGCTTCATTATCATTCGTTCATTCGGTACATACCCCAGCCAACCTAACGTACGGAACAATGAGCCAAAAAAAACAGACAGACCTTGTGATGAGCCAGGGAGAACAAAGCCGAGTTACGCAGGGCTGCTGTACAACTTCGTAGAGAAGGGTTTTGATTGCTAGGGACGCACACATTCTTCGGGACCACACACACACCTCATGATCAACCTATCTACCTACTACTCTCGGCTTATGATAGTTTGTTTCTGTACTTACCACTTACTGACGACTATATATAGCGCACAGAATATTCCGGAAAGGTGTCGTACAAAGAAGTACAGGTTAGTCAACCTTCTAGAGTCTCAATACCGCTAGCTGCTAACTGTATAAAGAATCAATTCAAAGGTTACCAGGCCACTTACAGTTAGATAATAGAATTGTCAAGCAGAGGGACACATATCGTTAGCCTAATCTCGTCAACGCAGAAGTAGCACAGGGTAAACTGAATCCCCTATTCAGGAAAAGCCTGATAATACTTATCACATAGGGTTTATTTCCCAGCTGCTTCTTAATGAGGTATAAGAAAGCCAACATGTAGATATCGCTCAATAGTACACTCGTTATAATGATGGGGAATATTGTGGATATGACACATGCAATGAGAATATCAATAAGTGCTCGAACCGGAAGTGAATGTGTTGTGTTTTACATACTGCTTAATAGACTAATTGAAGGGGGGGTCTGAATCCCTCTAGCTTGTCCTCCGCAATGCCATGACTAAGTAGTGTCTAATCCTGTGTGCTCACATAGATTTCCAGCCATCCCGGCGTTGTCTCTACATACTCTCAGTGCACCCGACCCTTTCCCAGAGCTTTGTGGTCGGTTTGGTCGCTGGTAAAGGCAAACGAAAGCAATGAAATAAGAATCCACAAGCGTCGCGCAAACTCCACTACCATGACCAACCTCCCTGCAGTTGCCGCTTTATATTCATCATGCCCGCAACATGAGAAAGGTTTGCCCACTTTTAAGCCAATACCCCATACACAATATTATAGGGGGATACATTAATTAACCCAGTTCACCAATAAGCACCTTAAGCCTCAATGGCCTTGCTCTTCTTCTTTTGCTCAACCTTGAGGAGCAAGGCGCGGTTGATATGTGGCAGCACACCACCAAACGCAATGGTGGCGCGGATGAGGGTGTCAAGCTCTTCGTCACCTCGGATGGCAAGCTGGAGGTGGCGCGGTGTGATACGCTTGACTTTGAGATCCTTGGCAGCATTCTAGAAACCATGTCAGCTTTGTACATACTATCATTATTGGCTCAAAGTGCATTATAGGATGTGTCACCCAATATTTTGGGTAGAATCGCAGGCAGCAACGAAGGGGTAAGAGGGGTGACTCACGCCTGCAAGTTCTAGGACTTCAGCTGTCAAGTATTCGAGCACAGCAGTAACGTAAACGGCAGCCTTGGCACCGACGCGCATTTTGTTCTGTGTGTTCTGCTTCAGGAATCGCTTAACACGACCGCATGGGAACTGAGAGGCAAACGCGTTAGTAACCAACGGAGAGAGCGTAAAGCAGCATGCAAAAGTGAACTAATGCTCTCGTAGTAGCGTAGACGTCGTGCGATACAACGTGCACCAAATGCAGAGATGGAAGGCCGTTTGATAATGGTTGCGCAAGACAACATGTCCTTATCATAACGGTGCAACGTGACACGCCACATATAAAGCACGGCAGCGCAACATGGTCGCGGTAAGATGGCATTTAAGGGATCGAACATTGATGATATTGTACGGTATATGCGCGTGCATCGTGTATTCTGTCTTGTGTTGCGCGTGGATTGGGCGAGGGGCCATGAGCGGGAACGGATATCGATCGGGAGCGACGGCGGCAACGATAAAGATGACGATGCCGAGCAGTGATGACAAAGTCCGGGGAACATCAGCGAGCACAACTATATCTTACCTGAAGGCCAGCGCGAGCGGAATGGCTCTGCTGCTTCTTGGGACCATCGACGGCCGTCTTACCACCAGAACTCTTTCCGCCGGAGGATTTGCCTTTTCCGCCAGCCATTGTTGACTACGATATGGGTCGACGAGAGGTGGTGTGAGGGCGCACAGCTCAAAGTGGAGATATGGGTATATAGAGAGGTGGACAAATGTCCTGATGATGTTGTCGCAACAATTAATATCGGGTGGTGCAAGTCGGGAGTTGGTCGAGGCTGCTGCTGCTTGTGATGTTTTGGTGGTTGTGAGTGGTTGTTGAGAATGTTTGCGCGTCGGGATGCGGCGAAAATTGTTTTGTTATTGTGGTGTTTTTGGGCGGGAAGCATCCATTGAGTATGTCGCCCAGAGCCAGAAATGGAGAGGCGGCGCAAAAATTGCAGCAGGTAGGTACCTCCTACAAACAGAGTAAGTAGGCGCTGTTGGTTGCTATATTGCAGGTGCTAAACTGTTAATGCCAGGGCGAGTCACCCCAGTAAAAAGACCACTAGATCACCGACCTCCCTCAAAAATACTTGGGGTAGGTTATTGGCTTAGAATTGGGGAAGTTTCCAGGGCCATGTTAGCCTGTTCCGCCCTGCTGGTTAGGCTGGGCTGGCGGGGTGTTCGTTAGGTGGTGATCAAGCGCAGTGCGGTGAACCATCAGGTGAAGGTGCGCTGAGCACTGAGCACCACATGCGCAGTGCCTCAGTGCCTGTCTCCCTGCTGCAGCCCGGTCGTTGTTAAGCCAAGTGCTTAGAGCCAAGGAATAACCCCCCTCAATACCGTAGTAGAAGACGGGCTAAACCATGTTTGGGTGCTCATCGGAAGAACTCCGGGGCGTAGGGAGGCAATGCATCTCTGAGGGGAGACAAGACAGACAGCCATATAAGGTATGTATGACTTGGTGGTGTCGTTGAAGATGGGTGACAAGGGCAGCCGAGAGTCTCCCAAACTAGATGAAACAAAGAATGGAATGTAAACTCATATCAGTAGCCCTCCTTCGACCAGGCTCAGATGCTCAAAGAGAGCAGCTGGCTAATCTGCTTCAAGCTTCAGAAGCAGCGCCATGATGACAAATACAGCTGTATATCAATCATGGAACTTTTACCTCTGGCTGATTAACCTCAGATGCCGACTCCTGCATCTCGAGCTTGGACGTATACTGGGCTCTCCCAGGTGAGATGAGCCGGGCCATGTTGCTAGAGCGCACACAGGAGAGCGTACGACTCTGAAGCAGTTCTATATATGGCGAGTACGGCGTTGTGGTTGTGGCTGCAAGGATCAACTCAGCCAGCCAAGGTCTCTAAAACCCGGAGAGCGGGCCGTGCCACGCCAACGTGGATTGGGGGCATCTCAGGCGGCAACCGATAGACATGTGGCTGAGGAGGCTGTTTCTTATCATCTCTGATGATGTACAGTAATCTAGACGGTTCATATACCCATTAAATACTGTATATACCATTAGGGCAGGCAGGGGCAAGGTAAGGACTTCATACTCGGTAGATCTACAGTAATAAGCTAGACCAGTTAGCTGGGTTGATCAAGTAAATTCCACTCTACGTCATACCAACGGGAGTTGTTTATGATGATCAAAAAAACAGTAACGATAATTTATGCCGCGTTGGACCTGTACAGAAACCTCTGTTACATTTCATTACCAGCAGAGACATCATCTACTACATTTCCAAGACAATGTACAATTACTTCCGCCGCGCTGTACGTGCTTCGATGTGGTCTTTATACCTTATGAATTGAGATCAGCTGTAGAGGAGACAAGCCAATCAAAATGTAATACCGGAGCTCGCCTCCATGGTGACATTCGACCCGTTATTTGACAATACAATTACGAGGCAGTCTTCAGATCAACCACGATACGAAGCCTCAGAAGAAAGTTATCCGTGGATGAACAATAGTCTGGACCAATCTTCCATTTCAACATCACCATATTGCTACCGGTACTGCAGCTCAAGACGCGGAGTCCTTCACATCTGTCGATCACCCTTCCATTTCTCCCCGCTTTTGGACTTAGAAGACCTCAATACGAGCTTTTCTGTTCCCCTGTTAATCCCGTTGTCCAGTCACATCGTGATGTGATCCGTAATTTGCTGCCCCTGCTGATATGACGCCATGAAGGAAGGAAGTGTTTTCTATATATATAAAGAGCGTTGGTCACATCGCATTCTTCCGAAGGTAGGAAAAGTGAATAGTTCGTATGTCTATCGTCGCGGTCTTCAGTAATTGTCACCACTGAAATAGACTCTTACTATCGGTGTATGTGTGGGTGTTATACGATTATAATAGCAATTGACGATCACAACAACCCAACCAAACAACCATTGGCCTCGTTACACGAGTAATCCTAAAGATGAAGTCCTCCATACAAATCACCTCACTAGCCCTGCTAGCAACAGGCGCCCTCGCAGCCCAGAGCATCTGCCCCTACAACTACCCCATCGAGCTAAATACCACGGAAAGCAACAACGGGCTCATCTACACCATCGCCTCGACCAACCCGGCGACCAACAACCGCGGCCTCCAGCTGCGGCCGAACCCGAACCTCGAAGGCGGCTTCTTCGTAGGTCTGGACACCACCTCGCCGGTGCTACTCTCCAACTTCGCCAACGCATCCGTCAAATCCCAGGCCCGAAGCCTGGAGAACCAGCTCTACGACCTAGGCCCCACGGCATATCTGAATCTGCGCGATGAGATTAATAGCACAAGTAGATATACCGTCGGCTTCGCCAACGCGTCGACTTGGCCTGGGCAGGTCGAGAGCGAGTGGTATCTCTCCGGCGGTGCCTCCGACGGCACTTACGATCTTTATCACCAGGAAGGGCTGAATATCGTACACGGCTTTGTACTTTGTACGGCGGATCACGATCTGGAGCCTGGACCGTGGTATCAGCTGTTTTATTACACGTATCAGCAGACGCCGGCGGACTTCCCCGAGTGCGAGTTTGTCGGTGTTAGGACCACGGTTGCGCCGACCATCTATAATGGGGAGTGCGATATTGGCGGGTTCGTGGCCACGTGAGAATGGATTGGACAAGTCCTTTGGGGGCGGTGAGGATGTTTGTAGTGTCGCTGGTGTAATGAGTGGTAAATATTGGGATCACGAATAATGCATATGATGTTTTCTTGACCGCGTTCCTTACCCTTGGGATATGTGTTGTTTGCCTGTGATTTGTCTGTGGGAGAGACCAATGTTCAGGTAACATTAGTGTGTTATCTGCCTCTTCAACCATGAACTTCGTACAATGTTGGACAGGCGGACCGAGTGAGTATCCAGACACGTTGATTGTCTACTTGGGAGGGTCGTTCGGAGACAAGGGAGACGAAAGTGAGGAACTTGCCGCTCTGAAATTACTGGCTGTGTGCTCTGCTCTGCTCTGCACAAGGCCAGATTTGCTTCGAAAGCTGGGAGGAATGAAGTGGTAGTTTGTTGCGAGCAGATGATACGCATGTGCGTTGTTGTACTTATTACATTGTTCGTCCTCATTCACCGACTTTCACTTTAACGTTCGAATTCATTATCGGCCTCTGCCGACTTCGCATTCGCCCGTGTTGTTTTTCTAGAGATCGTCAACTGTATCCGGAGAATGGCGAAGGCCTACCGATGGATCATAAGGTTAGAAAGGGACAATATCAAAGCACACGCCTGTGTCTTGATACATAAGCTAGACCAAGTGATACCGACTACACTAGCCATCACTTCTTCATGACTTCAGAAGCCAAACATTGATGTCGTGAGTTGCAAATAAGATCTTGTGACTGCCTGCAAGTATCTACCTACCCCAATTATAGCTTCTAAATAATATTCCGCGATAATGTTGATGACCTCCTTTACACTATTGGCCTTGTATATCCACGCAAAACGTATCTAGTGCTGCTTTAAATCTATGTTCATGTAAGGATAGTAAGAGCTAAGACAAACTTCCATGTCGGCGGGAGCAGAGGACGCGGGCTGCCGAGCCGTTGTCAAACACTAACAGCCGTCCCATGGGGTTGGAAATTACAAGTGAGCTCTTTATCCCGCCACGAGCACTGGCAGAGTAACCCAGCGAGACACCGTGGGGGTAAGAGCCTAGCGTATCGTGGAGGTCACATAGCAAACAAAGTCTTGGTGCTGTCGTATGAGAACAGAGACACGCATCTGAGGGTTGAGACATATCTTCCAATTAGGACCGCGATGTCACATTTTCGGCTTTCCTGAGAAAATCCCTCAGCCACAAGGGATCGCGCGTTGATAGTTAGAGTGAAGTGCTTTGACTAGGAAAATTTATAGACCTCATCCTCCGTCAATATTGACCTGGCAATCCCACTCCCTTGACAAAAGGCTTGCAACGAGTCACCACCGGCATCAATAGATGTATGTAAATTCAACGTGGCTAAGCTCCAAGGCTTAGATGATATTTTTTTCTCTCATCATTTCACCATGCAGGAAGGGAAAGCAAATTAATCCAACAGCTAGGGTTCATGGTACTGCGCCGATTGGAGGATTGATTTGCATATTGATGCAGAAGTTGTGACACCGTTACCAGTAACCGAGCCCCCTGGATAGAAGTACTATTGCTGCCATGCCCCAAGACAGCGCCATAGAGTAGGTAGCTGGATGTACGGTAGTATGCTAGATTGGGAGTTTCAGGAGTCGGACGACGACCTCGTCGTGCCTTCTGGCTAATTAACTAAGCGTCGTTCTGCTAAGCAGAGTCCGATCGTCGTCGTCGAAGCTGTGCCTCTATGGACGACATTTAAGGTGGATGCCACCAGGTAGCACTGGGCAAATCGTTGTTTAGGTTGTTGTAGTCGAAACTCGGAATCGGTAGGATAGGGCGTGGTATGAGGAAGAGGGCGAATGATAGCCAATTGACTTTCCTTAGCCCCTTTCTAGATATCGTGGGTTGAAAGGCCGAAATCTTAGAAATAAGTCAGATCACGCAAGGCAGGCAGGATGATGAGCCGCGATAGGGGAAGAGAAGCGCCGTGTCATTTTCGAGGCTATTCTCAAAAAGGGGCTAATCTGCCTATCAAGGTCGTGATTGGAACGTACACGTTCGCATAATCTTTGCCTAATGCAATGTATATCATGCATGTATGGAATTGTCGATTTCAATTGGTAACAACACACATGCAGTGGTTAGTTGAACTCGATTGTGGTCGCTCGGTGACAGGCTAGCCATTCGAGTGGAGCACACATACCTTAAGGGGTACTTCCATCTTTGATGAGCTTGAAGGTTGTTTGCTATGACACAACTTACCGGTATCCCCATGGCAAAAGCAAATTAGATGTTTCTGGTCTGGTACCGTTTCTGCAAAACAGCTACATTGACCATCGTCAAGATGTGGATATAGTTGAAGCAAATACAGGCTTCGAAGCGCACAATGACAGCTGATTGCATTGTAAATTGAACCGGCAAAGGTACTTGAGGCGGAGCATACGTATGTCCAGTACTATGCAGGAGGTGCCATTACATTCTCGGATCTTTTGAGGGCTAATGGATCGATATGTTGTGTACTCACATCAATTTTACCATGCTACCGGGTCACTTTTTCTCTTGGCTGAAGCCGTTAGGTTGCATTTCTGGTGTAGACTAGTGCATATGGCTTAGCTACAATGCTACCCTAGCGAAGGCCACCGGGAAAACAAAAGTCTAGACCAACTATCGATCTTCAACTTCGACGATCGTGACAAGGGGGTCGGTGTCGGGTGCCTCTCCCCTCGGTGCCGTCGAAAGACAGGAACATATTGCTTCGTTCGAATAGTCGGCTGAGAGTATTACCGGTATTCTGTTGACAGAGCCAAAGCCTAGACGAGAAGATCGCGTTGAACTTCCTGAGCCATGAGGTTAATGTCTCTCAGATTGGCCGTCCCCTCGCCCGCTAGGATAACCACGACGTGATTACGCGGCCCACGTATTACTTTTTAGATCTCATGATCTGTTTGTTCATCTATGTCCTGTCGAAGTGTAATGTTGCCGTACAGTGATCTCGAGCGCTGCTCGAGTTTACATAGGCTGGTTATCCGAAAAGGGCGAGTTTGCTGTAGCAGGGGCTAACATGTGCAACGATCGCATCTTTTGGTACCATTCCTCGCTTGATGGGCTGCATCTGCCGGAAGAGCTTTGGAAGGGGAGAGGTACTGGATATGCAAGCAGAGTAGTATACATGTCCCCCCCATACCGAGGTAAGCTGGTGTCACTTGGACATACTGTCGCTCGTAGTTAGCAGGTGACAGTAGTGGATATCCAGTACATATATTGTATGCTGTGACGCGTGAGCGGTGGCGGTGATGCTGGGCATCATGTGTTCATGCTCCAATGCAGATCAACTGACGGATATATGGTACTGCGGTTTGCGGCGGACCGCACAAGAACAAATACAGAAAAGGAAAATGATGACTAGATGTGCTTCGGAAGTAGACTTTGCTTGGCCCCTTGGGTCTGGAATGCTGATGTTTCGTATTGAATCAGTGGTTTGTTTCCTTCTGTCTAGCATACAGAGGAAGCTATGACGCTTCACGAAGTACCGTAAGATACCTACTATTCTTCATGATAGGGCTTTGTAGCTTTACACGCTACCGCCCCACCCATTTATCTACTAGTAGCAGCGAGTAGCAAGAATCAAGGTGCCGGAGTAGGCTATAATCTCTAGGGTTTACTGTATAAACCAGAAACGTTGAAGGCAATGGAGCGAAGAATTACCTTGCAGTCTGTGAAGTGTCAGGTAGGTAAGTACATGGTAAATGCTAGACATGCTTTTGAGTTTGGCTTGGCCAGTCAATCAGGAAGGGGTCAAAATGTGGAGAGCAGCCAAACTATCATGACACAGTGCTCAGCCAGTCTCTCCCGAGTCTCCCCCTTCAGAACCCTTCCTTCCAAGCTCTCTGCCTCTGGTGATGCGTGTATTTGAAGCACACTGGCAGGAAGTCGGCAGCGATTAAACTGCCGTTGAGCTTTGTTATAACTGCATAATATATGCTACATTCTCACACGAACACAGCTTTGGTATACCCTACCTTAGGCTCGCTTAGGTACGTAACAGACCGCTATTCCTCTGACTGCCCAACAACTGTTAGGCTCTATTGTCTCATAATGTTCTTGTTCTTAACTACTTCGTACGTACGTACGTACAAAGACACTACTAGCACACGATACGGTGCCCCTCGGATCGAATCTAACCACCTGCACTTTTTTGAACCTCGATCTGCTTGTAGGACATGAGGAAGTACGCCAGGTAACCGTTGCACTGGACTAACAATGTTGAATGGGCCAATAATAATGAGTAGATGCGCCGTATGTGTACTGTATGGGCTGCATGCCGTCTAGATGGGATGACGGAACCTTGTACTGGAGGGATTGACCCGGTAGGCGAGTTCACAGAGCTCAAGGCACGAGCCGCAAGTAGATTCTTACCTTTTGCTGTTAGCTGGTGGTCCAGAATGACGATGTTTTCTTCATAGTGGAGACAGACACACAAACATTGAAGTAGGTTTCGAATCCGTTGCCTCTATCGGTTGCTTGGCATGGGTCCTAAGCAGGTATCCAATGCCCTACAACCTACTACATTAAGGAGTCTAAGTTTACCTATCCTGAATAGTCTATTTCTATTGCAGGTATACACGTACTCGTTCAGTCGTTTGAGGTATAACGCGTGTGTCTACTACTACTGCTATGATTACTTACCTACCTACCTTATAAACATATAAGCGCTCTCTATCCCAATGGGCTTAGGCCCTCTCTAAGACTCGTGGTGGCTCTCCCGGTTTTCTAGCGTCCTGTCCCGGCTCCTTATCCGGCGAGCACTAACACCGCTTGGTCTTGTCCCTGAGCTCCATACAGTACAGTGCGAGGTCCAACTTCTCACCGACAACGTTTTCTCGCATCTCGTTTCTCACGCAGTTAGTGTACGCAGTGCTCGTGCTCACGCTCGTTCTTCGACGAGTCTCGTCGGCCCAGGACAGTGGTATGGATCCAGTATACCGTCCTACATATCGAGTACGCATAGTTTGGTGTACACTACACTGGGGCATGGAAGCAGTGTAAGTAACACCTACCATACGTAAGGAGTCTCAAGCGAACCCAAGGTCACCTGGACGCTGAGTGACATGACAAGAACACACGTAAGTGAGTGAGTAAGTGCATCGAGTCGAGTACTTAGACAAAACAAGCATCGAATCAGGTCCTCTCGTGGCCTTGCCACCCCCTACCTACCTAGGTTAGGCCATCTTGCCCAGAAAGGTTACTGACCTGTAAACTGCTCGAGTATCTTGTAACGACATTCATTGGGCAGCGGTTCTGATTACGGCTCTTTTGTACAGGCACGGCGACCTGTAAAAGTCCCGCCGGGCCACCGCCACCACAATACCTGCTTCAGACCTCTTCTCGATCTGCGTCAACTGGTAGCTGAGCTGAAGTCTGGGGGAGCCATACTGTTGTTTCGTTGGCAGAGAGGGAATATTACCTACTGCCTATCTCTGTATCCTCTCTTACCTAATACAGTGTATACTTGGATATATGAGAGAGTTTTAGGTGGAGGTAACTGACAGCATCGACCTTATCAACTTATCTAAATGCTAGGCAACCCAAACGCCCACTGTAAGGTAGCGTCTCTATAGTCTGCCGCAACCTGTACCTACTGCCTATGCGCTGTACCTACATGGAGGTTGTAATGTAACATATAGTATAGGTTAGGTACTTTACGTACCGACATATACGCTACAAATCATAAGCTCCGCCTTCACAAGCAGACTGCCTAAAAGGGGAAGCGAAGGGGGAAACAGAAAAAGCAAAAGCAAAGGTTGGAAAAAAGATAAAAAGACAGGAGCGAGAGAGATCATGATGGACATGTCGAAGACAGCACAAAGCACAAAATACAACCTTGTAGACACAAAAGCACTGCACAAAAGCAAAGAACTTGAACTACTAGTAGCATAACGTGCGTAGTAGTGTACGCTAATACCAGTATCCCCCCTTTAACCCAAGGGTCAACCCCCCATTTACTAGATTTAGGCCGGTGGGCGGGCCAGGTAACCCCCGTTGGTTAACAGGCTTGGTCGCCAGGTTTAGTTTTTAACCTTCGCCGCCCCCGTTCCCTCGCCCTTCCACGCTTGCGGCAGCTCTTCTTCTAGCCGGGGGCCACGCTACCGCCCCTTCGAAACTGATCTCTCTACCTAATCCACCTAATCCACCTAATCTCTCTCTGCAACTCTTAAAATATTTCTCCACTCCCAACCTACATCAAGCCAAACAGGAGAGCAAAAATTCTCTCCTGCCTGCTCCCAGCAATAGGATCCCCAAGACAATAGGTCCTCGTGTTGTTTTTCTTTCCCTCTCCTCGGTCGTTGTCACTAGGCCCTCCCTATTGTTCCTATTGTTGGTGTAGTAGTAGTAGTAGCAGTAGCTGTTTTGTTGGAAGACTCGCCGTGGCCCCCTTTACTCCTCCCCCAAAGCTTTGATTTTTGTATCCTTTTCGTCTGGTCCTGGATCGCACATAATTATCGTCTCTTGTCACAAGACGCTGCCGTCCTGCCCATCGAGCTGTGCCCCCATTCACCCTTGCATGACCAGCCAGCCAGATCTGGGCTTGTGAGCCGCCAACGACGTGATTCGCACCGCTCCCACGCTCTTCGGTTTCCTGCGTCTGACCGCCCGGCCAATCTCGTCGTGTCCTGCCTGACGGGCCCTGCCATCAGCCAACCAGCCTGCCCCATCTCCCATCCCACCACCAACCTCCATCCCGCCCTAACTCCCGATCGACACTTCGGCCTCCCAAGACCGCCGCTGCTCCTGTCGCTTGCTGTTCCTATTTCCGAAGCCGCCGCCGACGTTGTCACCTCTGCTGTGCTATTGCTCTTTGCTGCGCAACATCACCTCGCGCTCCCTGTCGGCTGTTCCTTTCAACACTCGGAACAAGCCCCGATATCTGCGAACCCTTGAACCTAGTAACTACAGAGTCTAACAGACTCGAACACTGTTCGCGCGCACTGCCACGCCTACACGCTCTGTCTTTGTACACCTAGGTTGCTTGCCCTCGCTCCAGGATCGTTAAACCCAGCGGGGGAGTTGCAGATTGCTAGTCACCCGCAGAGGGTGCACACACCCTTATATCCGCCCTGTCTGAACAAAGATGAACCGAGGAGAAATGTATTATGATTATTCTACGACAGCCGCGCGCTCCCCAGGGTCAATGAGACAAGGTTATGCGACTGTTGGCCTACCCTCGGGGCTAGGAGGGAGTCGGCAAGGACAGCGCCCGCTAGATGTCCACGGCCAGCATGTCGGCGCCTACGGCCACGACGATCGCCTGGGTGGAGCTTCGGCATATGATTCAGTTCAGCGATACGAGCGCATGACTCCCAGTGCAATGCATTCCGCCTACATGTTAGATAACAACCAGACTTGGGGTTACAACGGGATAGCTACCATGAACGGTCCTATGAATGGCAATAGTCGCTTGGGTCCGAGAGCCGTCAACCGACGTGCTGCGTTACCGGCTGTGAGTAGCCTCTTTCTCCTCGGTCACATCCTAGAACGTCACGATAACGATGTATCTAACAATGCTTAACAGACATGGACCGACCCAACGGGCATGGGTATACAACCTATGTCCCAGATGTTCGATCCGGGCATGGGCATGAACGGCAACGAACATGACCTACAGGGCATGGCTGATGCCCGCGGCATGATGACAACACCCGCTTCGGCTGATGCTGAGCAACTTATTCCCACTGCTATTGTCATTAAAAACATTCAGTTCCAGTGCAGAAAGGAGATCCTGCAAGGCCTGATGGCTTCTATGAACCTCCCGCAACCTTACGCCTTCAACTATCACTTTGACAAGGGAGTCTTCAGGGGTCTTGCTTTCGCCAATTTCTCCACCGCCGAGGATACAGCGGTTGTGATTCAGAAGATGAATGGGCTGGAAGTCATGGGACGTAAGCTCCGCGTCGAGTACAAGAAAATGCTGCCGCAGGATGAACGCGATAGAATCGACAGGGAGAAACGTGAGAAGCGCGGTCAGCTTGAAGAACAGCATCGTGCGCCTCTTCCCATCCACCAGCAGAGTGCTCTTCAAGCTCTCGGCGTCAGCGTGAAGCAGCAGCCGAACAATTCACCCTTGCGTAAGCTCATGATCCCCCTTGCGCGTACATTTTTATCTTGCCCTGCATACTAACAACCAGTCTAGGCGACGTAGATCTAAACGATCCCGCTACCCTTGACTTCTACACGCAACTAACCATCTTCAAGAACGATCCAACTCGCGAGATTCACATCTTTCCTACTGAAGTTGCCCCTGAGCAGCGTCGGCAGATACACATCTTGGCTCATAATATGGGTCTGGAACACAAATCTGTCGGTGAAGCTCATAACAGGCAGATTCAGGTTCAGAAACGATCAGAGAATTCACCGCCGGTACATACACAGACCCAGTTTCCCAACGTGTCCTGGGAAGATCACAGGCGTGGATTAAGCCGTGCTGCTACTTTCGACTTTGCCGAGTCTCGAATGGGTTCCAGCGCCTACCACACGCTTGGCCGACAGAACCCTACGCTAGAGCTCCCTGGTAGCCCAGACAATGGCATACCCAACAACCTCCGCGCTGCTAAGAGCTTTGCGGATCTCCGGGCTCACAGCCCTAGCCCTGCGCCTTCAGGCTCTAGCTATGCAGGCCTTGGAAATGGTCTTGGGGCCCGCTACGGCGATTTCTCACAGTCATCACTCACGACACCCCCAAACCTGACCCCTACTACGGCACACAATGCTGCTTCCAGTACGGATGCATTGTTAGCATCCAACATGAGCTCACTGGGCCTCAGTTTTGATCCGAATGGGTCCCACATGCGAAACAGAGATACTCCAGGAGCCATCGGAAGCCAGCGGCCTGGCGCCAATGGCGCCAGTCGAAATGCTCCTGAGCGACAGCCTCGTGGTCCAGAATGGGGAGAGACGAGCTCTGGATTTAATGGACGAGGTCGTGGTCATATGCAACGGGGCAGTGGTAAGCACTATGAGCCATTATCTTATGTGTGAATGCTTTTGAGCGCTAATTTTGTGTCGCCCTGCAGACTCCTCAGATGCTGGCCGAAACACTGGTAACTCCCGGTTCCATTAATTGGCCAGTCAAAGTAATTTGATATGAAGCTATCAAGAGCCGCAGTAGCTCCTCGACTTGATGCTATTCAGCCCTTTATAGAACTCTCGCAACCCGTTGAGATCATGAGACTTCCCTTGGGGTTTTATGACGGCTTCTGGTGTTCTGGGATGATACAAGGAACACCGAATGAAGACACGACTGAGATGTGCTACAAGCTATTCCAAACTCACGGTGCTTTCTACAACACATTGACGCAACAGACGCTCCAACGAGAAGACGATTTTATGATATAGAGTTACAGCTTGTTCCACAGATCAGATCTTATTCGCCGCGCCTCAACCACGTGTCCCTTAGGTTTGGTGGCATATCTCGCGTTCGGCATATTTTCCACGCAAAGTTATCTCCATACCACGGCGTTGGCTTTCCACTATTTTGTAATATGATGACTCATTATTTGCGGCGTTTGTTCATACGCCAAGCGCATTGTTTTCTGCCTTCAGAAATGACGCTTTTATGCAGAAATTTACCCCATGCAGATGAATATGAGATGTAGTAAGAGAAGGGGAAGTTCGAAAGTTGCTCGGGGGAACAGATGAGAGATTAAGTCTACGATCCTCTTTATTTTATGCCACAATGCCTTTGATGATGACCCGATAAACGAACCATCTCTGGATACAATATACAGCAATTCATGGGCGACCATTTACGGCTTGACGATTCCACTCCTATACCCCCCTCGGGGCGTTTTCGGGCTTTCTTGCTCCTCTTTCAGGAGGTTCAGCAAAAAGACCTGGAGACCTCCTTGACGATGGCTACGTTGTTATGACGCATACGCGCGCATCAATTAAAGACAGCAGTCGCGATACCTGTTGGCTCAGGCATTACAAGACGACCCTGCTAATGAATGTTTTCACGGCAGAGTAGAGTTCGGGGTCGTCCTCGTGATAGCCAAATCGGATATCGGAAGACTGGATACGAAGAACGAAACGACGATGTTGATGGAACCTGATACGTTTTGCTTTGCTTTGCTTTGCTTTGATTTCCTTGACTCTGCTGCGACCTGGATGTTCTTCCTGGCGTTCTGCAGCTGTGTGGCCCAGCGATGAGCATGAAGACGAGACAGCGAGTGGTAATTGGTTTGTATACTTGATGGGGTTTGCCCTTTCTATGCGCGCATCTCTATTGTATTGTGCATTTACGGTTTACTCTAGCGAGACCTCAATCCCAGCGAAACTCAGATCGCTCCCCCCGAGGCTGGGTTCCTATATGGAGTTAGGATTGAAGATTTGGGCAATATCGTGATAGTGGAAAAGGGCGGTTAATGGCGAAATACACAATCACTCACTCCAAGGATTGTAACGCAAAATGAAAAGTGTTTGATCGTTTTATGTCCTCACAGCTCACATTATTCCGAAGCTAGTGGTTGTTCAGCTCCATGTGCTAAGCGGTTCATTAGATCTATAGTCGCTGCCTCAATGACATGTATCGTGTCTTTCAAAACTTGATCGATATATATGATTCAGAGACTTGTTTTAGGCGTAGTTACGGGCAGAAGCGTAGCATCCCTCTAACTTCCTGGGCCTTGTGAATAAGATCGAGTCATGGATAATTGGATTGACTTTGAGATTTGGAGCTATGCCGTATAGCAATCAGCCTGGACTATTTTTACCGCCTTGTCTGAAAAGAGTCAAAGACGACTGGAGCAGCACATCACAACACAACCAAAAGTAGAAGGTTGTCAAGCCGGGAGCTTGGACTTATCTACGGCCGTTGAGTACATAGTACCGTGACATATCCTCCATTCAGAAGTGACTGCGTCACAGCCAGCCCCGTGAATCGTAACTCGCCGCTATAGCAGTCTTTGTCTGCTTTGTAGGGTAGCACCAACGACAGGGGACAACGCAAATTGGTTATAGCGGCCGGAAACACACTGTCTAGGGCGACCGACTTGTCAGGTCTACTAGACACGTGTTGGATCATCGGGTAGTACATTGTTCAGTGGAGATACGAAGCATTGTTTGCGGTCGTATTGGGATTGTGGCACGGTGACTACGGAGATTACAGAGCGTTTGTGGTGTACAATATGCAACCGAGGTTTCTGTCTGACGGTGGAAAACTTCTCGCCTTTTTGGCATGATACGCTCGGCTTTCTCTTTATGGTAGTTGTACACGAGGGCTTCTTTTTCAGAATGAGGGGGGTGAAGGTTGATTTCGAAGCCTCGCTCTTCCCTTTGTGGGACATCCCTAGTCACGACCTTGAGATTCAAATAGAATGGGACGCATAAACATCTGGTGGTCTTTGGTTCATGCGCACGTCTGTTACTAGAGGAACCCGGTAGCAGTCTTAAGAGGGAACATTGAAACAGCGTTACTGTGTTGTAGGTTCTTTAGCTATGGTTTGGGGATACTTTCCGGAACGTAAGACGGGCGAGTCCCAGAACAAAGATCCTAAAATCTGTTAACAGGCTTAGCCCTCTTTATAATTAAGTTACCTCTGTAATGAGCGAAATAATTACAGAAATTATCCGGATAGATTCACCGGATTCCTAAACTACCGTGAAGAGTACGATACTAGAAACAGATGGCAATTCAGTTTCAATTCAGTCTTAGATCCTTACACAACAAATGTAAAACTGGATTTACTATCAGTCGGCGATAGCATACTTAATTATTAAGAGTAACCATATTATTAAGAAGATCCAATATGTAATTTCTCTAAGCGATATAATTTTAAAATAAATATTAACTTGACGTTTATGGACGAAGTAAACCCTACGGGCATCGCCCCCATCTGGACTTGAAAATATGGAAGACAGGATTGGTTTCACTGCCTAAGATCTTCCAATATAATGCACTTAGTTTGATAAAAAGCTCGAAGATCAAAGGGAACGCAACTCAATGCAGTAGTAAGTAGGCGTTCTGTCCGCATCCCTTTCCCCGTAATACCTGTCGTCCCTATTATCTGTGTAAGCCCGTTCAGCCCCTTCGCACGGGGCCCCCAATCTATCTACGGCGGTTCGATAAGCTTACTGAGATGATCATTTCACTGACTGTGCCTTTTAAATGAACAGCAGGCACTTATTTAAGGCCCAGAGACGTGCAAAGCTGAAGGATCTGATCGTGACCTGTTTAGTACGTTGGACGGAATTTCTCGTGCCCGTTAAGTCCGTTAACTTCGTTACCTCTCCGAGGCCATCTACCTATTAAAGAACGAATGATCCATATTTACTCCGACTATATCCGTCAGTGTCGAATACTGCCAAGTAACTTCCCATATCGCTGTACCTTTTGCTGAGCGGATTCAAATCATGGCTACCGGGAAAATCGTCCTTTGCACGGGAGCTAATCAGGGCCTGGGGTTCTCTGTGCTAAGCGTTGCTGGGCTGCGCCAACCGAACAACATTTATATACTAGCAAGCCGCGATCTCGCAAAAGGTGAACAGGCGGCAGTTGAGTTGCAAGCTTGCGGAGTTAAAGCTCAAGTCGACGTTATCAAACTGGACGTGACGAAGGACGAAGAAATCAGCTCAGCTGCCTCCTACGTCGAAAAGAAGTACGGCAGACTAGACGGTATGTCAAGAATTCTTAGGCTGCGTTGGAAAGTTTTACTTACTAATACTTTAAATAGTCCTCATTAACAACGCGGGCATCTTACGCGTGCCACCGCCGGGTGATCTCACCGCGCTCCGGTCAACGTACAACGAGATCCTAAACACGAACCTCACATCCGTCGCAGTCGTGACAGCGGCCTTCACCCCGCTGCTATATAAATCAGCAGACCCCAAAGTCATCAACGTCTCCTCGGGACTCGGCAGCTGCCAGAACTCGCTGACCAAGAAGATGGGCCGGGCCCCTCCGTACGGCGCCAGCAAGATCGGCCTGAACGGACTCACGGTGCATCTGCAGGTGGCGGAGAACGACCGCGTCGAAATAGAAGGCGAGGCAGGGAAGCCACGGATTCGCTATTACGCTTGTGCGCCTGGGGCGCTGAAGACTGCGTTTTCGGGCTTCAGGGAGGGATTACGGTTGCCGGAGAGGGGGGCCGAGGTCATTGTGCATCTATTGGCTGATGATGAAGGTCCATATGAAGGGGGTTCGTACTGGGAATATGAAGAGGGTGAAATGCGGCGCGTGCCTTGGTAGATAAGACACAGCACAACATGTCGGCTTTTCTTCTTTATCATCCTCCTCCTCCTCCTCCTCCTCCTCCTCCTCGTCATCATCATCATCTTCTCCTTCTGCTTCCTCTTCCCCTTCTTTATGATATATGTCTGCTTAAAGAAGCAGTTTCAGGCATCAATAAATCAGAGACATAAATTCAGGTTTACAAAGCGGCAAAAGCGCCTGGGCAATCGCGGTTAGAGATGGGCTACGGTTACGCAAATTATTAACAATGTGAGACCTGTGAAATGCCTGTGCAATACAGTTGTAATACTTGTGTAATACTGGCGTTACTCAAACCCCTGTCGGTTCTCTTACATGGGTGCCTTCAGTGCTAGTAGTATGTCTTTCGTCACGTAAATCCCTCAGGCATTAATGGTCTTCGTACTGGCGTTTCAAATCAATTATGTTGCAGCTGATAGTACGAAGCTAGAAGCATCATAGTGGATGCACACTCTTTAAAAATGGTAATTCTGGATTGATGTCTGCCCAGTGTTGACGGGTAAGCAGAATCTAGGATCGTCGAGGTAGTTCAAGGCCATGACAAGAGAATTCCAGTTCTAAAAACTACCCTATCTGTAGAAGTTGACTTGATAGTCGGCCGGCCTCAGATACTGCAGTAATTATCCTTCAGCTATGGGGGTGAGAATACTTCACCCCATTAGCTTCAGCTTGCTCCAACCCCTATGTTCTAGCGGGAACATGTATAGCTCACGAATTGAATTGCAATAACACACTACAGCGTATCCTAAATGTGCCAAAAGTCTACTATCAGGGAGCCAATGAACCCCTTTCCCAAAATCTTCACCAACCATCACAGCTGGTGTCCGAAAGCCCCCCTTAAACTTACCCGCCAATACACTCTTTGCAGCCTCTAATATAAATTATCCATTTACAGTGTGCAGCTACTTCTTATCTCCATCCCATGTAGTAACTATAACGGCGGCATGATATAGACTCGCCTCTCCATGTTCAGCAGTAGGCCCATCCGGAAGAACAGCAAGGTCCCCATGAGGCCAGGAATCTGAAGATGTGCGTACAAAGGTCCGATAAGATCCAGGAGTGTCACTAGAAAGCAGGGCACCAGCCCGTTGCGTTCACTAAAGTCGGATTCTTGCGTGGCGTTGATTTCCTGCTGTACCATAATGCCTTCAGCGACGCATTCAGGAGACAAGCTGTCTCTAATGCCTGCGCTCCATTATTTTCTTGTTTCGACTTAGAACCTATAGCATTCCGCATAATTACGAACGATTTTCCGCATCCACAACGACATCGTTGATGCGGATATGATACACAACGCTCCCTTATGCATATGTCTGTTCTACACTCTAAAGCAGGCTGTTTTGTACATTAAAATCTCGCTCCTTTTCACCCAAAGCCACCATTAAAACATAGTGGTATGAGTACAGACTAGGCCCAACCATCTCGCTGTGCAGCTAAGTATATTTTTCCTAAACGGCTGAGACCAGAATCCCCCCCGCCCGCCTGAGGGACCGGATTGCATTGTCTCAAAGTAAAGGGTATTTGATTAATGCCACTTTGGCCGATGAGTGTGCCACCAAATAGTTCAGAAACATGGGAGTGAAGTGGTACTGCCTCCCGTGCTCAGTACAATCTGGAGGGCTATTATGATAACCTGATCACCGAGCAAACACTTTGACGAGGCCGTCGCCGCCGGCGCTCACAACCCATCGACCATCTTGACTCCATACGACAGCACAAACTCCTTCGCCCCTCATGATACGGTGGCTGGTGATCTCCTGGGTACAATTTCGCTTTTCTAGAGACCAGAACCGGAGGCTGGCGTCATGACCAGCCGACACAAGTTCCCGGCCATCAGGACTGAGCGAAAGGCTTGATATGGCGGCAGGGTGTGCGAGCATATTATATGTGCATTGACCTATGAGTTGTTAGTATTTTGTTTAACTGTAGACCGAGCTCTATCCCATTGCACTTACCGCTGTTGGCATCGAAGAACCTAATGAACCGGTCCTCATGTCCAGATATTATGACGCCTTCAACACCGCTGCCGGATGATCCGCTGCTACCAGTAGGCCCACCAGCGTCTTCCTCGCCCATTCCCGGACTAGAGCCCTGTTCAAGGCTGGCGGTCGTGGCGACAACAGCATTCACACCGGTGGCGGATGTATTGTCATATGTTTCGAGACTCGCCATGGAGCCAATTTCCTCGCCTGTCCTCGTGTCGAACACTATGATCGCAGCATCAGCGAAGCTGACTACGAATGCTTCGCCACTCGCCGAAAGAGGTGTGATGCAGGTAGGAGACGCCTTGGAGCCATCCGATCTTCGAATATCATGAACAAGGGTGTAATGGAAGGGAGAATTTGAAGCCATATTCGGCTGAGGCGTATTGGGAAACTGCGAACCGGAGCTCATCGAATTGCCCCTAACACGACCGCTACCGGTCGCACGTCTTCCCGTAGGCCCTGGTTGTGGCGATGTCAGCTGCGGCGGCGCGCTCACTGCCCAGATCTTGATGACTCCGTCCGCTGCACCGGACGCTACCAAAATGCGTTCCGGGGTACCGTAAGGATTTGACTGTCCGAACAGAGAACCCAGCGTAGCAGGGAGTACACAGATGGCCCAAACTGCATTAGTATGACCGTCCAATGTCGCTTTCGGGTCAACTCTACCACGTTCCCACACCCTGATTGTCGCGTCTTGACCACCCGAGAATATCCAGCCATCACCCTGAGCGCGACCGCCGGTAGAGAAATTGGGGGATGGGGACCAAGATGTTAGACATAGGACGGCACCCGTGTGCCCGCGGTGAGTGAAGTCCGCCGGAACGTCCAGGTCAGACGACTGAGCACTAAGATGTGAAGGATTTTCGCGAGGGATATGAAAACGCTTAACCAGACCGTCGTCACCGGCGGTGCAAATCTCGGGCTCGCCGGGGCTTCCACCCCCAGAGAAGATGACAGTGCGGACGACGTTGAGATGCCCACGCAGTCCATATCGAAGCTTGAAGTTGGTACTGTCTATCTTCTGACCCATGGCATTGAGCGAGAGCTCTTGGTCGGCACTTCTCCTGCGGGATAGTGAGCTCTTTCTACGATGAGGGTTGGGTCCACGGTTCGGGGATTTGGGGAGATTGTCAGCAGCGGGGAAAACGTCGGTGTCAGGCCGTTGCGGAAATGGCTGGAGGGGCTGTGATGACGTGGTATCCGGAAAGGATGCTTCATTGAAGTCCCAGCCTTCAGAATCTGCTATTTGCTTATCCACAGATGCCTGAGAATTTCCCAATCGTGAGAGGTCGTTGACAAGATTCGTTTTCGGAGGCTGAACCTCCCGAGAGCGGGCGTTCGAAGGAGTCGCGGGTGTCGGCCATTCACCCGCGTGTGAGTATCCTACAGCAGAGTTTTCCCCAGATCGGACCATAGGAGCAGACTGTAGCTCGTTTGATTTAGAACCCATGTTCATATTATTAGTTGGCTGCATAGGCGGAGCGTGGTTCGTGGGTTGGGGTAGACGGGAAGGGGATTCCTTGGCATGGTTCTGATTCAACCTCAAGGCTTGAAATGCGGCGTCGAGGGGTTGTTGACCGAGCGGAAGGCCAAAGTCGCCCTCTCTGAGATCCTCCATCACAGGTAGTGGAGGGGACTCTCGAGGCGGCAGGGGATTCGCAGGAGTCATCATCAGGTACGAGAACTCTGCTTGGCATTGGTCCAAGAAGTTCCTCAGGTCATCACGGTCACGCTCCTCGTCGCCTTGTATCCCAAGCAGGCCCTCTGGACGCGGGAGGCCTGTTTTGAGCTTGTCGTTGCTCGCTATGAAACACATAGGTTAGCTAGTGCTCAGATATTCACAGCAGCCTACCGGGTATGACCAACACTTTAGCTTCTCTTGGATTAAGGCGGCTCTGTCGAGCTTGGGGGGCTGTTTGACCGCATGGTCTGGCTCGGCGGTGGCGCCTTGAGAGAAAGCCTCGAGCTGGGTCGTCTGATCCCGGATCTTCTTCTCGAGAATCTGGACGTATCTCTTCAGGGCCTTCTGGGTGGCATCGCCGCGCCTGGCGGCACCCTCGAGGGCGGCGATTCTGCCTTTCATCTCTTGGCGTTCGATTTCCCATGAGTTCCTATCCCGCTCGTGCCGATGCCATTCGGTCTGAAGGAAGCGCATCACACCCTGGAGAGTGTATTCAGTAGCGTGTGGCATGCTCTGCTGGTGATGCATCGACGAGCCACCTCCGGACATGTCCTGGCCTGGGCCCGGGCCGGCTCCTCCTCCTCCTCCGTTGCCGCCAGCGCCCATGGCAGCGCCCTGTTGCCAGCTCATGGGAGGCGGATCGTCACTCTGTCACTCTGGTACGTACGGGAGGGGTTGGCCGGTGTTGGGGGGCTTCGCACTCGGTTCACCGTTGAGTAGGGACAAAGTCGATCGACATGCGCCTGGTGTTACAGGGAGGACTGAGGGTGAAAAATCGATGTAGCGCTCCGGCGCTCTAGAGACTATCTCGAGGCCGGGCGCAGTGCTGGCAAGAAAGCAAGAAAGCAAGTAGCTCGCGGCGATAGAGCAGGACGGAACCAATCCTATAGCGACCAGAGTTGCCGAGAAGAGAACAAGTACAAGTTTTCATCGACTCCGGTAGGACAGGAGCGGGTATGTTGCAATCGCAAATTGGCCGTATTGACGTGACGTGAGTTGGCGGAAGGGCTAAAAGTAGGTAGCAGTCAATAGAAAAGGAGACCCATCAACAAGAAAGTAAAGATGGATGTAGCGGATGAAGGTCCAAAAAGAATGCGATAGGGTATATGGCACCGATGGCATACGTCGTCGCGACTTGTCTCAATCCAAGTGTATCTGGCTCTCGTATGGTCTCGTGTCGTCTCGTGCTACAAATATCCTGGATCTCGTGGCATATTATTCGTCGAGGCGTGAAGGCAAGGACGTCAAGCCCCAGGAAGCGGGTATCGTGGTTGAGGAGTCGGTGCCCTAAACCAGGTAGGAGAGGATACCTATACTACTCCAGGTGGTCGCGCCGCTGTACCGCGTATGTAGGGTCGCTACCTCCAGATAGATGTTCTGTCTGTTAACCCCTGTGAAGAGAGTAAAAGCTGGGAAGCTACTACCTAATCGATTAGGAAGACCTAGGAAGTACTCTGGACTGAGCTCCTATAGCGCTCCCAGGCTGTCTTGTAAGGTATAGTATACCTAGAGGCAGGCACAACAGTACCTGTGCCAAGCTGCCCAAACAGCCCTATAACAATGGAAGGGAGGAAAAAAGGACAGAATCTGGAGGTCTGCTTTTGCAGCCCCCTGGCTGACTGTGCTGTGCGCTTAGAGAAGGACCAATCCCGCTACAGTTCCCCTGATCTGTATGCATGGGCCACCTGGTCACTTTTGAAGTGAGCGGACCCCATCATCTCCCCATGCTATTTTGTATGCAATTATCACGACGACATTACAGAACTAAAGCATAATATCTGCTTGCTGCATGTGGTAGATGTGCAGCAGGCACAAGCTACGAGAAGTCACTCACCAAAGCTCACGGACATCAAGAGAATTAAATACATGCTTCACTGGCTACAGAGTACTAGTAGCCGTGTCGGAGCTAGACAAATTGTTTTGTTCCTGCTATATGTCTGATAGAGTTATAAGGATATTATATAACCATGATGGTTAATTTACTCGCTGTAGGTTAACCTCTCTTAGCTACCCGTATTATTATAATTACCTCGGCTGCCAAGAGATGGCTGAACTAATCTCACAACCACCTTGGAGGTCCTTTCTCCCTTCACTTGCTCTCAATTCTTATTTTCACGCTCACCAAGTCACTTTCTCACTCACTTTCTCACTATAGTTTTGATCGAGCTATTGTCCCTTTGTCATTGTATACTAAGGTATGTTATTAGCTGATAACGTGATGCGCAGCCCCAGTTGCTCAAATGCCAGCATGCCGAGGTTCTTAGTTTGTCGCTTACATCTCTTAGGACCCCAGACTAGCCTGCGACTGTATGAGATATACATATTAAATTAAATGCTCCTGGACCTAGACACTTGGGCCCTTTCTTTGGGAACTTTCAACTCATATATGAATAAGAGATTTGAAGACCTAATCCTGTCGCCGTCATTTTGACTTAGTTCATTTACCCAGGAACTACTATCCATCTTGCTCGCCAACCCAGGTACTAACTATCAACGCCAATATGGTGGACAGGCCAAAAAGCCCTACCGACACTCCTGAGAGCCAGGACAACACTCAAAAATTAGAGGAGCACTTGAGATTGTTCCTGGAAGCATATAAAGACCCCCAAAATCACGTAAGCAATCTCGTACTTATCACCCAACATTCACTTCCCCTTGCGCCCTTATACCGGTTACATGGTAGCGTTGCATTTCTTGCGCTTAATGCATCATCCTGCGTCTTCTGGTGCCTTTTTCTTCTTTTTATGTCATTATACACAGAGGATGCGGGCTCACCTCGAATCTAAGAATTGGTCGACGTCTATTGTACCAAACCTCTCGGTGGTCTCACAGTCGCTTTCACCCCCTCACCCTCGTGCCACCTTCCGCTTCACTGTGCAGCGAATCCACGAAAATGGCTTGGGTAACTTGCATGGAGGTTGCACAGCGACCATCTTCGACATATGCACCACGTTTCCGCTGCAGATGGTATCTCGACCGGGCTTCTGGCAGTATGGAGGGGTAAGTCGCACCCTGAACGTGACCTACTTGCGCCCTATACCTGTCGGTACCACCGTCGATATCGAGTGCGAGGTCGTACATGCTGGCCAGAGGCTTAGCAGCTTACGGGGAATCATGAGGACCGCGACCAATGACGAGACGAAGGGCTCCGTTCTGGCTATCTGTGAACATGGCAAGGTCAATACCGATCCGCCGCCCCAGAAATTATGAGCGCATCTGAGAAGCGATCAACCCCCCATGCCCCATGCTCCCTGCTCGAAGCCCCATGCCCCATGAACGAGAGCGGGCATGGACAAGGGCACGGAGGGACTCCATGGGCTACCGAGTACATCAATCCAGCAGTATACATGGCTACATGGCGACATGGCGAAGGGGGGAACACAGATCCATGACCAGGTCCATGCTCATGGCGTTGTACCTGTCTGCTCACAACACCGCTAGCGCAGATAGTGTGGTGTAGTGTATACGATGGTAATGCGGCAGGTCCCACGCCATCCGGAAGGTTTCAACAAGACAATTGTACGACCTAAATACATATTGACGGCCATTGCAATGACCGAGGGCTCGCAGAATTGTATATCGTTCAACACTCGAATTCTAGCCCTGTAACCGGAAAGCCCGCGGGTGACTATGAGACTTCTTGACACATAGAGGCTTGAGGCAGTCCAATTCAATTCTCAAGCCGCAGTTCCAAGTCCTTGTAACGGAATATAGATCATCATATCGGGACCAGCACACATTCGTTGCAGAGATAGATGCTCTATTATGATGCCTTCTCATGCTACGATACATTCTTATAACAGCGCGTGCTATCATATTGCATGTCAAATGTAGTGTGAAAGGGGGTTCAGATAAGGCGGACGGCTCATAAACACAGGGGTTTCTCTGAATATCTACAGTCTGAATAATTTCTGCTTATGTCTGTTATTATTACTGATAGCTAAAATCATGATGGGTTATATTAGGCAGGTAAGTTCGATGTTGACCTAGAGCAGCTCATGCTGAGTGAAGGGGCTGTTCGGTATGTGGCGCAGAGTGGGGGCTGAGTGTTCGGTAAGTCTAAATGGGCTTTACGTAGGTATCAGGGTTAGGTATGTGATCAATAGACTCTGCGATAAACAGATTAGCGAACTGGTTCGCCAGTTCCAACTGCGGCTCTGATTGCCTTGTTGTATTCGTTAGCGTGCCAAGAGAATCTGGACATGGTGGTTAACATCATCTTCCGTCCAATCCAGGAAAATACATGACCTGCAATTGGTCGAGAGACCAAATACATGTTCGTAACCGACGATATCTGACATTTCAAGACATAACTGGGTAGGTGAAGTTATGAGAATTCTCGGGGTTTCAACACAACGGCCAGGAAGCTCTTAATATAAAAGGAGAGCGACCTCTCCGCAGTTCCCTCAGGATGGCGTCCAGATTGGAAGGACTCAATCTTGTTCTTTGCGTAATCGCCCTTATTTACTGTCCATTCTGACCTCTAGCCTGTCATTGCCTACCGATTTGCCTGCTACTGTTATAGAATCGTCAGCTCTTATCCGCCTTCGCACGGATCGTTTATCGACCCTTCAAGCTTCTATACACCTATTACGGAATAGAGCTCAGCACCGCACCAGAAAATTTACAGGCTGAGTTCTTTGGTGTTGCTATAACGTTATTGGAACGAAGAAATCGCGACAACATTCGCTCTCGTGCCGTCATACTGTGGATATACATTTGCTATATTCATTAACTATGGCCGGGCCTACCACTGCCTCGGTGTATAACGGGTAAGAAGATTTATATAATTTCCTTTGTAATTAATCGCGTCATCCCATCATAGGATGGAATGTATACGACGGAGTGTCAATCTCATAACACTCCACTCACCACAGACATTGGGTCTCTTGAAGTGCCTTACATTGGTACCATATGTTCATATCTCTACCACATGCGCCTGGTTGACCTCATCTCCCTCCTAATACCAAGGATATCGTGTTTCACTATTATCTCTTCACCCTACTACTAGAATGCATTGATATACATATTAGAATATACATACGCTAATGAGAATTTAACTCTATCAGCAACCAGCCCGCAAAGCCACCACATAAGTTCTCTGGACTCGGTCCAGGCGACGAGTCCCTGGCCCAACAGCGCCTGCAATCCTACATCTCAACTCGGAACGGCGGCGGCGATTCAGTGACCGCATTAGGCGTGCGGGATCAGACGCCCTTGTTGAGCATGTCTGAGCGTCCTTCGGAGCCTTGCCGACAATACGGTTAAGCTCCAGAAGGGTCATAACTCTGAGGCTTAGATAGTCATTAGTATGTCAGCAGCCGACTTTTCTTGCCTTACAGCTTTGCTTATAGTCATCAGACCTGATCATTCCTTATCATCTATTTGGATTTAAGTCTTGTCATGATGGATGGCATATGAGGAAGAGTAACAAGAAGCGCGTATCCCCTACCATGCCTTGACTCTGGTGCAACATCCTGACACTTTCTTTATATTAGTTGAAAGTGTGATGGGTCTAACCCGGGGTCTTCGATATACGGATGGTGACTTATCACTATGTGAGTTGGTAGGGTTACCGGTAACGAAATTGTCGATTTATACATCATGTAGCCGAGGTGGGTTATTCGAGAAACATATAAAGCAATATTAGGAACTCAGCACGAGAGTCTGTGCTGAGTCATCATACGGGTCGTGGCGGTGCGGTCCACCTCGTAGCCGCCGGGCCTCCGTTTTGCCATCGGCGTGTTGACCCACTAGGGCACCGTATTGAGAGAAACGGAACGGTCAAACCCACCCGGGACATGCTACTCCTCCCGCCCCGAACGATGCCGCTTCTACTTAGGCCACTCCCCTCTTTCACACCCTCCTCGGAGCGCACTAGCTCCACCAGCTGATCCTTCAATAGAGCCGCCGAGGGCGCGCTAGGAGCCAACAATGGGTCTTGAGGCCATGGGACAATCCCTCCATGCCCAATTCCCCTTCGCGGGGGTAAGGGAGGACCTAGTTCTGGTCTATTTAAACCAAGGAGCTGCCGTTCAACATTTCCTGTTATTCCACGCACATTGTGAGCCTTCTTTCAATCACCCTCGAAGATGGCGACTAGCGATCTTGAGCCGGCGCTTTCCAAGCAGCATTTCACAGCTCTGCCTTCTCGTGAAGAGAGCAGGACGATAGCCCAGAAACACTTCGAAGAATATGTTGGGCAACCTATCGAGGACAAGCCTTTTGTAGCCGAGGATACTCAGAAAGAACGAGATCGGCTTTGGGGGTGTTGGACCCAGTAAGCTTTGCTATTCGAGCTTCCTGACCTTTTTGCAATTCTTCATTTTAGTTGGTTCGTCTATAGCAATGCACTCACAAGGTTTCCCGCAGACATTGTGATGATATCGAAGTTGACAATCGGAGAGTATGGCTCGATTTTGTACTACGCCCTGAAGACTCCAACGCCCAGGCGCCTTTCAGATCATTCCTCCGCACCTACGTCGAACTCTCGGTTCAGAAACGGCTCGTACTCGATGACCGCGAATACGAATATAGAAGGACCTTGAACTCGGCTTTTAGCGTAACTGAGGTGTGGCGAAGGCTTGTGGCCTCTGCGGACCATGAGGTGATGAAAAGACAAAGAAGAGACGATCCTGCTCAAGCCGACATATGGAGGCTGAGATGGATTAGCAAAGATGAAGGCAGCAGAGAAGGCCCTGCTTATCTGCTAGTTAAGGTATGTGCAACATAGTATCAATTAGAGGTTGAGCGAACTAAGTACTTCTTGTCCTCAATACGCTGATGCTAACATGGTTATTTACTGCAGTGGATATTTACCGAGCTCGCTGTTGACATAGGCTTGGATACAAACCCAACCTACCAAAAGATTGCTATGACAAGCACTGATGTAGGCGTGAAGCTCCAGACGCTGTGGTCAAGAGCGAACGACATACCTTGCAACCCCGAGACCAGAGTGTCTTTCCACGCCATTATTCTACTAGCTGCTATTGGCGGTTTCCGGCCAGGCACGCTGTTACATTTGACATACTCCCAATTTCACGTGGCGGTGGTGCGTGATCCGACCAATTCGGCCCGGACCCAGATTGTCGTAACTGTAAATATCAAGAGGAACAAGATCAAAGAAACGGCTAAGACCAGCCGCGCTCGGAATGGTGGCAGGTAAGTAGGGAGATATTTAATCAGTTCTATGAGCGACGCTAACTTGCCTGCTAGCATTGGATTCTCTATCACCCTGATCCCAAATTGCACATTTTGCCTCGCTAGCCTAATTTTGACACGGGGCATCCAAACAAACAGCTTCGACCCCAGCTTTACAACAGTTGATCAAATATTCGACCGTCCTAATCTTGAGCATGTAGATTTCATACCTCTTCGATGGAAAACAGACATGCTTGAGGAGAGTATCTTCTCTTTGTCGTATAAGACGCTCAACGAACTTTGGCACCGTATGCTCTTGGTTAGCGGTGCCCGCGAGGATGCGCGGCTCTATAGCCTTCGAGTAGGTACAGGTGCTAATCTAGATGGTACGCACACCTTATACTCTATCCTCCTTTCCGGCTTATAAAAGATTTATATTACTCACGCTATTCTCCAGGTGTACTCTCCGATGCCTTGCGTAACTACGTTCTGTCCCATACCACCCACGTTTTCGAATCGAGTTATCAATCGTTCCGTGTACGCGCCGACCTAATGCAGTTAGCGTTTAAAGCAGACGCAGGAGATCATAGCCAGCTTTTCGCGAGACTCTGTGATGTTTCTTTGGGTAGAGACGCGAATGCCCCAGTTAACATCAGCCCAGAGGAAGAACTAGAGTTCGAAGAACGGAAAGACGTAATCGGGCTTCGCAATACTATTAGAACAACAACCGACTCCAAAGAACGAACACGCCTTCGTACAAATCTGAAGAACCTACTCAAAACGCTCTGCCAGTTAAAGTTGCAAGATAACTGGATCCAGTATTTTAAGCAAGTCGACCATCTTCGAGCCCAAGGGTATACTACAAACAACATCAGCCTGCCTAACGGGAATAAGATTCCTCTTCCACCGGTTATTGGAAATATCTCTCAGTTGTTTCATGTACCTGTTGAAAAGCAAGTCGCCGATTATGCGGGTCACTCAAGACGCTATATGTCCTCTCTCCTAGCCTACCTCACTAATACACCGGTTGTTTCAAACGAGCTAGAAGTAAAGGAAGAAGATAATGCTTGTTCTGACACCAGCCCTGTCTCTCAAGATGGCCTATGTCGCTGTCTTCTATGTAAAAAGCCATTCGCCAATCGGAGCGCCTTGACACGGCATTCCAACGCCTTGCACACCGACGAGGCAACCTTTAGCCGGCCATTTTCATGTCCCGAGTGTCAGTCCGTAGGACTGGAAGAGACATTGATCAGCAGTGCTCGCCAATGGAGCAACCATGTCGAAAGGGTACATGGAAAAGCGCATGCGCCTAATTGGAGTCCTGAACAGAACCCTTCAGCACAACTTTGTTGTCTTTGCCCTTCCGAGCTCGCTACCGAAGCCGGGCTATTCAGCCACTTGAACCGCCACGTTCGAAACGGATCTTTCCGATGGCCTATCACTTGCCGGATCTGCCTTGACATTTTCTTTGATAATGCCTGGGCCTGGCTGCGGCACTTGAAAGCTTACCACCTGCCGTCTGCACAGATATGCCCCCTATGCGGTCATGTATGCTCTACGTCGAGCAGATTGACGAGACATTTCACCTCAAATCATACCCAAGACTTTCAATGTTCTTTCCAGTGCCCTATTTGCGAACAAGATGGTGCCGGTGCTATTCATATTATTGACGGCTTCTCGTCCTGGCATATACACCTAATGTCAATTCACAGTGAATGGGCTGATCTAAGCTGGAGTAATAGCAACCAGTACCTACTAACATGCCCGGAAAAAGATAGCAGGGAATATACTATATCGAACCGGCCGTTGACCAACCAAATTCAAAATCATATGACATCCAACCAATATTGCATCTACGAAGACGAGCAGCAGCAATGCTCTTCGACTAAATCTAGCGTACCTGGGAGCCCATTCTCGTGTCCCGGGTTGACTACAGCCACGAGTGAATCGACAGACTCCCCCATGACCGAAACCTTGCACGGATTAAACAACAATAGTTTCGAGCAGAGCCTTCAACTTGACCATGGTCAATCCAAGGGATCGCAATCATTAACAGAGTCACTTCATACTTGTCACATGGTGTCAGGGGGTACACCTGTCCCGATAGAACTGGTCGATCCAGCCCTTCGCGATGACCAAGATTTAACGCACCCAATAGAAGATGTTCGCGGGTCTGCAACTGATCCGAGCTTCGACTTCCAACAACCCGACTCTATGGATGTTGATAAACATCATGCAGTTGATTGTATACTCGAACGCTGGAACAAGAACCTTTTCCTCTTGAGATGGCTAGAAGACGGAAGCTATTGGTGGGTTCAACGGAAGGACATCGATGCTGACTTGGTTCGGAGCTTTGAAGAGAATTATACGGGAATTAGCCTCGGAGTGGACAAGGTATTGGCCACCCGGAAGCGGCATAGAAAAGTTGAGTACCGTATCCGCTGGGTAGGCCGCCCGGAAGATGAGGATACGTGGGTTGCGGAAAAACATATGAGTCCAAAGTTGGTAGAGAAACATAAGCCTAAGAAGGCTGCATCGAGGCGGCGAAGGAGATATTGAACAGGGCTTTAAGTGAGTTTTTGGTCTGATCTAATAATATAGGACTCTGTATGTTTGTATAACATCATTTCAATTACTTTTGGGTCTGGTATATCATAGCTATAGATGTAAAATAGACTTTCTAGATCATATAGCCTGGTTGGGACTATGCATAGATAGCTTCATTCTTCCTCGAACGGATGGTGGTCGTGATCTTGCTGACCCATCGCGAAGCGCGCCGATTGCAGTTATCAGACTGTAGCTGGTTCGAAGTCTTCGTAGGTGACCTCTTCCGAGCCCCAGGTGTGGGACAGTATCGCGTACGGGGGAATGCTGGTGCCTGGTGGGTAGTCTGTCAGGTTGAACAAGTCTGTCCTGTCGTAACTCAGGAGACGCATAGCCAAGAGGTTAGGTGTCTTTAGTTATTCAAGAAGTAATATAAAAACCAGTGCTATAGTATCATAATGGGTACTTTAATCAATGATTCATCCTAAAGGATAGATTAAGGCTACGATATGAAAAGCTCTTCCCAAGGTTTGCGTACGCGCGGGGTTGAGGCAATCCCGAAATGGCGGCTGTACCCATGTGGCTGAGTGTCGATGCAGCCTAAGCGGTACCTATCTAGATGGTTCGGTCAGCAAGCTCAGGCTCAGGCAAAAAGAAATCTGTTCGCAACCGTTGCGCAAAGTATAGTAAAAGCAACAAGCTAAAGTTACGGAAGAGCATAGATTCTAGGTATCTAAAAATCATAGAATAAATGTGTAAAAAGGGCCGGTGGTGCACGCTAGCGGTGTATTGCACTACAGGTGGATTACACTATTGCATCTCTCCCGCTTCTTAGTGGACGTAGGGCACGGACGGCCCTTTAGCGCAGTTGCCTCAACCAACCTAAAGCAAATGGCTTGACAACTTTCTCATATTCATAAAATATACCCCTTAGGAATTTTCACTGGACTTGCTCTTTCTCCGAGATCAAGATTTAACAGTCGAAGTTTCTTACGCTTACTTATAGAGAAGGGTTCTCTTTATGCTTAATTACGAACAAAAGAAGTTATAAATCACTTAAAGCTTACAAGCCTAATGGTTTCTGCTGGCAGAAAAGGTACGTACCTCTACTCTTGGTGGCATTCTCGTGACGTAGGTAAAGGGTACATATCTTTTATGCCGGCAGAAAAAAAAGGGGGGGTACGGCGCATCGCCCAGTGCGCCTAAGAGGCACCATGGCGACCTCGTGGCCCCAGCAGACGGCCTGGCCGACCGAAGTACGCGAGCATGCCACATATCTAAGCAAGTACCTTCTAGACGCCCTCCGCTGCGTAGAACAAGCGCAAGATCAACCCATACCAGCCAACCTAGTCAAGTCGATGATCTTGGGAATGGCATCCCTAGTTGCGAAAACAATGAGTATGCCCGACGTCCGATCCATCCAAGAGACCTTAAACATCATCCAAACCGAAGTGAAGAACGAGACGAATATCACAGCACTTACCCTATACGAAATAAAAGATGATATGGAGCGCACTGCCACCAAATTGCAAGAAATACAAGAGAGCGTGAAAAAAGGAAACGAAGCCAAAGTAGCGGCGAGGGAGGCGACTGAAGTAGGCAGAACGGTTACGGCTATAGTGAGAGAGATCAAGAACAACGGAACACAGAACCGCACAGCCCCCATGCCCTCATATGCCGCAATAGCTTCAAGAGGCCTAGCCACAAGCATGCACAATACACAGAGCTTTACTACAACCCCTAAGCAAATCCAAAGGGAGGTCATTGTGAACATTAGAGACCCATTCACTATTGCAAACCTTAGAGCCATAAACCCCCGTAGCCTAAAAGCCCACATTGATCGCGCCATTGCGCAGAGCAACAACGAGCATATAGCAAACATCAAGGTAGTATCCTCTAATCAGCTCAAAAGCGGAGACCTTAGCATTAAGACAGCCACAACCAAGGAGATGGAAACCCTGAGGCAGTTCACGGACGACTGGACTCACAGGATTGGAAACGGTGTGTTAGTACGGCTCCCGACATATGGAATACTCGCACACGAGATCCGCACAAGCACAATGAATATGGAAAAATTCGAAGATATCCGAAGCGAAATGTTACTAGATAACAAACCATTTATCCCAAACGCGGAGATCAGATGCCAACAAGATCATCGACGAGAGGCTCATCTGGCAAGGACAGGTTTTTCAGTGCGAGCTATGCGACAAAGGAAGCCGACTGAAGCAATGCTTCCACTGTCGTCCGATTCCACCAGCCATGATGTTAGGTAGTGTAACTAAGGCGCGATATCTGCGCTAGGTCTGCTACTTACTGCCCCGCGTTCTGTACCCCGCGTTTTGTGTGTACAAGGGTTGGCCAGCAAGAGCGCCACTTTTTCTGCGTTCCTCGACTGATTAGTGCTTGGAAGGCGCGCTGCAACTCACTGCCATTAAGAGATTACTTCTGTTGCATATGGGATAACTCTCTCACCACATCCTCTACAACTCCAGGGATGCCTTACAAGCCTGCCTCCGGAAACAGACCACGTACCTGACGCACCTCACTGTCCATATGTATTTTGAAGGAAGGCTAACCTGCCAGTAGCTTCTTGATCAAACCGCATTGACTCCATCTACGTTTTCGGCTTGCATCTATTCATTGTCTGGATTTACCCTTCGATCTCCGCATTCCTCTCGCCTGTACCGACGCCTTTTATATCCTCCATCGGCTCCCGATCGGTTTTGTCGCGCGTTTCGTGAAGCCCCTTGCCATATAATACATTCGCCGCCCCTCGTTCTCGTCAACATAGCCACCTACAACGCTTATATCTCTAATCTCGTTGGTGCTATCCAGGTTCGTAAATGCCGACGATGCAACCGATACATCTGCCCTCCCGGCGCTCCCGTCATTTCGACACCCTGCCCGCGAGCAGGGCGTATCTAGGAGATCGCTTTAGGTAAGGCTTTGCGGTTAGTGCTACCCTGCCCCCCGAGATTGCTCTGTCTAGCTAATCCAATGTAGCGCCGAGGTTGTATGTAAGCATGCTATTGCCAGGTCCATCGAGGCACATTTTCTAGCCTCTGGTGAGGGTATGTTCTAGCGTCTTCTACATCGTTGCTGTTTTATCTATTACTTGACTGTTTCGTCTAATTGATTTCTATCGAAGTCCTACGCGCTGCCACTCATTGCCATCCAGAGATCGTTTCTATCACATATGGCGACGTATATGTGATTAACGAGGACGGCGTTACCGAACTCCATCCTACCGTACAGAACCTTCGCCGCGTTGCCGGTCATTTCAGAATGCTCCAGCCTGACGACACGTCTGTTATCCTTGGCCAGCTTTTCGCAGCTATACTGAACCATCAAACGGCATTTCGTCGCCTCATCGAAAATCCCTCGACCGATGTGTATATCAACAAGCAATTGCAGCTCACCACCATCAAGGTAGATGGCGTTGCCTATCAATGGTATGCAGAAAATACTCATGCCCCGGGATATTGGATTCCCGAGTCGACCACGCTCGTTGCTACGGTTTTGTTCCCGACTATTATGGAGTGGGTGAATAGGTCTGGGGTCTCGGGTGCGGCGGAGTGTCAGTGCGATTGCTGTTGCAATTAGACTGAAAGTAAAGCAGGCCGCCTTTTCCAGGGCTGGCACATCTACTAGCATTGATATTAGGCGCGGGAACACGAGGAAAAAAATTGCCGATTTGTTCCGGGCCCGACGATATTCCCCTCGGAGCCTTCACATCTTTTCCATAATGCGTTGATCTTATTTCCGTAGCTTGCCAATATACATCTGCGTCTTTTCTTACGTGGCACACCATGTCCGCAATACTGTATGCGGATTATATACGCCATGGCCACGACTTTGTTCATGTTAATTATATACACCTACGCCTCTGAATCTGTATCAGCAGACTGTCGCCGCCAGAAGAAGGTCGAAATATTTCCTAACCAGGGAAAAAGCGGAACCTTTCCAAGAACAAAAAGTAGAAGGAAAGGGAAAGGTTGTAGTTTGACGAGGGGTAGGGGGGTTTGTGCGCTAATCCTGCCCCTACGAAATAGTAATGGGGGCAGGGCATACTAGCTAAGTCCTGCTGTAGCAGTTCGGAAGACCATTAGTTATTCTCTGGCCAAGTTTTCTTTTGCCCTGCCGCTGGCACCCACGTCTCGCCTTGTATGCACTTTCCTTGTCCCTTTTTGTGGCCAATGCAGTTCCCTCAGGACGTGGCTGTGTCCAAGTCTACTCTCCAAGAAAAAGAACGCCATCTAGTTAGCCTGATGGTTTGCCTGTATAAGGAATTATCAACCTTTCATTGGGTGATGCGTTGCTGATGGAGGGTGGCAGCTGTGTCCCCCATCTTACCGCATTTTACAGCATGGCTGTCGGCTGGAGCATGCGCCACTGCACGCGTACACATTCATCTATTCATTCCCATCGTCCTTTGCGCATCACCCCTCTCCGTCTTTTCTCCTCTCTCTCACAACCATATCGCTCTTGGCCAGTGGATAAAACAGCCCTTCCCAATTATTGGTATTCCATCTCATCCTTCATCTCACCCCTCAAATCGACATCCCTCTTATTCGGGTCCTCGTGATCATCAGCCCCCGCGATTTCTCATACCCCTATGGAACCTGCAAGCTTGGCAGTAGGCATCGCAGGACTCATCGGAATCTTTAGTACCTGTCTGGATATCGTCGAAAGGTGGGATTCCTATAAAGATTTTGGAGCCGAATTCGGTTCTCTCATAGCTCGTTTTAAAGCCGACAAGATTCGATTCCGGCAATGGGGTCAGCGCGTAGGTATTGACAAGAGCAAACATGGAGACGGCTATCACAAAGCCCTCGACGACCCGTCAATTCGACCGGTAGTTGATGAGATCTTCCAATCTATCAAGCACTTCGATGACGATACAGGCAATTTCACCTCTGGTTTGCGGCCCATCTCCGGTTCAGTTGATACGCTGGCCCATAGCAAGACCGTCCTTCCTAGAGGGCGTCCACAATTTGAGAAGTACCAGGGCGCAACGTCACGAAAGAGTAGACTTGGATGGGCTCTGAGAAGCAAGACGCGGTTTCTTGCACTAGTCGAATCATTTGACGCTCTGGTCCAGAAGCTATATGACCTCGTTCCTCCAGACCAATCAACTGTTCCAGGCCATATAATATCAGAAGGAAGACATAGCAATCTTGCCTCTCTTAATGGTATGTCCCATAGCCAATTGCACATTATCTCCACTCATATACTGATAAAAACAGGACAAACTTCGTGGCATTTTGATGTTCAAAGGATGCTGGCCGATGTTAAAAAACAGCTAGATAGTAAGACCCTCCTCTCTCCCACATCGAATAATCATTAACCCGTTCAGATGAGACCCGCAAAGGGCTGAACGAATGGCTCGACACGCATGATTCAAAACAGATGTATGACGATTCTGTCCGTAGGAGACTGGATGGTACTTGTGATTGGATCCTTAATCGGTCCGAGTTCTTGCAATGGCAATTGCTTCCATCAAACAATGCAAAACTCTTATGGGTTCACGGGCCACCCGGATATGGAAAAACCATTCTTTGCGCAAGAATTGTTCAGCACCTAATAGCCAACTCTAGCGCGCCACTGGCATACTTCTTCTTTTCCTCAGAGCTAGAAAGCCGTGAGAATCCTTTTGCTATCATGAGGTCCTGGATCTCCCAGATTACGATTCAAAACCGAGATGCATTTAATATCGCCCAAGAGAAACTGGAGGCAACTGATGGGCGTGTTGCATCGCGAACTGATATTGAGGAGCTTTTTGAATCAATTACACAGAATATACCGGACTGTATATTCGTTGTAGACGGCCTCGATGAGTGTGCCATGCGAGAGAATGACAGCAAAATAATCCATAGGGAGTCTCTATTAGAGTTTCTCAAATCTGTCAGGCATATCATCTCAAATCGAAATCACGGCTTCTAGTTGTTAGTCGCAATGAGCAGGAGATTCGAGAAGGCCTGAACAACAACAAGACTATTCTGGAGTGTGAACTGGTTGAGTTGCAGATCCTTCCGCAGGATGTTGAATCCGACGCTACCCTGTTTTCCCAAAGCATTGTTGAAGAGAAACTCTCCAACAAAACTGAAACGCAACGGCGAGAACTCGCGCACAGAATGGTCGATCGATGCGAGTCAATGTTTCTAGGAATTAAATTACTGGAACCCGACTTAAAGGGTGGCAAAAATCTTAAACAACTTCAACGACTTATTGATGAGGCGCCTAATAGACTGGATCGTATTTATGATCGCAACTGGGAAAGGATCAGGAATCTTGCGGATATTAGCAGATATCGGGCATTTTCGATTTTGAGGTGGGCAACATTTGCATTACGTCCAATGACTATCTACGAGATTACTGAGGCTCTGCTTCTTGCGGACGATGATTGCGCCGCGCTGGACTATACAGAACTGCCCGACTCGATTGACGAGATCTATGTCAAGACTGAAATAGTAGAACTTTGTGGATCTCTTATTGAAGTTCGAAAGGCAGAATTAGCTTCAGGCCTGGGTCATTCGACTATACATCTGAGTCATTTCTCAGTTAGGCAATATCTTATGTGTCACATGCCAGCCCGTCCCGATGAACTCATCACAAACGAGCAGTTGCGATCTTCAAATGAGGCAATCCAGAGCAATATTCTTGCAAAAACATGCATCCGTTACCTCAATTGTCAGGATGTTTGGAGAGGTATAGAGCAACTAGAAAGGGTTGATTCTGTAATCCAAGCGTTCCGAGGGTACGCTGCGAATTCGTGGCATAAGCACGTAAAGCAAGGAATCATCAATTCGAAAGAGGTCACCGAACTTATTAATCTCTTTTTCTCTCCAACAAATGAGAACTGGGAGTCATGGAGAAAGGATAGCGAGAGTGCATTACAAAACCGGATGATACAGTATGAAGGGGAGGTTTTATTAGGGAATCCGCTATTTTACGCGTCGCTTCTCGGCTTTTCAGAGACAGTTGTGAACCTCATAGAGAATGTAGGAATGGATGTAAACTGTGTTGACTCATCAAACCGAACGGCAATACTCGCTGCTTCCTCAAAGAGCTGGGTTTCAGGTGTGATACAGCTTTTGAAGAAAGGGGCGAGTGTGAATATTGCAAGCAATGAAGGAAGGACTCCCATATATGCGGGGGCAAGTGAAGGATGCGTTGAAGTTGTCAAGCTCCTTCTGGAAGAGGGGGCCGACCTAACAGTGGCAGACAAGGATGGATGGACGCCACTGAACTTAGCTTCAAACAACGGCCATATCGAAGTGGTCAAGCTTCTTCTCGAAAAGGGGGCCGACCTAACAGTGGCAGACAAGAATGGATGGACACCGCTGAACTCGGCTTCAGACAGTGGCCATATCGAAGTGGTCAAGCTTCTTCTCGAAAAGGGGGCCGACCTAACAGTGGCAGATAAGGATGGATGGACGCCACTGAACTTAGCTTCAGACAGTGGCCATATCGAAGTGGTCAAGCTTCTTCTTGAAAAGGGGGCCGACCTAACAGTGGCAGACAAGGATGGATGGACACCACTGAACTCAGCTTCAAACAACGGCCATATCGAAGTGGTCAAGCTTCTTCTTGAAAAGGGGGCCGACATGAGAGTGGTAAGCAATGGCGGATGGACACCACTGAACTCGGCTTCCGATAGTGGCCATATCGAAGTTGTTAAGCTTCTTCTTGAAAAAGGAGCCGACCTAATAGTGGCAAACAAGCATGGATGGACACCACTAAACTCAGCTTTAGGCAACGGCCATATCGAAGTGGTCAAGCTTCTTGTTGAAAAGGGGGCCGACCTAGCAGTGGCAGACAAGGATGGATGGACACCGCTGAACTCAGCTTTAGGCAATGGCCATATCGAAGTGGTCAAGCTTCTTCTCGAAAAGGGAGCCGATCTGACCGTGGCTAATAATTATGGTTCAACGCCCCTTATTCGAGCTTCAGACAGTGGCCACGACAAGATTGTTAGCCTGTTACTCACACAGCAAAATGTGGATCTACGGTCCAGCGACGCGAATGGTCGTACAGCCCTTTCTTGGGCAGCCGCCAAAGGCCATAAGACTGTCATTGAACTCCTTATTGCAGATAAAAGATTCGATGAAACCTCTCAAGATCATACTGGTCTCACTCCATTAATGTGGGCTTCACAAAAGTCTCAAGACTCTGTAGTAAAATTACTTGTTCAACATGGTTGCTGTATACACAGCAATAATAGGTATTCTTTTTTTTCCCAGATTGCTATGTTTATGATGCACAAGGCCTTTGAAGAGATAGCTGCTGCAATGCGTTTTGAAACTGATGACTTTACGCTTGGACTTGCGGGATTATTTAAGGAGATAGAGTAATTCGAGCATAACATCTTTGTGTTAAGCAGGGTTTATATACAAGATCACTTCAGCTACCTTTTAATATACATTTAAGCTTGCTCTTTTCGTTATAGTAGTTATAGTTATCTTTCTATACAATGATCCACTCTTTATATCTTTTGCTATTAGCGAGCAAAGCTCTGTTGTCAGTGCTTAGAAAGTAAAACAGTAACTGATGGCTTGTGCCATGGTGTAGCTGAGGTAATCTTCATTAGAGTTTTTCAAAGTTAGTCTATTTAATCAGCGGGGATCAGAGCCTATGAAACACTTGTCCAAGCAAATAGAATCATTGCATATACCTGTAGTGCTCCCCAATGGATCGTGTTTAGCGAGAACACACAGAGGATGCCAATGCCAGTGCCAGCCCGTAATCCTGTTGACCCCCCTAAAGATCGCCACGTGCTACATTAAACCCACCCGGCACGGACCGCTTAGCATCCCACCTACTACCAACTCCCCTCCCTGCTATTTTCTCAAACAACTCTCGGCAGCTGAGTGACAATTTAATCATTCAGCCCTACAATCTACGGCTCAGGCATAGGAGCCTGGTGTAGTGGATGGATGGATGGCGCCTCGGCCGAGCTTTGGGTCGGGTGTGTGCATGTCGGCCACGTCGGCTTACCCATGTCACGCTAGCAATGACACTAATTCAGGCAGCGCCCCAGGTGGCATCGAGCCTCTATTCAATACCTCGAACTTACCTTGCGTATATTGAAAGATACTCTTCCTAAAACCTTCATCTCCCAACTTCTACTCATTAGACCGCGATAGTTGGCAGTTTTAACACCATATTCTTCACTACTATTGTATATTAAACTCAACTCAATCCTTATTACGAGAATAGTTGTCATTTATTCTACCTAATATAGCAACAAGCATGTGCCTAGCGGGGTACATTTCATCCGTGGCTGCTTTCTTCTCTAGTCACTATAACAGAGTATCTTCACAAATCATATACGTGCATACAAACCATGGCCATCATGGCGCATCGGGCTGCTCATCCTTTGCAGGGTAGTTGCCAGGTAAGTCACGAGGCGGGTTGTCACTTGGAGGCGTACCTTCCTCGCAACAAACAATAGCTCTCGATCACGGCCTCGAAACATCGACAACTCTCTCCATGCCCTCCCCTCCCCGTACCAACCTAGGATATTTCACTACCATCTATCGTTTCATCCTTCTTGCTTTTGTCATCCCTAGATGCCCCATATCGTGCACATTCCTCTCTGCCATAATTTTTGCTGCTTACGGTTTTATATCTCTAGACAATATCCCACGAAGCTGGCCTCCCTCTACAGCTATTCACTTGATCCGTCGTTGACCACAAACCGAACGAACGCGCCTTGCCGTGAACATCTTGAGGATGGATGATGACCCTTTCAGTTGGGACGTCGACGGAGTGGTGCAAGCACTCTGCTCCCCAGATCGAAACTGGATCGGGGTTCCTTCACCAGAGCTTCCACCCATCCAACAACTCGAGGCTCGTCTGCGCGAGCAAGGGGCCGACGGGCATACCATTCTTACCTATCCCGACGAGTCGGAGCTGTGTGATAGCCTCGGAATCAAATCTCTGAAGCACAAAAATACCTTTAAGCATGCCCGCTGCGAGTTTCGGCGCCGAAGCCAGTTGTATAAGGATTACCTCAACAATTATCCTGCTTCAGAATTGAAACCAGCCCCTCATGCTCAGAATATCGGCCTACCGACTTGCGGCCCTTTCCCATCCGTGCCAGTGCCTACACCCACGGCCACAATCATGGCCGCCGCCCCCCTAGATGTTGCAGCCCATTCCACAGCCCGTCGAAACTCGCGACGAGTTGCACCGATCCCCTTTTCAAGCGGAGTCGACATCAGGCAAGCAGTTAATCCGGGTGTGGTGTCTCAATCTGGTCTCATTCACGCTGAGACTACCGAGGTGGAAGTTGAATCACACGACGAAAGTGGAATCAACATTTGCTATACAAGAGTGCCCCGCCAGCAACGTTTGCAAGCGCATAAACTTTTTAAGCGTTATCTCCTAAGGGCACAGCGAGGTTTAGGACATATTGCTAGGAACAGAGCCGATATAATTGTTAGGGTATACGATCCCGAAAATGATATTGTTCTACCTCTTTATGGTGATTCGGATGATGATGCAGACCCAGAGACATGGGAAGAGGTTCAAGATGAGCAGAGAACAACAAGAATCCGGCGTGAAAACCGCACAGTACTCACTGATGAAGCCGCTAGAGATATCATAGATGGAGCTATCCGGAGTTACATTAACGATTGGAAACAAAGAAAGCTGCCTATGCTGTCTCAAGGAGCAAATTTGCTCTGGAAACAGGCCCGAAGATATGGTCAGCAGAGTGCAATCAATAAGGTACATAATGAAATCCGGTCGTTGGAGGAGCGTCGTGCAAGACTATGCGAAGGAATCCTTAGCCAACAGTGGCGCAGCATCTCTGAGCTCCAAATTATTTTACAAACGCTGGAACCCACCATCATAGACCAACAAGCTGCGCGATGGAGGCTTGATGTTCTCAAATCTACCAAAGAGCCCGATAAACTCCCCAAGTTGCCCAAAAACAAAAACAATAAGCCTCGACTTATCCAACCTACTAAAGATGCAGAGGAGAGTAACGAGACATTAACCAGCGAGTCGGAGAGTGGCCAAGCCGGCTTAGGCGTCAATGAACAAAGAAGTCGGCCAAATGTTCATCGCGTGCACTACGAGGAACCCATTGTTATTCTGGATGACGAACCAGAAGTGAACAGCAAGGGACTTGCCATGTCTGGGCCTATTGGCCTCCAAGTAGAGAGTTCCAGATCGACTGGAAATCTAGCCGCTCAGCACGGGCCGGTGACTGGCCTTAGCACTGGGAAAGCAGATAGCGGCGCTCTTATCTCAAGCCTAAACCTTGAGCCGAATACCGACACCTGCCAGGATAATGGTTTAAACTCTATGAAGCGGAAGGGTCCGGAGGATCAAGACCAACCCCGCGCAAAACGCCCAAAGCCAATCGAGGTAATCGCGCTGTCTGATGACGATGAGAACGAAGTATCAACCCGAGAGCTAGGGCCCGTACCCAACATCTCCGGCAATAACGGTAGTCATGAGCTTCATGTCGAATTTGGTGGTCAACATGCAAATCGTCACATCACCGAGGACGACTGGGCAAGGGTATGCAGGATGTTCCAGTGCCCGGCATCTACCACGAGTCTAAGGCCTCCCGGGTTCGGCATAGAGATCGCCGCGTACCAGCTACACGCAATATGGTGGATGCTAACTCAACAACCTGTGCGTGGCATTCAAGGTGGCTGCCTAGGAGATGCGATGGGCCTTGGCAAGACTATAGAGGTTTTGTCAACTTTTGCCACATTTGCCATGATCAAGGCCAACCACGAGGAAGTGCTCAGCTTTTGGAAAGATGGAGTCGTGACGGAAGGACGACAACATCTGCCTCGGAAACAGAAGAAATCCCATGAGCGCTGCCCTAGCCAGTCAGAGTCGCCATACCCGACGGAATGCACATGCATCAAATCCGGAGACACGTACAAGATTGCAACGCGCATGCCTTCGCTGCCTACCATCTGCGTCGTGCCCCCTACGGCTATGCGTTTCTGGGCGGCCGAATTCTGCAAAATCCTCGACATGACGCATAAAGTAGCAACATACCTTAGACTCTCCGTGCGATATAACGACTATACCAAAGACCAACAGCTATATCATGGACAGGATCGTGTACAACTGACTGCCGGGGCAGCCGTTCGACAACTCGATGATGATGATGGAGAGGGGCAGCTCCTCGTCGGGGGTGGTCCGACATTGAGTAACTGGCTTGTGCTAGTCAGCCGGCATAGTGCTACCAAGCTTTATGCTATGTACGATAATATGAGCAGCCGAGCTTCCGACGAGAACGGGGACATCGTTATGAATTTGATGGGGGCGGCTTTTGTGTTCTTTGACGAAGCCCACCAGTACAACGGCACGCTGGACAGTCCTACCGACTCCTTCCGATTCTTGCGCAGCCTCCGAGAGACAAGTGTAAATGAGCCGGTAGCTTTTACCGTTTCGGCATCTATTCCTCTGAGCGGCCCGATCCAAATGGCTAACATTGTGGACCATGTCCTACGTAGCAGGTACTTGCAAGGACAGGAAGAGCGCATTGGAGGTGTTGACAACGCGCAGTCTTTAAAGGTCGCGCAGACAAACTACGAATATCTCCTCGATAACCTAACCCGTGGCACGGACGAGAAGACTAAAACAAAGCTCCAAGACCGCCAAGAAACACTGGATAAGCTGGAAAAAGAATTGGTGCCTTGCCTATTGATGGCTCGTCGTCCTACTGATACTTTCAGAGGGCAGCTAATCGGGGAAGGAAGTCGGGAGATCACTGTCGAGCATATCAACTGTCCCATGGGGGACGGCCTCGCACGGGATGCCTTTCGACGCATGACGGCCGACGTGCAAAGCTATGTGCAACGCTTACTACTCGAGAAAAAGCAGGAATGGGAACAAGGCGGTCAGATAGGTCCCGAACCAACCCAACAAAGCGTTGAGGCCGGTCTGTTTGGCAGAGGTGAGGACAATAATATCGCCGCCAGAATGAACTATAAATCGAAGAAAGCGTGGGTACGCCTTATCCGCGCCGGGGTCTACCCTTTTCTCGCCCATCTCCTAGATACGGGTGTGATTAAAGACGGGGATCTTGACCATGAAGTAGTCAATCAACTCGGGGTGGCGGCGTGCAAGAGATACTTCACCGAGGGCTGGGATGGGATGGTTAGCGCTTTTGAGAAGTCTTCTTTATGGTTATACCGTAAAGAGCTCAGCCAGCAATCACCAAGATTCGATCGGCTTTGCCGATATGTTAACGAGATGCTGTCCTATAGATCACAGGCACCAACCGCGGATGACCAGGGTCCGCGAGACGGAACAAACATCCGCCATATGATAGTGCTCACGCAGTCACCCTCGTCAGCATTCATTACGTACATGCTCCTTGCCCATGAGTATAGAAGAAATGTCAAAGTTGTTTTGTTCAATGCTGCAACCAAGAATGATGCGAGCGCTACCGATAATGGGTACGGGCGGAATCAGATTCTAGATGATCTGAATTCGCCGTGCGATCACTCGTCTCCGAACAAGATTATTATTTCAACATACCGAATTTGCGGAGTGGCACTAAACCTCCAGAGAGCGAACTATTGTATTATGATGGAGCCGGCCGGGTCGACTGAAGCTGAAAGGCAGGCGGCGGCGAGGGTAAATCGGCGAGGACAAGAGTCGCGACCTGTAACGGCGATGCTCTACGACGAGCATAACTTTGCCGAGTCGCTACGCCTATCTCGGAGGGCAAATCGTGATAAAATGTTGGCGTGGAAGGAAAACGGGATCCCTTGGGATAAATTCATGTAATAAGCCATTACATTGCTCTAAAGCTGTACGGCTTTATTTCTTTAAGAAGTTGTCATATCGTTATATCTGTTAGCAAAAGACCTATTGCTATTTATCTAGAGAGCTATAGCACTGACAATAAGATGAATCCCACCCCTCGCGCCCAGGGATCTAGAGCATGTAGTTTCCAGTAGTCTCCTAACCGATGCGCTATTAACCTATTACTGTGATAAAATAAGGACCGCGTAAGTTATCCAAGGCGGGACGGGGGTGCGGTCGGTTTCAAGGGGAGAAAGTATCACGGGGCATGATCCGATCCCTACACTACACTACGTAATACGTTCATTGCCCTCAAAACTCGCAGGATTATGAGCTCCATCTCACTTGGACCATACTATCAAGGACCCTCTTCGGTGCCATGACAGGACTTCTTCAGCTCCCTAACGAGGTGCTAGCTATTATATGGGACGAGCTAGACGCCCAAGGCTTCTCCGCCCTCCGGTTGACATCCAAGTATGCAAACTCGGCTACATTGTCAGCATTTACCCGCCAATACTTCAAGACCCGCTACATAATGCTCTCGCGGCTCAGCCTCGAGAATCTCGTCGAGATTGCGCGGCATCCTGTCTTTGGCCCTGCCGTGAGAACACTAGAAATCTGTACCGATCATTTCGATCAATTTCCTGATTCGTATTTCCATACTACACGGCACGAAGGCGACATATTACTGGCCATTCAGGAGGGTCGACGCCTGCCCGCAGTTATTGTCGATAGATCTTCCCCCAGTGAGGAGGAAGGCCAAAGCCCTAGAGAGGAAGAGCAGGAAGCCGATGAAGGGAGCCCCTCGCTTCAAGACACGCACGCGGCGCCGGTGGATGAGGTAGCCTACAAATCACTATGGGAGGAGCAGGAGAAAATAATAATGCCCGGCCTTGCGCAGGCCTACATTACACGAGCGCTGATAGCTCTTACCAACGTCGAGGCTGTCGTTATTGCCAATACGCACAGGCCTTGGGGCGCACTAGTGCATGGCCGACAGACAGGTCGACCACCAACAAATGCTGTAGAGGATTTCGAGGCGGTTCCCTTTATAGGTCGGGTCCTATGCATCGCCCTTACAGCCATCGCTACGAGCGGTGCCGCTCTTCGTAGTCTTGCCGTCACAATTCGCCTTTCCGGGGAGACAATCACGCCAGATATTCTCAGACTCTCCGAGGCACATCTCCAATACTACAAGAGCCTCCCACCAAGTCTCACAAAGCTCACACTAAATATATCCACTGAGGGAAAAAGGGGCGCCGAGGACCGCTGGACAGATGACCTGTTAACATTCATTGGTATATTTCGACAACTCACGCAGCTAGATCTCACTATTACACCCTATCGTTTCAGTCCACAGGTCAACCGGCTGAAAGAGCTTGTACCAAAGCTCCAATTATCGAATCTACAATGTTTCGGGCTCTATAGTGTCTATTGTAGGGTGCAGGATCTTGCAATGCTTATTATGAAGCATAAAGCAACACTCCAAAGCGTTACTTTGGTCCGAGTAAGAACTTCGGGCGGAATTGGCGACTGGAAATTTTTATTCGCTCTGATTCGTAATCACCTCCCAAGGCTTGAGTTATCTATACAACTATGCATTGCAAAAGGTTTTGTCCTATTGTACCAAGCGGAACACAAGGATGGAGAGGAGGAATTTGAACATGATTTTGACGTCGGGGGCAATCATGAAAGCTGGACGACGGCAATCCAAGCGGTAGAAGCTAGCCACTGGCCGCTATAAGACGAACGCTGGGGCATCCGCTAAGGAAACATAAGCTGAGAAGCCATCGTCGAATATATAGTCTGGGGATATCGTTGCTGGCTTCACTGGACAAATGCTGATACTGTACCTGGAGCAACACATGACAATCAATATCTCACACATATTCTTTCTCCTGGGAGCAGAAGCTGGAAAGGCAAAGTCGGCCGAGATCACCTACCTATAGGGCACCTGAGCGCGGCACGGATGCTGTACTTTTTAGTAGGCCCAAGCTGCTGCTAGAGAATAACGGGGCGGGGGCACTGGTGTCCTCCTCCCTATGGTCTCAATTCGTTAGGGGGCCACTACAGCAGGACCACCAAAAGCCGATGGTAGACCAGAGGCTCACAAGCCACATGTGTACTCCTGTATATCGATCGACATCGCTTTACCCATTGAATGGATAAATCCTCTCTTTGTTATCAAATCTAGCCAAGGCATTGGAACCCTACCTATGCACACTTAATTCCCAACTAAATTAGCATCTTTTCCCCATGATCCATTAGCTCCATAGTTTGAATGGCCCTCTAGACGCCCTGGCGCTACCCCTAGTCCTGCCGGAAGACCCTCCGGACTCTCTTCGCTATGGAGAGCCCTGCATTGAAGCGTCGAAAACTGGATGAGACTAGCTTGGTTTCCGCAGATCGTCGCTCATCATCACGGTGTCTCAGCTTCACGTCGCTAGACTCATCACAAGATGCCGCCGCCTCCTCGAGTGGAATTAGAGCCCATATTTTATCATTAGTAGGCTCCTCGCGAATCCTTCTATTCCGTTCATGCTGATAGTTCAATAGAAAGATACGAAGTCCGGCTTTGACTCAGACCGAGATCGTAGAGATAGAGGTCATCATTCTGCAGCAACACTTGTCCCGTCCCAAAAATGAGACGCACACCGAAAAGGCACAGGAGAACATACAGAAAGCAATCGATCTTATCTTAGAGCTTAAGGGAGACCGGAACAATATTGGTTATAACGACCAAATGAACGTACCCGCCCAATTCAAAGATGAGGAGCTGATCAAAAACTGGTCGCCAAGTCCATCTGCCATAGATCCAAGCATCGTCTCCGACGACCTGTCAGATGTTTCTAACTCATTCCTAGCTGAGCTCAGTGCCCTTGTTGACACAAATCTAACATCTGCTGAACCCCAAAGAGTGGAACGCGACTCCAACCTCTAGCTTCCATCTCTGACAAGGACGCGACCGACACCGAATCTATTTGATCCCGGATTAATAGACTACCCTTGGTCGAGTGAAGTGCAACAGGTCCTCAGAGACCGATTTTAAATGTCCGGATTCAGGTGCAACCAACTAGAAGCCATAAATGCAACGCTCGCTGGTGAGGATACCTTCGTACTAATGCCAACCGGTGGCGGGAAATCTCTGTGCTACCAGCTCCCCGCTGTTGTACAGACCGGCAAGACCCGTGGAATCACGCTTGTCGTATGTCCTCTTCTCAGCCTGATGTACGATCAGGTAGAACATCTCAACGCTCTTAACATTAGAGCGGTGGCCCTGAACAGCAAAAGGACACCGGGCGATCGAAATCGCATCATGGAGATTCTCAGGGTCAATAGTCCTAAGCAGTATATTGATCTTCTTTATGTCACCCCTGAGATGATCACTCAGAGTGAGGCCTTTCTAAGTTGTTTTGGCATCTCGTATCGGAACAGGAAGCTCGCACGTTTTGTTATTGACGAGGCCTATTGTGTGAGTCAATGGGGCCACGATTTTCGACCCGATTATAAAGAGCTGGGTCGCTTTAGAAGGAATTTTCCCAACGTTCTATTGATGGCTTTGACCGCAACAGCAACTGAGAACGTTATTACCGACATGAAACATAACTTGGCTATTAATATATGTCAAAGTTTCTCCCAAAGCTTTAACCGTCCAAACCTATATTATGCAGTTCTCAGAAAGGAGAAACATAATGTGGAAACTATAGCAGAGCTAATTAATACTAGATACAGCGGAATGACTGGTATGATATATGCACTATCTCGCAGCTCGACTGAAACAATCGCGACGAAATTGCAGGAATATGGCATTCTCTCCTGTCATTATCATGCCTCAATAGCAGCGCATGAGAAGGTTCGGATACAGCAGGCATGGCAAAGAGGCAACATCAAGGTCGTGGTCGCCACTATTGTATTTGGCATGGGTATCGACAAGCCCGACGTGCGTCTTGTCATTTACCAGTTGTTACCAAAAAGTCTTGAAGGATACTATCAGGAGACCGGCCGCGCCGGCCGAGATGGCAACCCGTCGGAATGCTACCTGTACTTAGCTACAGCGACGTCTACACACTCCGAAAACTAATCAATGATGGCGACGGCAACCAACAACAGAAAGCAAGGCAAGGGAACCTTTTAGAAAAAGTTATCACCTTTTGCAACAACCAAACGGATTACCGCCGAGTCGAGATCCTTCGCTACTTTGGAGAATTATTTCCCAAAGCGAAATGCAATGCTAGTTGCGACAACTGCGAGGCGAATACTACCTCGCAGATGGTGGACTTTACGCACTATGCTATAGCGGCGTTAAAGCTTGTGCAACATCATGGGAAGCTGACGCCGACACAATGTGCCAATATTTTGATGGGAAGGAAGACAAAATTCGATCAGAAAGGTCTCGAAATATACTATAGTATAGCCAAGCATATTGCGAAGCACGATATATATCGTGTTCTTAGTAGACTAACTGCCGATGATGCCTTAAAGGAAGAAAATATTATTTATTGTAGCAGCGGGATAGCTACGCAGTATCTTCGGGTACGATTATACTCCTATTTTCGAATATCTTTACTGACATCGCGCATAGCTTGGCCCTGAAGCTCATTTGTTCCTCTCCGGCGAGCGCAGACTCGCGCTAGCTACAACAAGCAAGGGCGAGAGCGACCAGAATACCCCGTCGACAGAGAAACTTCCTAGGAGGATAACGGCTCAGCCGACGGAACGGAGAGTTAGGTTCGCTGCTGAAAGTGAGCTAAACGATGGTCAGGATAACGAGGGAGAAGTCTCCAAATATTTCCGGAAGAGCACAACATCATAGACAAGGTCTACGGAACACGGCAGCAAAGCCTTCTTCACGAGGACTGTTTGAGGTGTACAAGTCCCATTCACAAACCTGGAGGACCCCACGGATGACTTTCTTGTACCTGGCAATCCCGACCGATATTAACGCGACACATTACTGTCATCTAGTAGATAAGATACAGATATAGATATGCCCCTGGCTAAGCGTGCCCGAGGGGCTAGTAGGTAATCACGTACTAGCACAAAATCAGAATAACAAGTCTGCGTTCTATTGCTAATTGCAACTCCTGACAACGAGATTAACGTAGCGTGTAAGGGGTAGAGCCAAGAGGCCATCTAGACGAACGCGCGGGGCAGCTACTACCGCTACTTATCTACCTACTTACTCACCTAACCCACAGGCACCTTGGCGCGGCGCGGCCTGCGATTAGATCCCACCAATCCTCCTACTACTCTTTCCCTCACTCCTGTATCCCCACACCAGTCGACCCTTTCTACACTGCAACATCCATCTTGTATTGGAGTCTACCTAACTCCCTCCCTCACTTATATTCACATTCTCATCTATATCTGCACCTCCCTTGACAACGAAGCCTCTCAAAAACATTCACGCACTCTTGGTCATCAATTATCCCGAGTCAATCTCCGCGACAAATCAGCATGGCGTCCGAGAAGATCACCGCAAAGGACATGATGGCTGTCGCCAGCCAGTTGTGCGTTCCTCACTCATACTCCCTATCTCCAGGCCCCCTTCGCGGCAGCTAATGCAGTGTTAGGTCGACTGGGACAAGTTTGCTGCCCGAGCTGGCTTCGAAGACGGCGCCACGGCCAAAGCCCACTACGAGCCACTTCTCAATCGCGACCACGGCGGCGATGCGCCCAGAAAGCGACAGAGCCTGCGCTACAGCGAATCCAAGACTGTGGAGACTAAAGACAGAAACAAGCAGTACGCCCGCAAGAGCTTCGTGTCGCGCGACCCATACGACCTGGAAGATAGGGAGGTTTGAATGGTCAGCTTAGTACGGTAAGCTACGCCACATGGTGAGATGCGCCAAACAGGAAGGGAGCCAAACCTTAGACAGATGCCGAAGATGTACATGCATACTCTACTTCTCGTATGGCAGGTTTGCAATGGTAGTTATAGACATCCTATCATAGCTATCATAGCCCGGAATTGATAGAAAACGCACTTCCGAGCCATGGTCTCTTAGCAACCCAACAAATCATACTTGTCCATTCTAAGCGCTGTTGTTCTTGGGGTTTTGATCCCAAATGTGACACGAATGTTAAACATCACAAGCAGCCAAGGTACTACACGAATCCTTGTCGAAGTAACAGGAAGGTTAAAATATAAGCTGGGTTTGTACCTTGCGCGGGATAGAAAGGTTTAAGGCGCTAGTTTAGGGGAAATGGATATTGCATACTTTAGATGGGAAATGTCTCCACATTATTTCCAAGACGGCCCTCTCTAAAGCTTGCCAGGACCTTTAGGCGCCGGTTGGCCTATCCCTCAAAATGTATGTAGCCGCCATAGTACAATCTTGATTGCATTCACGCTACATCTTTCAAATTGACCCACAGTACCGAGACCATCTGCTAAATCGACCTCTCCATCCGCCAAACTCTAGACTCGGCGCTTCAGTATCCATCTACAGTGAACTCTTGCATAAAACTGCCTAGATGCTTACGTGTAGTAAGACGCAAACGAAAGCGGCATGTAGGATATGGGCACAAGCTAATGGCGTAGACGTGTACTCCACCGTTGCCCAGGCGGCCCCTGATCAACCCAGGAGAAGTTTATTGCTTAGGCACAGTACATACCGAGTAGTGGGACCTTTCGTGTTATCACATCCAACACAATGTGACCAGCTCACTGTGTGCCTCACATTATGAATCAACTAACTATTTACTTTCATTTCATGATTTTGCGCACGTTATGAAGTACATTTTGTGGGCTACACACTGTCTACTACATACACCTTGTGAGTTACATCCGATGTACGATACATGGTGACTTGCACAGCCTGGGCTACAGTCATGGACAATTTACATATCATGCCTTACGCCTAGTGGATATTACACACTTATGCTTTACATACTATGCTTTACACACCGTGATTGTCATACACACCGTTAGCTGCACATGGTATTGCACACGCGATGTAAAAGTAATACTGGTAGCAATATATCGTGTACTGCACACTGTGATAAAAATACACATTGTCCACAATTTAGTATGATAGGCACACAATAGAAGGTCCAGGTGCTGGAACTACGGAGACAGTAGCGACTGCAACTCGGACTGGACTTTCTTTTGAGTCGCAGCCGCGTCCCAATACTCGTGGAGATCTGCTTGGTGCACGGCTGAGTCGAGCACTCGACATGCCGACAGGATTGGTTCAGGAGTGCCCACCTCGATTTGGCGAACGAGCAAGGGCAGGACTCGATCGCCAGTGGTTTTGAAATTTTTACTGCCGAGGCTGTATGAGTAAATAGAGCCCACACTAGTGTACTGGACAGTTACTTACACTATGGACTCGGCCGAGTCAGAATAGGCCATCAAGAAGAAGACGGAGGGCTGCGCCAAGTAATTCCAGCGCTTCACCTTTCGCCTGAGTTCTAGCACTTCAGAGTTTTTGATATCGATATCGGCATCTTTCAGTGCAGCGATAAACTTATTGATGGCGATGGTCGCGTTATGGGACTTTCCGTGCAATCCCCTCTTCCGCTCAGCTGCGATCAACGCTTCCACTGCGTTAAAGGCCCGATGTAACTGGATACACGCAAACCTTAAGACGACGGTCGTACCCTGTCGCTGAGTGACTATGCCGTACAGTTCCCTAAATACGTTCGCTACTTGGATGTCCGAACTGGAAATGTTGGCAGGTATTGTGGTCCGCATGAGCAGTTGAATATATTCCTCGAAGCACCGAGCGCACCCATCTGCGATAAACCTTGCACTGTCTTCATGGGATCGTTGGAGAGATCGCCACCTCTGATTAGGAACGTTCGCCATGTTTGTAATGATTTTTTGCTTGTGATGTAGCCGTAGCATTAGGTGGAAGGCGAGGTGCGAATTTATATATCATCTTCTCTTTTACAAGCGCCGGCTCAAAGTCGATTGCATCTACATTTCAATTTCTAGAGTTATTTTTCTAAATTTGTCAAGCCTCGCGCGTAACAGCTCAAGGATATGAAATAAAACACTTGTAGAATAGTTGATATTTACGCAGATATAACCTTACCTAATACCTACCCTACCGGTTTCTAATGCCGTCTATCTCGATCAGTGGCCAAGCCCAGAAACAACATTCCGTGTTCCGCAACGGGCGGCTACACCAGGCAGGCAGCCCGATGCCTAAATTAAGATGACCCGGGCGCTTAACGACGAACTACCAACGCCGAGCCTGACAGAGCTACGGCACTCAACCGCCGGCCTCCTCCACTCACTAGCAAATGAAATTAGGCCTGTAACCGCCTGATATTATTCCCGGAGTCACGATGGAGGTCTGCTCCGGCAAGGTGGGGACAGTACATCGGCTCCGGGCGGCACTCACGCATAATGTTGCTGCTGCCGGGCGTGACCTACTACTCTCCGTCCTCGTTGCCGGCCCATATATAGCCACCATGTGGAAAAGATTCTTAATCCTCTATTTCCACAGACCTTACATTTGAGCCAACATGTTACTGACTCTACCGGACGAAATTCTCTTGAAGATATTAAGATGCGTCTAGCGTCTGCCCTACTTTTTAGAGTATACTACGAAATGCGTAGCAACAGCTCAGGAGGAGGGGGCGGGGTCATTCCTTAAAACCTATTTGACTGTTCACCTTTGCCCCGCGTTCTCGGAAACGGCTTTACTACGTGATCAGACTTCCTTGGAGAATATTATCACACTCGCCCACCTCGCGAGCCAGGCATGCAAGACATTGGTCCTCTGCAGCTTTCTGCGCTGCCTCGGCGAGGTGCTTCGCAATCCTTAAAGACCATCTCGCACAGAACCGCGTGATATGCCCACTTAAAACCTTCAATTCATCTAACGTTATAGAAAAATCGCGACTATAGGTATAAACTTTAGGCCTTGTAATATATATATTGAAAATCAGGAATACTTTTGCCCTGTAGCCGCCCGCCGAACAGCGGGTAAGACCCGGACGAAGCCTCGGATTTTGTTGTTTATCGTTCCATTTGCGGCGGCTACACTTCTACCCGGGCCTCAAGAGAAAGGTAGTCTTTGATACTTCCTAATAGGGTGGCTCCATGCTAGACGAAAGAGACGGGTCGGCGGGGCTTGGAAGCCGGGCGCATTTGGACAAGAATTAATAGAGTATTACATTTTATTCCTCTCTAGCTCTCTCATTCTCTACCATGTATGCACAATTCCTCTTCGAGTCATAGACAGAGTTACAATAAGGGATGGCAAGAAGCATTCTGGGATATGTGGGCAAGAGAGACAGATTCAAATTTAAACGGTAGAAGCGGATGATATGTAGGGTTCGGCGCGCGCGCTGCGTTGGCCTCCATGAAGTAGTTAGGGGAGCACTACAGCAGGGCCATAGAGAGAACAGCAGCACCCTCGGTATAGGCATGTGGAGGGGACTACAGCTGCAATGCAGCACTGACCCCGCCATACCTTGGCTAGACTGGCTTTTGTTTATGGACTATGAATACATGATTGGCTAGATAGAATGTAATACAAACAGGCCACTAATATTGAGCGCCTGGATAATCTGGCTTCGAAAGCTTTTGTCAGTTGCCGCTCTCTTCATTTCATGTTTTTAACCCGCGCGGCAACTAGGAAGACTAGCTTTTTCGATTCTTTCTTTAAGTAAAAAAAGGAGGGAAAAATAAATAGCTCTGTATGTGTACTTACTTGCAGGTACGGGCAGCACTGTCTATGACGTCCTTGGGGGTTATAAAAAGGACACGACATGAACTTCCTCTCAAAAGGCAGATTCTATATATAAAACTGGTAGTATTTCATGTTTGCAATAAAAACAATTCTTGCCATTATTGACAGGATAATTCCTAGGATTCCTCTGTATTCGTTTCTCTTATTTGAAACAGACATGTTGCTCTTTGTCTTTGTGCTCCTCATTATCGAAGCCCTAGGCTTGGAGATTTCTGCAGCAGGGACTGTCGATTTCAATGTTGAGATCATGACAAGTGCCGGTCCAGACTACCTGAATTCCCAGTTCGATCACTGGCTTCCGACATCATCAACCGCTACCCAAATCACTCTCAGTCTCGATCCCTCATATGCTACACCGGACGCCGAGGGATCTGGTAGCCATACAGGCAGCCTAGCTCTCATCGCGACTCAATTGTTGACCCAGACGGTCAATAAAACCAGTTCCCAAATCACTCTCGTCACTACTACCAAACCTCTTTGCCACCCATTATCCAGAACTAGCCTACCCATGACTTCCACTCCCGCGACTATCTTGCCTGGGACGACACCAATACACTCGGCGCGGAATAATAGTACAGTCTCTTTCAGGTCTTTCAAGATGGGCACACGGCCAACCCCATCGCCTACAATCCCGGCTAGTTCGGAGGGGGTTGGCACAGTTTCTTTCAAAACGGGCACACTGCCAGTCCCGTCGCCTACGATATCGACTGGTTCAGGGAGAAGTGTTCTAGTTCAGCAGGCCTGGCCCTCCTTGGCTGCAATGGCAATAATCATTCTTAGCTTATCATATCTCTAGCTGGTATTTCGCGTACTAGGTAGAATTTCGTGCTTCCAGGTGGTCTCATGTATCTCTAGGTAGTCTGTCATATCTTTAGAATTCCAATTTGTTCCCTGTTTACAGGACTGCTGCCCTTTTTTTATAACGTCCATCCTAGTCGATAACTTGATCGACTCTTAAGATCTTCACCCTCACTCATCACCCACATCTCTTTTTCATGACAATCCTCTCGCTTCCAGTCCTCTCAACACTCCTTGGGTATTATTTGCGTTTAATCCACTGCTTTCATAATGTTGACACCAGCAATCATCAACATCCAGTCGTTCTTCTACCCTATAGGGAACACGCCTGCGATCTCCCTCACTCAGTCCCTACCTCCTGGCGACCCTGCCAACATCCTGCTTCTAGGATGTGGCGACGTGCGGAATATCTTATTCACTGTTCATAATGATGGCAAGTCGCCCCCCCGTCCAATAAACGTCTCTGTGGCTGATTAACCAATCCCAGGTCGCAAGTTGGATATAACCTGCTGCGACAATCAAAAGACCGTCATAGGTAAGTCATTGCCTTCATGCTTAACTAAGTGCGTGTAACACGCTGACATATTTGTATTGAAGCTCGCAATGCACTGCTTTTGTCGCTCATCATTGACAATGACGATGGCCGGAACGATGACTCCCTTTGGAACATATACTATCATATGTATCTGGATCAACGAGATCTTGACCTTCTCCGCTCCCAGAGCAAGATGCTTTACGAAGTCTCGACTACCATGGAGACTTGGCAACAGGGCAAGCACGGACGTTGCCTGAGTTTCTGCGATTGTGCCACGCTTGCCGATGTTCGTAAAATGTGGGCATTTTACAGCGTCGAGCAGAAGGGAGCCGAGTCTACTCGCTTCAAAGGCCGCTTTCAGTCCGCCCTCGATAAAGCGAAAGCAAAACGACAAAACACTGCCAATCCGAATCAGAGCAGAATTAACGCGGCTGGATTTCGTTCAGCCTCCCCAGCTCATATCGGCTGCTTAGAAGACCTCAATGCTCTCAACCAGTATTACTGGAAGTACGGAACCACAGACTTAAAGGCGGACGTCAGGTTGACTTCCACATACCCAAATCCCGCCTTTCTTACCCTCGGGGACGGAGCGCTGATACACTATGGCCTTGACCCTCTACTTGGCTTCCATCTTGCCGCGGTGGACGCTCCTCTTGACTCGACTGCTACTATTGTTAACCGACTCCCGCGGCGTGAGAAGTATGCAGCTCTTGCACAGGCAGAGTTTCGTGAATGGATGGCATCATACAGAGAACAGTGTCAGAGGAACGATGTTAAAGTGCGGTTTTTCATTGGTGATGCCATATCCTTCGCGCACACTCTACGACACAAGAGCATAACATCGGAAAACACGGCTCATTGGTACCGTGACCGATATGGAGTTCGTCCGCTCGTGCTCGACGGTCCTGATTATGCTCCTGGGGCTCGAGGTCCCGTAGAGTTCGATGTGATAGACACATCGAATCTTTGCGATCATCTGGGCTCACTGACACTTTTGACCGCGACCTCCCCACTGTTGCGTGATGATGTTTCAGCCGTCCTATATACCGAAGTTCTTGCCAAGAATCATAAGGATTACCGAGAAGTGCTTGATCAAGTATTGTGTGGTCATGTTCCTACTCTATCTACGCTCCTCGGCCTATTCCCAGTCGAATACTGGACCAACACATCGCCTATCTCGGTCGGTGACGAAATGATACTCGACACTCTTATGGCAGGACTGTCTCAGAACCAAGCAATGAGTCAAGCAGGAAGCCAGATGTTCCTCCGGACTTCTTGGAAGCGCGCACTTTGTATAGGCTCGATAACGACAACACCATTGTCTCCTAAGATTTCAATTTGGTTCGACCCGAAACTACTCGCAAAGACACTTTATGGAGTCTATGTCCATATGTTTCTCGACGAGGACTGGGCACACCGATTGTCAAATCTCGACTTGAAGGCCCTTGAAAAGTCTGCACTCGTATGGTATCAACGGTCCAGTTTCGTGTCGTTCCTCCGGTTGGTTCAAACCCGAGTCACATGTAACTGGGATGCAGTGATGGAAAGCACCATGGACCTCATCGAGGGCAGATCCAATGCACCAATGGGGATGAACTACTACCAAGAACTCAACGTATATCTTCACATGCTGGGTGTCTTCTCTACAGACCCTATGAATCGTTGGAGCAAGCGTAACGAGGACCCGACTTTGACACCCTTCCTGTCTCCTGTTAGACCCATAAACGGAAAATGGGGAGACTTGCGAGACTGGAAAAACATACCGCCGGTTGTCTGTATTACTTTCAAGATCCCCCGTAAGAAGCTTACAGTGTTCACCAATATGGATCTCAATAAGCTAGGCACGCCTCCTGTTCATTGCCAGCTTGAGGGTTCTGACCAATTGGGCATGAATAGGTGGCAGAACATCTTTCCGGCTTGTCAATTAATATTCGGAGACATATCCACTGGTGGGAAACTGTACGATGACTCCTATGAGATCTCTGTGCAAGAGGACGATGCCGGCTGGAGCGGAACGTCGCCTCTGGTCGCGTCCTTCTTTGCGCCGACCTTCCTGTTGCTCCAGCAGCCCCAAGGCGTGCAGGTTGTCTTTGGTGTCCATAACTCGATGGCGACTGTTGCTGTCTTCCTTCACAAGCTCGGACCTATGTTGGAAGTGTACAAGACCACTCTTGATAACTCGGACGCGGTTTATGTTACACGTTTTGCGCCCAATCAGACAGGCTTTCCGATCGTGGCTGGATTTACCCAGACACCACTGTCAAGTGGTACCGTTAAAACGGGAGCGAAACCTTCATTGATCGCGGCTGTTGACCCAAAAACAGGAGCCATGACGAGCGTTATCGGCAGATTAGACATGGTGTCCCCCGACCTTAAGCTGGCCCTTACCAGTGGATGTGAGGTAAAGAAATCAATCGTATCACCATGCGAAGTCGCCATCTCGCTGGGACAGAGCCCGCCCCTAGGTCTATGCTTTCCCGTTTTTGTCAAACAGTCTTCTCAGAAGTTGAGGATCGCCCGAAGGTCATCCTACGTCGAAGTTGTTGTACAAGTAGCAGAATGTTCCGAGTGGATGACCTATCCAGACTATATGTTTCCCATTCGTCCTCAACCTGAGAGGCCGGTAAATTGCAACATGCCCTACCTCAATCTGCAGAAATGCCCCGTCATCCAGATCACGCAACATAGTAGACTGGGTTGGCTGGTTCCTCATCTCGCATTGGCCATGTCAGCCAGGGAACGGACGTTGCGTGAGAAAGAGGACGTGCCACGGTCCGCAGGCGAGCAAATCCGTCTAGACTTCAAGGAATCCATCTTCTCCATCTTCGTTCAATTTGCCGGGCTACAGGGCACTAAGAGTCGGGTATTCTGCCTCAACAACGCCGCGCACGGTGGCGTCCATGTCATCATCTTGGCGAGCGCTCTACGCCTGGACCTCGCCAACCGTGCTGTAGTGCTCGATTGCGCTGTTCTTCTTCTACACGATGCGTTGATGCCTGACATTATGGATTCACTAGCTAAGCTGCAGGGATTCGGTGTCGTAGTCAAAGTGAACGACGCAGAGCTGCGGCTTTGGCGACATGCCCTGCCTGCGTACGCGGAACGCTGTCGAGATTGGACTCACCGAGACAACTGCGAGTACGCAATTTCTGGCTCGATCCCTCTGAATACCGAGAACGGAAAGCGCGTGCTATGCTCGTGCGGCAGTGGGAAATTCCCTTCAAATTTCATCAGCAACGTTCCAAGCTGGACTGGCTTGTCCAGATATGCCGTTCGTGCCACCATCTCGCCCGCGTTCTGGGCTCCTTTCGCAGAGGACATGTACTCTCCCGACCTGGGCAACCTGGGCAAGAAGAGTGTTGGGAATGTTGGGAAGACTCCTGTTGATGGTGGATGTGCGTCCTGTGGCAAGAAGAAACAGACGGATGGGAGCGGTTTATTGAATTGTGCGCGGTGCATGAAGGTCAAGTATTGCTCGCGTGAGTGCCAGCGAACGGACTGGAAAGCGCATAAATCCGTCTGTAAATAAATGCCATTCAAGGAGCCTGTTTCGCCTGCAGGATGGAGGAGGGTATTACTGATAAGGATAAATCATATCGGCTTTGTAGGCCTGACTCGTGATGTATATAGTTGGATGGTAGTGGGGGGATACTAGGGAGGGGTTAGTGGGACGCAGAGCACTAAGCTTGCCCCGCGGTGGTTTAAGCTATGGGCTATGCAGGCGCTCAAGAATCCTGAGGTAGGATTGCTGCAGGTAGCAATTACACGTCGGTGCCTAATGCGGACTTCTTCTACATCCTTTTGACATGTTTCAGCGTTTGGCTGCTAGTACACATACATAGACAGCAGTTGTATACTAATGCACAAGTCGTTGTGATGATATAGATCACTTAAGAATCATGATCTGTGTTTAGACTATTTGGGTTACATGTCCAAAGAGCCCGTCCTGTCAGCCCGAGGGGCTCGGTTGGTCACGACATGACCCCTACCCATTACTATTAAACTAGTATTCCTTTCCATTATTCATTTACTTCATAGCCCGCTTCTGTTGACGCCGCTCATATAGTCTGTCATCAATGCGAACCGCCATAGTGATATATTCTTCCAACGTGGCCGGTCGGTCTTGTAGGCAAATGATATCCTTTACGGAATCTTTCAGCCCGCGATAGAAATAACCCATAAGAGCCCTCTCACCCCAATTAAGATGGTAGCTGATCAACCTGAACTGAATGGAATAGCTCAATGCGGACTTTTTCTGACGGAGTCTCGAAAGTTTGAGTCCGGACTTTCACTGGGTTTCCGTGAAGTTAGCATTGGCTATCGTAGTCTTCTTGCCCTGGTTTGAGGGCTTGCAGTTGTCCGGTGACATTTTGAGGACGGATGATCGTACCAAGCCCGATAACGCAAGGAGTTGTTATAGAGGCTGGCTTGCGGCGCTCCTAACAAGCGTCGCAACAAAAAGATATGAGCAAACGATAACTTAAAAAGCGATGACTGGAAAGTTTGCATAAATGTGTTAAGGATCACTCTTCGAGAGTCTTTGAGCAGAGTTAAACTTAGCTCATAATTCTCTCTGGGTCTGGAGGTCCGAGGTTCGACTCGTGTCTACGGCAGGGGAAATGCATGACCGGCCGGCTTTATACCCGCGGTTGCTAGGCTTCGGCGTAGCTCATCTAGACTCCAAGTCCACGTCACCTGCTATTCTCCCAATGGGATCAAATCCATACCCATGCAAGCGCGTAGTAGCCCACCGCATCATAGCGACCCTACCGGGCAGTCTTGGCTATGTACAACAGTTGGTGTTGGTATCAAGGAAGGGGACATGCCTACCCCGCGAATTCCTCCTGTTCAATCTCAGCTACTTAGGGTATAGAACGCGGGCGATAAGTAGTAATGCAGACCGCAAGTAAGTCGTCCCCCTCATGCGCGTGCCCAACTCGGTGGTGCATGGTTCCGAGTTCCTGAATGGCTTGTGAAGGATTTGAACCAGGCGTTCACGGCCAGTAATTGTGGCCGGGATGTGTTTGAGCAGCGACAACGACCTGGTCGGTAGCAGTGTCTTCAGGCGCAACATTACACCACTTTGTGTAAACCCAGCAATTCGGAGTCCTAGTATTTCGGTATTTTCTTCTAGTTGCTAGGTAGCCGTGACGCAACGTTAGGTTTAAGGCGGCTATACTCCAAAGTAGTCAGAGGCAAATGGCCCAATAGCCCCTACTGCGCGTGTGTTAGGGGAGCACCATAACAGGACCACTACCAAGGGCAGCGCGCTAGCCGTCAGACTACGGGCCGATCCGCTCCGCTCCCGCCAAAACCTATTACCCCGCCATCAACCCATGCCAAAAACTACTCCTACTAAACAATTCCACTATCTTCCTTAGCCAATTTAATAGTCTATATTATATTTATTAAGGTAACCAATGCAGAGACCAAATCTATATCCTACAAGTTTGATTTTATAGCATTTAAAGAATTGAGAAAATTGCTAAAAGGGTGCTTAGTTCTACCTGCCCCTTTGTCTTATCTTAGGAGTTATATCATTAACTAAGCTTTTATTACTAGGCTTTACTCCAATAGGCAATACTCTGATCTTACCGTCTTTTGCAGTAGAAAAGAACACCAAATACATAAGCCTATCATCTGCCCACAGTCAAACTTCTTTGCTGCAGCTTGCCAAAATTTCACAATCAGTAAGAAACATACCGGAATTTACAATATATACGCTAACTCTTCGTCCAGGAAGGATGTAAGCAAGTGGTCAACCTCCCAGGCGACGACCTTGACGCTGTCGAAATGATGGTGTACTATCTCTATCACGCTAATTATAACGCCCCTCGACATGCTCCTTCCAGGGGACAGATCGGTCAAGATGACAGCACTCACATACCATCTCCAAAGTCCATCATAAACACTACTGAGAACCTGCTTGCCGAGGAGCCATCTATGAATCCTACCCTCGATGGAATGGCAGCATTTCTTGGCGTCGCGATACCACCTGAACATAGAGTTAATTGACCTGGTCAGTTCGACTTCAATGTCTTGATTGATACAACAAGTATCAACCCAGAAATACTGAATCCCATCCTTATCGGCTTGTTTTTGACAGAATTCGACTTTTTTGTACCCACTCTTGGTTCGCGCGATATGTTTACTAGTGTCATGGAGTCTGACTTCTTGTTTATCGCTTTCCCAAGTGTGCGATAAGATAGCGTAAGCAGGAATATCGTGTTGAAGATCCTCCGTAAGCGAGGCATTCCCACCACCTTGGACTTTCAAGAGGCGCATTTGCGTGGTAGGGTCGATGTTGGCGATAACGAGTATGGATTGGCTGAATGGATAGATTGCCTTGTCTTGTCTCTGTGCTCTCGTGTCCTCTGCTCTGCAGGGCTCTTCTCGTGCATATGGATTTAGTCTGGGGGCAGGGGTGGGGGGTTTCTAGTCCCTCATTTCTACCATCTAAACTTTCGCTAGACACCCAAGGAAAAGGAGATTTCGCTTTGCTGAAAATCGGCTTGACGGTCAGTGTACAATACATATGAGTGCGGGAAATTGGTGAAGTGGGTTGGCCATATGTTGCTGCCTGAATATTACCGCCGTATCTCCCGGACGGAGCGTGGTGGACTAGGTGACATGACAATAGCGAGATGACCTATAGTCTTGGGTCGTCTATGGCGCTGTTTTGCCGTTGCGTCATTTTCGTAGAGCAGCACTGCTTGTATCCAATCATAATTCAGGTAGAAAAAATCCACATTAGCGTTTATAACGTCCCCTGTTTATGACGGCCCGTTCCCTAGATGCCAGCTTCTAGAGGCTAATGCTAACCCATCTACCTACCTACGATGTAGGTGAAATCCACCGGCCATCTGCCTAAAAATACCAAGCCTTACAAACCCTGCCAGTACAGGATCCGAAATCTGCACTCGCAGCCTTCCAGATCCACCTGAAAACTCCTACCGGTAGTAGGCGTGTGGTTGTGGCATTGTCAAGTACGGCAGTTGGGGCTGTGCTGACTCTGCCATCTACATTATCGCTTGGCGTGGGCCTGACTGCCGGCACGTGGCAAAGACAGCCGAATACAAACCATTACATAGGTTTAGGCAGCTTCTTGCAATTACATGCAGTTCTGCCTGGTGATGGAAAACATGACCAATATAGGGCAGACTAGATACATCGTCGCACTATAAGTCCTATGAGGTATATACTAGAGCCTAGCTAGTGAATTTCAAATCAGTTCGAATACCATACATCACTCTCTCTCTCCCTTGTCTTCTTTTTTTTCTACAACAAATCTTTTGATCCGAGATAAGCATCAGTCCGGATTCCTCGGTATTCAATCTCTTCAAATTCAATTAGTCTTTATCTTGAATTTTATTGCTAAAGTGAGTTTAGGCCTACAAGCCCTGTCCCCAACAACTAGCCAGAAAACACTACGTAAAGTAGTGCGCATCGATCCAATTCAATGTCTGAAAGAGAAGTGAACATAACTCGGGCGTTTCACGACCGTGCTGGCGAAACATGTAATCACGAGATTTCCAATGATCCTTGCCCAAACGCGACGGTAGGAGCCGAAAAAAGGCCAGAAATCGAATACAACAGTGCAGAATCAACATTGGAAGAAATCAACAGGCAAACGAGCTGTTTGAATAATCAAGCAATTAAACTAGCAGAGAACTACCAACAAACTGGCCGGTTAGAAAATCTAAACGAGGCTATTCAGATCATGGAACAAGTGATAGAAATGGCTGGGGCAAATACTCAGCTTTTCGTATTGAGCAACTTAGGAGCGATGCTCGGCAGGCGATTCGAGCGGACTGGATCGATCGACGACGTGAATCTTGCAGTCGATATTGCTAGCCTGGTAGTCAACACTACACCTAAAAGCCACCCCGATCGAGCTAGCCGGTTAAGCCACCTTGGAAATTGGCTCGGCAGGCGATTTGAGCGGACTGGATCGATCGATGACTTGAATCTTGCAGTCGATGTTGCTGAACAGGCAGTCGACACTATACCTGAGGACTACCTTAATCGAGCGGTATATTTGAGCAATCTTGGAAAATGGCTTGGCACGCGATTCGACCACACAGGATCCATTGACGACTTGACCCGTGCAGTCGACAGTGCTGGTCAGGCAGTTGACGCTGCGCCTACAAACCACCCTGATCGAGCTGGCTACTTGACTATCCTTGGAAACTTGCTCGGCAGGCGATTCGATCGGACAGGATCCATCGACGATTTAAACTGTGCAATCGATATTGCTGGTCAGGCAGTCGACGTTACGCCTATAGGCTACGCTGATCGAGCTGGATACTTGACTAACCTTGGGAATTAGCTCGGCAGGCGATTCGATCGGACTGGACTTATAGACGACTTAAACCGTGCCATCGATACTGTAGGTCATTCAGTTAACGCTACACCCGCGGACCATCCTAATCGAGCTAGTTGGTTGAACAACCTTGGGACTTGGCTTGGTAGGCGATTCGAGCGGACTGGATCTATAGACGACTTGAACCGCGCTGTTGATGCTGCAAGCCAGGCAGTCGATGCCACACCCACGGACCACCCCGGTCGAGCTACGTATTTGAGCAACCTTGGGAGCTGGCTTGGTAGGCGATTCAACCGCACAGGATCTAACGACGATTTAGATCGTGCTCTCGATGTTGTAATCCAGGCAGTCGATGCCACCCCTGAGAATCACCCTAATCGAGCTGTCTGTTTGAACAATCTTGGAATGTGGCTTGGTAGGCAGTTCGATCGAACAGGACTGGTCGACTACCTAAATTATGCTGTTGTTGCTGCAGGCCAGGCAGTTGACGCTTTACCCGACAACTACCCTGATCAGGCTACATATCTGAACAACCTTGGAAACTGGCTCGGCACGCGATTTCGCCGGACAGGATCCATTGACGACTTAAACCGTGCTATCATTATTGCAAGCCAGGCAGTCGATACCACACCTGCAGACCACCCTGATCGAGCTGGCCGGTTAAACAACCTTGGAAACTGGCTTGGCACGCGATTCGACCGCACAAGATCTATAGACGACTTGAACCGTGCTGTTGATGTTACTGAACAGGCAATTAATACTACACCTACGGACCACCCTGATCGAGCTATATATTTGAGCAACCTCGGAAACTGGCTTGGCACGCGATTCGACCACACAGAATCCATTGACGACTTGACCCGTGCAATCGATAGTGCTGGTCAAGCAGTCGATACTACACCTACAGACCACCCTAATCAAGCTATGTATTTGAGCAACCTTGGAAAGTGGCTCGGCACGCGATTCGACCACACAGGATCCATTGATGACTTGACCCGTGCAATCGATAGTGCTGGTCAAGCAGTCGATACTACACCTACAGACCATCCTGATCGAGCTGGTCGGTTGAGTAACCTTGGAAATTGGCTTGGCTCGCGATTCGATTGCACAGGGTCTATGGATGACCTAAATCGTCAGTTCTCCTCATATGAAGAAGGCTGGCATTGTGGTACGGCTCCCCATCCATTCGTATATACCTGGCTCAGCAGGCCTCACAAATTCGAGCCTCACGATCCGACTGGGAAGGTTCAAGCCATCTGCTGCAGCAGGCAATCGAAACTCTCCCCGATATAAGCCCACGGTGGTTAAAGGACACCGACAAACAACATATGCTTGTAGATTTTGCTGGCCTAGCCTCGGCTGCAACTGCTACCGCCCTTAATGCAGGCAAAGATGCTCATAATGCTTTACAACTTCTCGAACTTGGGCGCGGCGTAATTACTAGCTTGCTGATTGAGACTCGTGGAAATATTTCCAATCTTAAGCAAAAGCATCCTCGTTTAGCAAAGGAATTTATCTCCCTTCGGGACGAGATAGACTCGCCCGGAAGTGATTTATCTTTTTCTAGTTCTACTAATAAAGTATCTTCTTGGGAATCGCTCTCGAGACGACGCCGTGAGGCGGTGCAGGAACTTGACGAGCTTCGATTACGGATCCGTGCTCAGCCTGGATTCAAGAACTTTCATCTCCCGCCACCTATAGACGATTTAAAAGCTGCCGCACATCCAGATCCCATCATTATTATAAACCTAAGTCCTTATCGCTGCGATGCATTCGTAATAGAGTGCCATCAAGTTCGGGTATTAGGGTTACCTAATCTAACTCTAGAAGAAGTTCATCGATATGTCGACGAGTTGCATACATCCCATCAACCAGCCACTCCCCCTACATCACTGCTTGAGTGGCTCTGGGATGCTGTAGCCCATCCGGTTTTGGACGCACTTGGATTTCAAAATCCCGTTTTTAATACCACTTGGCCTTATGTATGGTGGATTCCTACAGGACTCCTAAGCCAGCTACCTCTCCATGCTGCAGGATACCATACAAAGAGCAGCTCTGAAACCGTACTCGATAGGGTTATGTCGTCATATGCCTCCACGGTAAAAGCATTGATACATTGGCGCCAACTCCATTTTCGAGAGCCTGTTAGACCAGTCTCTAACCATGCTCTTTTGGTTGCTATGTGCGAAACACCAAATCTTCCCGCTAATGGAAGTCTCCCGTTTACTATAGATGAAGTAGAGGTGGTAAAGGATCTCTGTCCTTCGCTCCAACTACAGCCAATCACACCGTCTCTGCGCAAGGATGATGTACTCAAGGAACTGCAGGCGTGCCGGATATTCCACTTTGCTGGCCATGGACATTCCCATCCAACAGAGCCGTCCCGAAGTTGTTTGCTCTTAGAAGATTGGATGACCGACCCGTTGACAGTAGGAGACCGTCGCGATCACAGACTGCAAGAGAACCCGCCGTTCTTGGTTTTCTATCGGCGTGTTCGACCGGAGCCAACAAGGCAGCAAACCTTGCCGACGAAGGAATCAACCTCATCAATGCGTTCCAGCTGGCAGGGTTTCGGCACGTGGTCGGGACGCTCTGGGAAGTGTCAGACATGCATTGTGTTGACGTAGCCAGAGTGCTATACGAGACGTTGCGGGACGAGGGCATGACGGACGTGGCGGTGTGCCGAGGACTCCATCGGGCGGTTCGAGCATTGCGTGACGGAGGGATCGAGGCACAAGGGACGAGAGACGCCGTATTGATTAGCGAGACGACTGAAGCGCGAGGCGCGACAAACGCTTATTGGATTCCGTATGTCCATTTCGGTGTATAGAAGTAGCCAGTCATGTTGGGCTAGAGAGATTGCTATCTTGGGAGAATGGATAAATGTTATGAAATGGCATCATCTCGTGGTTGGAAGTTTGACCTACGCGATCGTGTGATGGCTACCTAAGAAGCCGTAACTAGACAGGCTACCCCAGCTCGTCCAAACGCGCCAGTCTTGCCGGTCTTGGCTGCCGTAGCTCATTAGCGTAATTTCCTCGGACGCGCTGCCCGTGAAAGCAATACCAGGCCTTTTGCTTTACAGTGAGAAGCACTCCCGACCAATTAAAACGATACAAAGAAAGAGTCTGTCCACATGCGTGACGCAATAGCCCACTGCTCCTCTATAGATCTCGACAGTGCGCGGTTGTTGGAGGCGATTGACTTCCATCGCCATTTTTCTACGAGGCGGGCCGTATATCACTTAGTCTACGCGATATGTTTTATATATGGTGTAGTGTGACCTTAACGAAGCAGAAAGTACTAACACTCAGCGATATATACTCTTTAAAGTATACATTACGATGCCCGGACTATTTTAAAGCGAGATATATTACTTGAATTATAACTTACTATACATAGTTTAGCCTAAGCAATATGCCAACTTCGGGGCATTGCTACAACAACGTGCAGCAAAAGTTCGTTAGGCATTGGTAAAGCATCACTGAAAGCGACAACCTCATTCTGCATGGGTTTCCCAGGGTTAATACCGCCCATCCTCCTAATCTCTGCTTTGTTAACCTTCCAACCTTCACTCAATCAATTCAGTCACTTTGAAGCCTTTTTTGAAGCCAAAAATCACTGTGGATCTAGGGATTGAACAGAATATTACTTCTGCAATTGCAGCTGTCCAAACCGGTCAATCCCTAAGGGCTAGCGCCAAGGCTTTTGGGGTCCTTAGGTCAACCCTCTTCAACAGACTTCATGGCTCTAATTCTCAACCCCAGGCTCAAGAAGTCAGACAGTTATTCAGTTCTGAAGTTGAGGCTCAGATCGTGAACTGGATTCACCAATCTGAAAGCGCTGGACGAAGCCCCTATCGCTGGGAAGTTGTTCAATTCGCTCAGTGTATTCTAAAGGCTCAAGGGCGCAGCGAGAAAATTGGGAGCCATTGGATCGAGCGAATTCTTGAACGGCACCCAAGTATAAAGACGATGCTTCAAATAGCCCTAGAGGCTGCCAGGGTCGCTATGGACCTGCCAGAAAAAGATTAAACGCGTTTTCGACCACTGTGAATCTGTTCGGCAGAGGTATAAGCTATCGCCTGAAAGTATTGCCAATATGGATGAACATGGACTTCAAGAAGGTGAATCTCTTCACGGGAAGGTGATTGACTCGTCCCTTATGAAGCGTGGCCCTCGTCAACACTCTAATGCCAGCGCTTGGGTGACTATTCTGGAGACAATACTAGCCAATAGCCGTTACCTTACACTAGCAGTTATCTTTAAGGGTGACTCCCTTCCAAGGGCAGTGGTCTCAAGAGGATTTTCCTCACTGAAAGTACGAGACTACTACGAATGGGTGGACTGTCAACCGAATAGCCTGTTGGTGGCTTAAACAGGTTTACCTGCCGGAGACCAGACCGGAAGATCCTAGGCAGGGGAGGCTTTTGTTTCTTGACAGCCACGCCAGATAATAGATGACACGGGTTTCGTAAGAGATACTCGCGAAAGCCATACTATATATTTGATCTCCGCGTTTGGGATAAACGTTTTTTTGTCCAGCAATATTTCGCTTCGGATATCTTCAACCTTGTCCATGTTTATTGTGCTTGTGCGAATCCTGTGTGCGAGTACTCCGTACATCGGTAGCCGTACTAATGCACCATTTCCGATCCTATGGGTCTAGTCGTCTGTAAATTGCCTCAGGGTTTCCATCTCTTTTGTTGTGGCCGTCTTGATGCTAAGGTCTCCGCTTTTGAGCTGATTAGATGACACTACTATCCGTAATGCATGATTACTGACACAGACAAGCAGATCTCAACCGACTTGTCTAGCAGAAAGAGAGTGACGCTGGCATCACCTCCAACACAGCCACCTCAGTGCTCTCGCTGTGGTCGAGTCAGCAAGCGTCTCATCACACGATCGTCCAACCGCAACGGGAACGCAGGACGGCCTTACTATAAATGCCTGCACTGTGATAAATTCCTCGTCTTTGACGACTACCGTGGCAACGACTCTACGAACCCCGAGTGCCATTGTGAATATTCGAGCAAACGTCAAGTGAGCGGGAGGTCCAAGCCAGTGGCAGGACGTTTGCATTACGTCTGCTGGCTCGGCGTGTGCGATTTCTTCAGCCTAGGCAAGGATGCCAAGGGGATGGATGTTATCATTGATATGGACCTTACCGAAGACCTGTCGCGATTGTCTATTATCTGGTATAATTCTTTTATTACTTCTTGATTAGACTAGAACACGGCGTTCTAATTTGGTGCTTAGAAGATATGAAGGTTACTAACGCGTCCTGTGCGTCCGGATCCCTCAATGGAAAAGTGATCGAGCGCAAGTTTGATGCGTTGGTTCGGCTCTCGAGCCTGACTCGGAGAAGCACAACGCTAATCGCATAGAGACACTTCAAATTGTCTGGATGGTTGGAAGTCTGGCAATGGAATCCATAGTTCGATTTGGAGAGTAGAGTTCTCGTACAACCTTGTTAATGTCTTAATTGAAAGTACCGACAACAGTGGTTCGTCGAGCTACTTTACATGCGCAAAACCTATGCCACGTAGGCCAGTGTACCCTATTTCACATCAACGGGAACAAACAGATAGAATACCAGCTGATAGACACGGGTCTATAAACGGAACTATTGTTAATTAACTTCTGCACCAGCCGACTGTGCTCTTGGAACATGTGTTTGATTCCCCCCATCTGAAAACTTGAAGCCTATAAGTGGCACAAGGAGATGCCGGTTGGATTGAAGACGTATTCGATTCGCTCGTTTGCTAAACCCATGCCAATATGCCTTCCCGTACAAACAGGCGCTATTTGTGATCTCGGCGGCAATGATGCTTCTCGCGCAGCCGATTCGATGCTACCTTTTTGGTGATTGGCGTGGCAGACCCAACAGTCTATACTACAAGTACAGAATGATCTCGTTTGAAATACAGGATAATCGTGTGTTGTTGGTCGTAGGAGTCATCTTAACACATGCATAGCATTTGTGCGACATCCGCAGGCATCACCATGCAATATAAAATAGTTGCTAAAGAGGGGGGAGAGCCAGAGTGCCAAATAGCCCTGACAACGACGGGCTTCTACAGGACTTTGAATAGGAGGGAGCATAGTCGTTAACAACATCTCGGATCTTACTTCTCTTCCGCAATTGCGAATAGTTCCTCCTAGAAAATATTGGCTTCCACGAAAGATAGACTTCCCGTCGGACGGCTGCAGAGTACGACATGATGAAAGGTTGGCCGCGCGGTCTCTCTCTTGCTTCACAATTGAGTAGAAAAGAGGGTTGTGAGCTAGCCAGTGGCCGCTGGGCTTCGCGCGAGAACTTGGTGGAGTGGTAGCGGGGTAGCGGGGTAATTGAAATTGGGGTCCAATCTTTAATTAATTGATTGCAGAGTCAGTAGATGGCGTTAGGAAAGCGACAATCTTTAAAAGGGCCCGGTATATAGTTTGAAGTTCATAGTTTGTCTGGCTTGCAGCGAGGTAGGTACGAATCCAGTGCATACACTCTATTCTGCTGCCAGTGCCATCTTCTTACCGGCGATCAACTATTTCAGACAGCTTTAGCTCTTTGCTTGGGCAGGCAAATCTAATTAAACAGGTCGATGACCTTATATGATTGATTGATTGATTAATTCCTACTCGGTTTCAGCCGCTCTTTCATCTGCAGCTATGCCCGGCTGGTAGAGCCAGTCAACCAGCCGACACGGCCCGGACGTTGATCCGTGCCGCCCCACTTCGCTGTGTTTTGAAAATTCAATCCACAACCAGCTGGCCCCAACTTCTACCTTTTGATCCTTAACCTCTATCTACATTTGGCTGGCACCCGCTTGTAAATACTGGTTCTCTACTAATGTACACGTGATTTTAGTCTGCTCTTGAGGCGAATGCCTCTGGCTCTGCATTCTGCTTACCTTCAGTCTCCACCCAGTGCTGAGCTTCGTCTGTTTATCTCTCGATCCTGAATTGCCCTAGGATCTGCGTCTGTTCTATGAATTTGATGGCCTTGATGGCTGGTTTGCGCTTGTTCAAGACTGCCCGGAGGTTCCCTCGTCCTGGTATATGGCCTAGTTCCTGGTTCCGGAGGTCTTTGAATCGTCGACACTGGAACAGTACATGGAGTACTGTTTGTCGCCTTTCGCCGCAGCTGCATTTCGGGTCCGTGATGTCCGGGACCTTGCGTTTGAAGAGGAAATCCCTAAGGCCGATCTTTTCTGTGCGCAGTTGGACCAGGATTGCACTGTGTCGTTTGCTGAGATCTTCATGAAGCTCGAGTACTTTTCGTGTCGGTTTGGGTGTGTGACGAAATGTGGTTCTGCCTTTGGTTTCGATCCGCCAGCTCACTTCCCAATGTCTCTTGGCCTCTTTATGATTCCATGTTTTTAGCGTTGCCTTGAGCGAGAATAGCTCTTCCGGTTGTTCTGCTCTCTGGCCTCGGGTGCCATCTTCTCTCCATCCAGTGGCTTCCTTGGCTGCTTGGTCGGCCTCCTCGTTTCCTGGGATGCCCCTATGGGCCGGGATCCATCGGATTTCCACGGCTAGACCGTCTTCCTGGAGGTCCTGGATCTGTCGCGTGATTTCCTTTAGGAGGTATGCTCCTGATTTCCCTACTGGTGTAGCTGATGACCGGATAGCAGCCTGGTTGTCCGTGTATATGATGGCCTTCTCCCTCCTGGATCCCTGGTGTCGGTCTTCTCGTGCTATTTGCAGTGCCATGTTAATACCTTGAAGTTCTCCTGCATATACGGTGGAGACGGTGTCTCGGCCCATGTATGCCTTTCTTGTCTGCTTTATCCTGGGGCATACGGCTGCTGCGCCGGTATGTCCGTCAATGCCGCTCCCGTCGGTGTAGATCAGGAGTGTGTTTCGCCCGCTTTCAAGTTCTCTATGGTGATCGGATTCTGCCTTTTCTACGTCTTCCCTTATGTGTGTTGTCGGGCCTTTCCACCAGGGAGGTGTGATGTATGGAGGTATTATCTCTTGAGTTAACCCTGTTGGTTCTTTCCACCTTTGTACTTCTTGGCTAATTCTATTGAGCGGGCTTGTGTATTTCTGTTTGCGTTGTGTGCTGAGTTTATACGTCTCCAGCTCGGGGGTGTCTTGACTCGAGAGCGCTCTTCCCATTGTTTCTATGTTGTGTTTCCAGATTTGTCGTTCTACTGGGAGAAGGTAGGTCTCGATGTTAAGAGCTGGTCTTGACGTTGCCTTGAAGGCTCCGGTAATTGTTCTGGCTGCTCTTGCTTGGATAGTCTGTAGCATCTCTAGCGTCTTTTTGGTATAGGCCTTGCCGCGTACGTCTGCGTTGGACCACACCGAGCATGCATATAGCATTTGTGGGACAGCGACTCCGCGGTAGATTTTCCTCATCCCGTCGAGCCCTACTCCCCAGGCTGAATTGCCTAGGCATCTCATAGCTGTAATCGTCTTCATGAGCTTCTGTTGTATCCCTTCGATATGTGGTTTCCAAGTAAGCTTGGTATCCATGGTAACCCCTAAGTACTTGCATGTTGGTTTTGGCGCTATCTCGCCCCATGGAGTCTGGAGCTTCTGTCCTGTGTCGATTCTTTTCCTCGCTCTAGTGAAGTGCGTAAGTTGGAACTTCTCAGGGGCAAAGACGGACGCGTGCGTCTTTGCCCATTGTTCTGCTGTTTGCAGGGCTCCCCTCAATTTGTTGCAAGTCTCCTCCGTTGTACTTCCCACTGCTAGCTTAGTTCAGGAGTGACATTTGGTGTTTGGTTTTCTTTGTTTCTTGCCCACTTGGCAACTTTCCAGAGGGAATCTGGCGACTCTGCTGCCTTTTCTACCTTTTCCCTATGCGATTGTCGTAGCGCCTTCCTGATTGTTCTTGTTTTAGCGTTTCTTGCTGCTCGGTAGGTTTCCCACGATTCTTCAGTATTGTCTAGACTATGTAGACGTCGGAGTCTCTTTGCCTCGCTGAGTACTTTCTTGCATTCCTTGCTCCATCCCTCCCTGGACTTGTTGCAAAAGCGTTTCTTGGGGACTGCCTCATCGGCGGCTTCCCAGATAGCTGTGCTCACGTCGCGTACATAATCTTCAAGGGCTGCTATAGTTCTCAGCCTTCTCAGCTCTGGGAGCTTCTGCGCTAGGGTTTCTTGGAATTTCTCGCTGTTAAGTTCCCTCCAGTTCCTTGCCGGTTCCTTCCGCAGTTGGGTGGCCCTTAGGTCAAATATAGTAGCGATGGGAAGGTGGTCTGAGTCGTGATCCAAGTCTCGATCTACTTCGCTCCGTACTATTCTATCTGCCAACCCGATTGTAACCAGGCATAGATCGATTGTCGTGTGCGCTCCCGCCTCCTCGTATGTGACGGTTCCTGGTAAGAGTGTGTTTGTAAGACCATAGTCCTCCATAATTTCGATTAGATCATCTGCTTCTTGATCTGCTTCTCTGATGTCCGTGCCTCCCCAGAGTTTGTGATGTAGGTTAAAGTCTCCAAGGACGATTTGTTCTTCGTGGCTGTACTCTTCAAGTATCTGACGCAGTAAGGGAAGGACGCTTTGTCTGTCTGGCGCTGCCTGACCCGGGTTGTATATGTTGTGGATGATGAGTCGTTCTTTGTTTGCTAGTGTAATAATCCACGTGCAGATGTCTCTTGTGTGTTCTTTGAACTGCCATCTTAGATGATCGAGTCTTTTATTAATAAAAAAGCATACTCTTGCTGGTCCTTCCCGGTCGCCACCTGGGTAGCATAGGTGGAACTGGGCTTTGGCCGGGTGGTGTGTGGTTGCTTGGAACGGATTCCTCCATGGTTCTTGGACAGCAAGGATATCAAAGTCTAATACTTTTGGATCTCTCAACATTGTCGCCATTACTGTGTCTCTCGCTTTTCGAACGTTGTACTGTAGTATGCTTAGTGTAGGTTGTCTATTCATTGATCTATGTTGGTGGTGAGGTCCATGTGTTGGCTGTTAGGCTGTCTTGTTTGTGAGTTACTGTCGATCTCTCCGAGCGCTCTTCTGGATAGCGTCCTGATTCGGATCGGCCTCTGGCTGCTGGATCTCGAGCTGGGCTCGTTCTCTTTATCGCCATACATGCGTATGTCTCCGGTGTTGACTCTCTTGTGTCCTCTCCTGACTGGGGATTTGCTCCTAGAAGTCCTCGATTCCTGGGTTCGGCCTGGCTCCCTAGCGGTTGTCCTTAGTTCTCCTGGTGTTGGATCCTGGGGCTCCTTCTCCGTGGTGGGATGGTAAACCGGGCGCGTGTCGTATGCAGCCCGTATTCTGGCCATTTCGTCTTTCCTTATAGGGCATTGTCCGCTCCATGCCGCGTGTGCTCCCTGGCAAACCACACACTTCCTGGGTGCGGTGGTGTCGATCCGGGTAGGGCAGTCTCGTGAGCTATGCTCTTCGGCGCAAATGCCACATGCTTTTGTCGCCCTGCACTGGGTTCTTATGTGGCCGTAGTTCTGACACTGGAAGCATTGCTTCAGTCGGCTCCCTTTATTGTACAGTTCGCACTGGAACACTTGCCCTTGCCAGATAAGTCCTTCGTCGATGATTTTATTAGCATCTGCTGGGTTTTTGAATTCAATAATGATGGACGATGCGGGCTTTGTAAGAGACTTTCTTGAAAGCCATCCTATATATCTAATCTCTGCATTCGGAATAAAAGGTTTGTTGTCTAGTAATATTTCGTTTCGGATGTTTTCAGACTTGTCCATGTCCATTGAGTTTGTCCGAATTCCGTGGACAGGTACTCCGTATGTTGGAAGTCGTACCGATGCTCCGTTTCCAATCCTGTAAGTCCAGTCTTCTGTGAACTGTCTTAGGGTTTCCATTTCCTTAGTTGTGGCCGTTTTGATGCTTAGGTCTCCGCTCTTGAGCTGGTTAGAGGATATTATCTTGATATTCACTATGTGCTCGTTGTTGCTCTGCTCAATAGCGCGATTGATGTGGGCTTTCAGGCTACGGGGGTTTATGGCTCTGAGGTTTGCGACAGTCAACGGGTCTCTAATGTTTACGATGATCTCCCTCTGAATCTGCTTGGGAGGCACTTGAAAGTTCTGTGTATTGTGTATACTTGTCGTTAGACCCCTAGCGGCCATCGCAGCATAGGAGGGCATAGCGGCTGTGCGGTTCTGCATTCCGTTGTTCTTGATTCCTCTCACTATAGCCGTAACCGTCCTGCCTACTTCGGTCGCCTCTCTCGCAGCCTCTTTGGCTTCGTTTCCGTTTTTCACGCTTTCCTGGAGTTCCTTCTGCAGCTGGGCGTTTGTGTGTTCCATGTCATCTCTCATCTCGTTCAAGGTGAGTGATGTGATGCTTGCGGCTTCTTTGACTTCGTTTCGCATAATGTTTAAGGTCTCTTGGATGGATCGGACGTCGGGCATACTCATTGTTTTCGCAACTAGGGATAGCATTCCTAGAATCGTCGACTTGACTATATTGGCAGGGATGGGTTGATCCTGGGCTTGCTCTACGCAAAGGAGGGCGTCTCGAAGGTACTTGTTGATGTATGTGGCATGCTCGCGTGGTTCGGTCGGCCATGCCCTCGCCTGGGGCCACGAGGTCGCCATCGTGCCGTTTTGGGCGCACTAGGCGATGCGCCGCACACTAGGCTATTCAATTAACCCTTCGGGATTGCGTTTACGCTCTTAATCATTGTGAATTTCCAAAAATTTCGTTCTCGATATTGAAGTTGTTCTTTTACTACAGAAGAGTTGGCTTACAGGGGTTATGATTGTAGAGGGAGGGGTAGCAAGTAAGTAGGTGGGTGGGTGGAACACTATCTAAACCTGCCCCGCGTTGGGCTAACTACGGCTCGCGTCGCGCTAGAACAATCCTTAACGAAATAATAGTTATCATGAGATTGTCTACTTCTATGAGCTTGTATACACCGAAATGGACGTACGGGATCCAGTATGCATTTGTTATGCCTTGCACTCTATTCATCCCACTTATTAACGTGGCATTTCTCCTCAGAGGGGCAGTTGCCCGAATGGCCCACAGTTTTAGCGTTAACATCACCAGCCGGGGTAGCCAAGACCGGCCGGTAAGACAGGTGCGTTAGAATACCTAAGGTGGAGGCTCAGTATCTGCTATCACATTCTTGCGTAGCTCAATCCCTTCCTTATACATAATGCTTGAAGAGGATAGTTTTCACCCGGTCACCGAAAATTAAGAAGTTTCCTGTGATGGTGGTCTGGTCGCTAACACATCAGGCATCCTACCGAATCTTTAGAACGGGACAAGGGGGGTTATGGCTAAAGCTGACGCCCCCGCTGCTCCTCGCCTCCTTTAGAAGCCTTCGCTTACAGCATTTCACAGCCTGCATTGGGTTGTATTCTAGCTCTTTAAGCAAAGAAACGCATCCAACACCGCCACTATCGCGCCGACAGCTGAGTTACCTGGAGATTTATCGAAGCTGTACGTGTTGGCCGCTTTCTCGATATTATTGATTAATTCAGCCTATATTTAATGCCGTCCTTCTGCAGTGTTCAACCTCTTCTATGCCAGAATTATGAGATCAAAAGAGAGAGAAACTGCGAGGGGTAATACTTAAAGAAATCCGATTACCGAGACTAGCTGATATATCTTCAGGGATGCGGGGTTAAGGGACTTGCGGGGTATTACGATGGGTCTTGTAGGTAGGGTAATGAATGGCTTGTCCTATAATTACCGACATTATTTATCTCGAGGCGCAGGTGGTGGCATAGTTCCTCGCCCGTTACTGCCTAAAACGAGGTAATCATTGTATAAGGCGCTGCAAATCGCTTCAATTGCAACTAGTCAAAGTGTATAGGGGAGAGGTGTACTAGTATCTGTATGTCCTTTATCTATTGCCTTAGAGGATTGTCTTTGCACGCGCTCAGGATTGAATTATCCCGGATCCACCAGCGAGAATCTTGTAACAGATGTGCATTTCTTCCTAGGTCACTCCGATGTTAATAGTCCATTTGATCAGTATCCCAGACATGAGGAAGCTCTAGAGATTTAAAAGAGAGCGCTTTGCCAGTTGTAACGATAGTGCGAATAACATTACGGCAAGGATGTCTCTGACTATCCTCACTCTTGTCGCCTTTTAGCTTGACAGGGATGTTTAGGGTAAAGGCAAATCGACGAATCCCGCGTCCTGATATTATCTCCGATATATCTTGCGAAGGAAAGAGCTGCTTGATATTAAATCCGGGACCGAGGATGATAACAGTGAGATATAAGTCCTCTTGGGTTGTGTTATTGAACTCATATGTGTATGTCGTGCCATCAGCAAAGACAGTATGGTCTGTGTCTATGGCTCCCGCATGTAGTGCTACTTTGAATGGCGGGGTATCCCTGGACGCGTCAGTTTGAAGATGGAGTATCTGCCCGAATCGGAAGAGGTGTGCAAGCGTACCAGCTGACTTTGTGGCTTGCAGCTCATCAGTTTCGCCTTCGGTGTCCAAACCACGAATAGGCCCATCGTATCCGACAAGCGAAGAAGGCCCAAAGATATCGATAGCAGTGCCACCTCGCTTTCTCAATTTCCATTCTGTGGAGTTGGGCCAACGGTCTTTATCACCTTCCATATACTCGTCAACCTCTATGCTGCCGATAATCCTTCTCTGAAGTCCTTTGCATAGCTGCTCTTGAAAACTGTGATGAAGGCTTGGGTCGACTAGCACAGTAAACATTTTTTCCGAAAGCCATCGGTAGGGAAGGACTGTAAGGCGTGATGACAAGCTCCCGGAAAACTGTGGTGGTTTATTTGCTTCGCTCGTGTATTCATCGACTTTATTAATCGGAAAAACAAGACCCGAATGAGGAGACTGGGCCACGAATTCGGCACCTTTCTTTATACCATGGATTTTCCCTACTGGGAGAACGAGAACATTTCCTTTCATCTCAGCGAGGATTGATACAGCTGAGGACGCCTCTTTAGTACCAAGAAATGTCAGTCTATCCCGCCCAAAGACCTGCGGATGTTGCCCGCTGTGTTGTTGGATGGTATAGGTTATGTAGTCCCTAATATTTCTGTACGTTGGTAAGGATGCACCGCTCTCAGACTGAAGATGGTCTAAAAGTGCATAGGTGAACACGCCGTTCGTTACGCCGTCGATTTTCTTCTCCTCGGCCAACTGGTCCGGTTTACAAGCCGCCATCAATGTAAAATACTGAGGATTGAGATCCCAGGAGTCTTCGAGACTGCTATCACGGTTGTTTATGTTGATGCAGTCTTCTTCGGCCGCAGCCTCATCGGTAGGGATATTGGGCGGTGGAAACCAAGGATATGGACTTCGACAAGAGATATCACGTCGCCATGCGCCGCCTGCATGACAGCTATCCAGAATAATAACAATCTGGATCCCCTTCTCATTAAACTTCTTCAGCCACTTGTTAAGTTGCCATCCCCGTACTGCAGGTTGTCCGCAGAAGTAGTCCGCAGGGAGGAGAGAAGGATCTGTTGGGCGCCTGGCTGGTGACTGAGCTGTCCTCGAAAGCTGCGCACCATGGCCCGAGAAATAAAAAAAGAACTGATCTCCAGTACGGGCATTTTCGTATATATTGAAGATCTCTTTTTTGATATTTGCAAAAGTGGGTTGGCGATCCTCTGGTTCCATTGGCACTAAAGAGCTTGCTGAGGATAGAGACGATGTAAGAACTACTGGGGCAAGAAGTGGGAATTTGGCCGCGAGGAGTTTTTCCACGCCTTCGACATCGTTTACACATCCGTGGAGGTTGTTTACCGATAAAGGAGTGCCTTTCTGGGATCTTCTTGTCCCATTGTGAGGATAGAGGTCAATTCCGACGAGCAGAGCAAATCGTTTCGGTGAGACAGATTCCGTCATAATGACTTATCTCAAGTTTGCTACTTGATAATCCCAATTATTAATTGGAAGATAAAGATTTCCAGTAATGTCTGGTAAATTGCATTTAAAGGATTTAATGCGATACTACTGCTGAAGATTATAATGCTGCTTGATTAAAATCTAATTTATTGGAAAGCTTTACTTGATCTCGGGAAGGCAGAGTTTGAGAATTTCATATCCGGAATCCCTTAGAACTCTAAATCTATCTGCAGCCATTCCTATTGATCGGGTTGCCCATCATAATTCAACCACAACTCTAACCTTGTAACTTTATAGCTTACACACTCGAGCCCCAAACGGCAATCTACAGTGTCTGAAGCTCCGAACGGCCCAAGGGTGCTTGGGGTAGGACTGCCCAGGAGATTAGGGCAGGAGACAAACGTTGCTAGCCGAGGTGGGGTACCAGGGGATCTTCCCCTGGTAAATCCCGAAGGGAACCTATGTTTATGGCTTAAATCGAAGTGCCACACCACTTTGATTTACAGAGTATCAGTGGAGAGCTTCGCCGGCAACACTTTCCAATAGTGGCGAGCAAGTCGCTAGTACCGAATTTTAGCGTATCATCTGCATGAGGATCCCATTAAGCCAGCCCCATTTGGGAGCCCCTTATCATTACACTCGAATGAAGGCCACGTGCATGCTTAGCAGCATTCTTTTTTTTTTTTTTTTTATAAGAAAGCCTCCCTTTACAACTTGGTGCTTTAAATCCTAAATGTACAACTCACAGTCGTCCAGGGTTATTACACGCAAAGAAGATCATAGGGCTCGGGCTAACATTTGGTGAGCAAAGAAAGAAAAAGTAAATAAGCATGCATCGGATTCTAGACTGCTTGGGTGGCACGACTATGGATGAGTCACATGGGGGCTGAATTAGCAAACAATATCAGCTGCCTGCTCGTGTGTGTTCCCAATCAGAACTTGTAAATACCTGTGAGTAAGACGAAAGGCATGTTGATCACCTGTATTTCATGTAGTTATATATTCTAGCGGCTGTGTAAAATGTTGAAATATCATGCGATGGCAGCACTCTCACTCAGCATAGCCACATTGCAGGGCGGCTACAGGTTGCTTGCATGTAGGCTGGCCTTACCTGAGGCTCAAGGCATTTCGAGGAGGGTTACAGCCAAGCATACACGCAGATGAGCCGGAAAGCAGGCAGGCTACGGCTGCTTCAGTCGGAGTAGAGTTGTCCAAAGAACCCACCGGCTTCATACGACCGCCCAAATCTCAAGATTTGCATTCAGTTAGGTCACCGACACTATCGTAAATCTCTAACTCCCCACCGCATCGGTCTATTCAATAGCCTACTCAATGGATCTGACTAAGTAGGTCTCACAATACAGATTCACAACACGATATACTGACATATCTACAGGGATATCCAAGACCCTAAAGTCTCCTTTTGTGATGATGGTGGTCGTCCTAAAATCAACCAATACTCTACAGTAACGATAACTTGAATTTCTTCCGGAAAATTAGTGACTAATAGTATTTAGGAACCCCAATTTCGCCCCAGCGACCAAGTGTATATTCGAGCAGTAGGAACAACTCCAAAGGACCATTTATTGTAGCATCGGTGAATGACGCAAAGTACACACTATGTGATGGAAGTAGGAAGGCTATCCAGAATGGAAAGGTGTTCGAGGAGAAGGACATAGAGCTCAAGGATCCATTTGAGTAGGCCTGGTTGCAGTTTCCGCGGAGGTGTCACTACCGATTTCACATATGTCGATCTCAAGACAGTGCTAGAGTAAGATAGTGGCGCTTTTATTCGTCCTTATTAATTGAAAGTAGTCTGGATAATGAAGTTCCGAGTAGCCCATTCTTCTTCGATTGTGTCATTATTATCCCGAAGGTGCGTTTGTAACTCTTGAAGAAAAAACAAGTCATCTAGGCCCCGATTCTGTCTGCCTACGTGCTCAAAGTCTAGAGATATCTTAGGCAGTACGAAAGTAGGAAACGAGATTGGCTTGCTTGTCACAAAGACTTTCACAATGTCTTTGCACTGAGCTCTGCTGCTAGTTTGAAGGAGTTCATCCGGTACTTCCATTCGTACCCTAATTTCCTTCACACCGTTGACTTCACCGTCTCTTGGTGGTACCACGAGATAGCTGTCACCGCCTGCACCTGATGCCAAGTTGGTGACCTCCCACAACGGACTGAAATTGTAAATAACCATATACAATGGCTTTTCGCTAGTGTTCTCAATAGTGACGCCCCAAATATCACCATGGGAGACTGCGAAAGTGCCACGCGCATCGCTAGCAGAGTGCGTTGTAAGTGAGAATAAACTAGCGAAGCATTTGTTAGATAGTGGATTTTCTACTCCTTCGAAGTACTTGAACGTTGACAGGTGGTCTAAAATGCCTAGCACCTTCGTTATTGCATCGACAGAAGTGGCTGGCACCATTGGCAGCCCGATAATTGGGTTATCGAGTGAATCGAGTATTCCGTACTCTCCATGTTTATTGATCGCCACGTTGAACATGCATGGCTGCCTTTCTATTTCCGTAGCCAATTGCAAATAACGCATCTCATGACAGGCATCTTTCCAGCGCTGTCTATCATCAATACCAGTCGCGAGTTGGACTCGAATTTTCCGTGAAGAAGAACACGTCATTGGCCTTGCTATCCAGCCAGTCGTGATCTCTGCTGTTGTTCCTGATCGTGGGCTGATTTCGACCAAGTCAGATTCGAACGGTCGAGCAATATGGACCTGTAAAATCCTTGCTAGCTTTTCTCTCTGTTCCGTTGTCTGTCCGAATTCACCAAAGGGAAGTAATGCGAACTCGTCGCCTTGATAGATGCCATGCACCTCTCCCGCTCGCAAGCAGATAGGGCCATCTTCTTTCTTATAAGCAGAAAAGAAGTTACTTTCCGGCTTACTGACCAGTTGCCCAAAGAATGAGAGGTTCATATTTCCATAGCGCATGGGTGTCTGTTGTGGCCAGGACGCATGGAATCTTGTCCGTAGATGCTCATGTAAAGACTGGTGTGTGACATCTAGACGACTGGTTCCCAAGGAACGTAGAGTGCTAAAAAGAAAGTGTGTAAGGGCACCTCTTCGTCCTTGTCCCTCGATATTGACTTCATATGCCCGCTCGTACGGCCCACAAGCCGAGAGGATCGTATAGCCCTTGGGATCAACCAGCCAATCTCTCTCAGCATGGGCATCCCGCGAAGTACTATTCGAGCCGAATATACTCTTTTCACATATTTGTGGTTCGGCGATGGTAATTTTAGGATTGTAATCGATGCAGCGGACGTCGAACCCGTGCCAATCGCTATGGCGTGCGACGCTTCCCGAAAAACAACAGTCGAGAACAAGCGTGACGGTGAGCCCTTTGTCGACCATCTTCCTTAGGGCTGTGGCCAAGTGGGGACCACGAAGATACCGACTACCGACATCATCGTCCTCAAACAGAACTAGTGCCAATTCGCCACTAGTATTCGATCCTGACTGTGCATCACTAGGGAGTCGTGCGCCGTGCCCGGAGTAGTAATTGATGCCGACAATGGCCGCCCAGTGGGTCGGCTTCGGGTCGTTGCTTGTCATGATTTAGCTAGGATATTGGCGAATTGCTGAAATTTCTTACGGAATATATCTTACATCGGCATCCTCAGTATTTCATAGTGTAAACAAAGAAACTAATAGTCGATTTGAAGACGACCTAAAGTACCTACAAGACTAGGTGGGTTGGCATTCTGGGAAGGACCGCGGGGAAAACTTAAGCTTAGTGAATCTGACCAGCTACCTAACTAACTTACTTGCTAGTAACTTGGATAGCGAGTAAGCCCTGTAAGCGGATCTGCCCCATCTTTTCAACCACAAAGGCGTTGGCTATAGCGGCCCGTCCCCTAAATCCCGGGTTCTAGAGTCCAACTTACCTACCCTTACCTACTCAGGTACGTAGATATAAGGCACTAAACCCCTAGACCAGCCACTCCGACGTCCCTCTAGGCTGGCACAGCAGCGGTAGGTTTTCCAAGGACACTGCCACAGCCCATTTAAGGCTACTTTTCGCCAAGTCAAAAGTGCATAATATAGCAGGCATTTGGATATAAAACTAGCATGGATCTAGCTGAAAGGCAGTAACAGTGACAAGTCCAGGCAGCGCAGAATACCCCTGTGTGTATTGCCGTCGGCCACAGCCCCCTGCTACGCAGGCTAAGCCCCCGCCAGGCGTCCTAGTTACAGTGTCTGCACAAGGCACAGAAGAATACCGTTGCTTGTCCGAAACGATTGCATCAACCATAAGAAGTATTTGCACCGGAAATAAAAACAGTCAGAACCGTTGTGTACCTAATTAGACGTGTTAGTATAGTGCGAATAACCAATGTTAGAAAGGGAGAATAACACCGTCGACGTACGTGGCACCTGCGACGACTAGCTCGATAGCTTTGGCTTTTGTTGAGCTCGACACCACTGCAACGAAGATGGTAGTAGCAACGACAATTGTCCCGATCTGGGCTGCCAAAGAAATAAGCATGCTGCAGATAAGAACGGGGGCTAATAAGAGCATGATAATAACTGGCGTCATTAACATTCGAGCTAATCGTGCGATGGATGATCTAGTCGGGATATGAACGTTTGGGTCTCGTGAAACGGCGAAGTGATCTTGCTGCAAAGAGTGAGCTACCCTGTCTCGTACACAGCTCTGCAGGTAAGTACCTACCCTGCGGAAGTATCCACGTGTACGTATTAGGCAGTCTTCAACCAGTGTTTCTAGCCATGACATAACAGTGTCATCGGTCTCAGTCACGCTGACCAATTCCTCAGTGCATCCAAGGTATGCTGCTTCATCTCTGGCCACGCAGCCATTTCCATTAATCCAATGCTGCAAGCTCGATACGCTTCGCTGCTTCGCAGGTGCAAGGTTGAGCATTCGATGGCTTCGTTCGATCAATTCATCTATATTCTTAGTCTTAGGTCACTTTAAGATAATATAAGATAACTTACATACCATAGTCAACAAGTGCATTGTTAATCTCAGACAATAGAACACCCCTCTCCGCATTGTCATCACTTCTATTACTTCCTAGGCGTAGCATGTTGTTTTCGGTTTGGTCAATCCTCTCAAGCTTCCGTTCCAACATGGATAGCTTGTCCTGTTTGAGAAGTAGGAGACGTGTGCGCAGAGTAGAGAATCGACGGAATACCTGAAACGAATCATGGGATGCGATCAGTGCCGAGAACCGAGGATATCCATTAGGATAATCTTCAACTAAGATACGTCAAAGACATGTACACAAATCTTATTTCTAAATCTACAGCTGAAACTTACTTTGTGAGCTGTGGGTTTTATTATTAAAGCTTTTATTAGAGAAAAAGTTAAAGCTCCAGGATAAAGCCATATGTCGAATGCTGTTGATAAAGCGTCTTGGAGCTCCATTGAGTCTTAGCGATGTCCGTGCCTGGGCAATGCGCTGACCAAGTTCGAGATCGAATTCGTAGGGGCATGACATTGCGTATGTATACTAAAACTCTATTGAGGAGTGTTGACAAGTGGTTCTAAAGACTTAATAATATCTATACTAGAGCAGGATGTAATTGGGTCTATAATGTTGCCTGTTAACATGCGCATATTAAACATATATATATTGCCATGCAATCTTGACTATCACGTTGGAATCACAGGCTTTGGTGGGGTTTAGGTGATAGTGTTTACTAAGCATAGATTCTGTGAGATATATAGTGATTTATAAAGCCTGTTCCTGTTAAGTCTATGGCGGCTGTGATTGGTGTTTTTATAAAGATGAATCCTATATTTTCGCGTATAGGCACCTATGCTTCCGCTAAACAAGAAAGTTAGTGGTTAGCATGCATATTACTGTCAGATTTGAGTCAATTGCATGAAGTCTGGTCAGAATTGTCTGTATTGTTTTTTCTGAGGCGCCTCTTTCTTCTGGCTCCCTCTTTTAACCTGTGGGTGGTAGGGCTCATTGTACCACCATGATACGTTGTGATGGCGTGACTCTACGGAGGCAATCGTTATATCCAACAACTGTGGTCGGAGTTAAAAGAGCTTGTTGATGAGGAAAACTTTCCCCCGGAAGAAAGCGAAAGTGTTACAAGTTATCCAATTAATTGGGCCGAATCTCCTAATGAGGTTGAATTAGCTATAAGCAAATTCGAAAAATATGCTGAATCTAAACGTCATACTATGTTAGAAGGCGGAGAAAAAGACGAGAAGGACAAAGAAGTAGAAAATGAAACGAACAAGAAAATAAAAGACGAGGGAAAAGCGGGAAAAGAAAAACAAAAAGAAAAAGAGGAGAAAAATAAAAAAGAGGAGAAAAATAAAAAAGAGGAGAAAAGAGAAAAAACCGAAGAAAACAAACCACAAATAAAAAAAAAGATAAAGATAAGGCTCCGGCTGACGTCAAGTTACTCGACCCTAAAATTTGGCCTAATATTACCCAAATAATAGGAGAAGAAATATTTTCACCTGCTTGGAAAGCTTTAGCCAACGAGTGCAAATATTCCGGGTGCGATTTTATAGATGTTGGATTTCGCCTAGAGTTTTACTGTCGGGGGCAGGGTAAAGAGGCGACTGCTAGAAGCCTCTTGCAATTTGCGCATACCTGGCTTCAGATGTGCCCAGAAGCAATGCGGGATATGGAGAAGGGCTTTTACGGTGACCATGACTTGAAAAAGACTTTCGACGAATACCGTGCATCGCATCTGTCAGAAATAAGCGAGCCAGTCAATTGGAGGTTCAGAAGTGTGTTCTATCTGTGTTGAGAGCGCGTCTTGCTGTCTCTCTGAGATGTGTACTAATAAATAGTGTGGCGGGTTCACAGGGGTTGAGCAGTCCCTGCTCACCCCTTGACATATTAGCCCGCATCAATCCATTCAAATTAACCATCAATTCTGACACATATATACATATAAACACACACACACACACACATATATATATATATATATATATATATATATATTAGCATTAACAAAAAAATATATTGAAATCAAATTAACAAGAGTATCAATAGCTTAAATAGACCTTATACTATATAGTCTATGTCCATATAATAACACAATTCATAGGCTACATGCTTATCTAACCGATGAGCATAAACTGTCATGCTTGAAAAGGTCTAAAGAGGCTGAACTGGAGAGTGCTGAGTCGATAAACAGAGTCCCGGGTACTGCAGAAGAATAAGATTTTGCTCGACAAAAAAAGGGCGGTGGCAGTCTAAGGACGACCTTTCTTTAATCTTTAATAAATTGATTTACCTAGAGCACAAGATAGCAAGACCCGGCGCTTCCGAGGAGGCTATGCTGTATATTTACTGTCCAGAACCAAAGATAGGGGAGGTGTGTGTTACGAAAAGAGGAAGCTTATCAGGACTGTTACGGCCAGTATCGACCTTTCACATAACTAAGCTGCCCCCAAATAAGGAAAGAATCTGCACAGGGCAATACGTATATGAAGGGATGCTGTCTCGCTGTATCTAGTTCTCTCTCCTCTTTCTCTCTTTAGTCTTGATATTCTCGTCAATAGAGTATTAGCTGCTGCTGCCGGCTATGTCCCAGCTTCTCAGTACGCTCGCCGTGACAAGGACAACCCAAACCAAAATAAGAACTAATGCAGGATCTGGATTCCATATTGGCATGATGCATGTGGCCAGCCCCTTAATTGATCCTTATCCCTCGCAGTCCAACAAGGCTTGGTATTAAGACCCCAGCTCCATACATAGCTTCAAATCAGCCTTGGGAACATCGTCAGCCTATGTGGCATACCTGTTAGCTTCCGGTTGCAGGGATTAATAGATAAAGGTGCGTGGTTGGTCTCAAGCTTATTAGCTGATTTGTTGCATGGAGCCGACTGTTTGGCAAAGCTTAGAATAGTACGTGGAGGATCAGGCGTCTGTAAACATAGTAGGTGGTCTATGTTTAATATAAAGTAAATGGCGCTTGCACGATCCTTGGAAGGAGAATATTACGTAGGCTGGCTACGTAAATCAGTGACCAGATCCGGCCTTTCTTCACGATACTTGGCCACAACACTTCAAGTATAAATACCAGTCTTGCCGACAAGCATCAAATTATAAAGACAAATACTATAGTTTCTCGATGACGAAGAACCATGTTACTCATGGCTGAATCAACACCTTCACATCCTTATTCTGAAGGAGAATATAATGAGGTCCTGAGACAAACGGCTGGGTAGGTCGTCACACAACACCCTTCTCTTTTTGTCTGACTGAAAAAAGGCCCCTATACCATCCACACATCGAAATTGCCCAGAACACTGCCACTCCCCAAGGGTTTGCAACACTTGAGACGAATATAGAAGAAAGCGACAAAACTCCACACAAGGACCTTGCCGACATAGGCTTCTCTGGACCTCGTGACGGCTATGGTCAAGACGAATTTCCACCGATCGAGACAGTTAGTGTTGGTTTTCAGCTGATGTTGTACTGAACTGATAATTTGTTAGCTTTGGGCCCAAATCCTGGAAAGCAGGAAACAAAGCCAACCGCCTTCTGCTAGCCCTACGGTTATGAATAGCCCAACACGATATCAGGAGTACCTCTAACAGGAGGCAAATCCAGCTGCTTCGGATCCAATACACACTATATCCCCGCAATCCGATTCCAGAGCAGTGGCTAGGCGCCAACCGCGAAGAAAAAAAGAAACGAAAAATAAGCATGGGCAGGCTCCGAGACGATCGGAGTGGATTAAAGCCTTAAAAGGGGAGAACACTAAAAAATCGTGAACTACGTTGGATTTTGTTGAGTTGTATATAGCATACAGCCTACCTCCTCTATTATATTTGATTGAGAAAACATGTTACTAGGGTGTGATACCCTTACGGTATAGATAAAGCTAGGAACATGTCGAGCAGCTGGTACGGGGAGATCTTCCGTAGAACATCTCTTGGCTAACTCTCAGGTCTTTATTTGTATCGATGGCATAGCATTAGGTTAAGATATCTAGTACTGCTTATGTGCGCAATGTAAATATATGGCTAATCTAAGCATAATATATACTATACCTAAGATATAGCTCACCTTTAGCACTAACTAGTAGTCTTGACTATAACTGTCAAGAGTAGTACATATATTTCCCATTAGTTGGATCTAGAAGTCTAAGTTACAATTACCTTCACAGGCGGGATGAAGGGTCTGATATACAGTCAACGGCTTATGGAGCGTTTGTATCACCGCCTTCCACTTCTGACAATAACTATAGATGTGATGAACATGGCTCGAAGACAGGGCTTTGGTCTTTAAAATACGCATAGCAGCATGCCTTTGAAAAATAATACACAATCGTGGATGCAGCTAAAGGATTAGTTTTTAACTAAGTATAATATTTAAACGCGACAGGGCTACCTAGATAGCTGAGCTATATTTTGCTTTTAGGCCGCGGAGTTCAATGGCAAATTAATTTCTCACTTTGTACCTTTCACTTAGTAATAAAAACTCAACATGACTTGCTCGCTGCTCTAGATTTCGAGTTAAATATAGTTTATAGTCTTTCTGTCCTACAGTATCTCCTGTAGAACTACATCCTTGAACGACGCGTCTTTATAAACATGTCAAACCTTTTGGCAGCGCACCTTTAAACCAGCCGGTCGCAGGGTTAGGCTAGGGTTCTCGATGATAAACGGTTCAGCAACTTCCACAAATCGGAAATTGCGTACCATCTCGAAAAGGATAATCTTGATCTCACGAAGTGCAAATAAACGCCCTACACAGATTCGCGGCCCGTTCGAAAAGGCTTCGAAAGCGTAGGGCGATTGCTGATCGCCAACCAGGCGGCTCCAGCGCGTCGGATCTACCTCGTCAGCGTCATTCCCCCATATAAGGGGGTTTCGCATCACCATAGACGGAACCATGTCGATAGCCGTCCCTTTCGGAACCATAACTCCATCAATGACTATGTCAGCCTCTGCCTGTCGGTGGATAGTGGTAGCTTGTTGTCTGTCATCAGCAATAAGGTTTTCGCAGCGGTATACATATACATACCGGGAGAGTAGACGCGAAGGTTTTCCATGACGACGCCATGTAGGTATTCGAGTTTATCAATGTCGCCGAATGTAGGACTTGTGGTCTCCCTCAGCAACAATGAGATCTCAGTGCGGAGAGTAGTCTGGATGTGCTGCTTTGTTGCCATAATGTATACCAGCCAAGACAGTGTCATTGCCGATGTTTCGTGGCCGGCGACCATCACCTGGAGCAACTAGATTCAGGAAGTCTTTTTGTCAACCTTCCCACTCAATCTAGTTGTAAAGAGCAGAGCGTACATGGCCAACCAGCTCGTTCTCATCAATATCCTTTGCCGGCCCCCCAACTATGCTGTCTCTTACGAGGTAGGTCAGCAGATCGTGGTACAGGGTGTCTTGACGCTGACCGTTCACCCCTATATTATAAAGCTCCGTATGATGTCGGTCGTGGAAGGTCCGGGTCAGCGCTTCCGTAATCCAGCTTGTAGCGGCAATGAAGTGACGATTAGGCCGCACGGGAATCCACCGGGTAGGGAAAAACCCGTTTGCCCACGTCAGCACCCTGCCCATGCATCCTTGTGTAAAGATGGCATTGTATGCTTCGTGAAAGGTAAAGATGTCTGTTGAGCTCGACCCGTCCGCTTGGGTAATGCTACCGAGGTCGATACCGAGCGTGGCTGCTCCAATAATGTCTAGGGTAACGTTAGAAAAAACCTCAGTGCGGTTTAATATGACCTCTTTTTTTGGGGTTCCCGCAGGGATGGATCTCTCGAGCGAGCAAACTGCCCTTTGGGCCATGCTTTGGAATGTAGGCTCGAGCAACCGCAGCCTCTTAGGAGAAAAGAAGCCGCCAATGATCTTCCGCTGGGACTTATGTCGTTCCCCCTCGAGAATGAAGATTCCGTCACCTGCTATCTCCCTTAATATGCGCCGTAGGCTGTCTGACTTCTTAAAGGAGTAACAGTGCGTCTGGAGCAAGTCCTTGTGGGATTGGAGGCTGTTTGCCACGAGAACTTCCTTGTTCGCAATCGAGAGATATCGAATACAAGGTGCATTTGGATGCTCCTGCATCCACTTGAGATATAAAGAGGTGGGCGTTTTGGCTCTGAGCAGATGAATTGTTTGACCGAAGAAGGCGTGGTTATCCTAGAATCAATGTCAGATGGAATGGTCGCTGTCAGCCGATCGCGCAACATACCGTTGGGCCAGGAAGCTTTCGAAACGGGGAGCAATATTGGGGATATAGAAATATACGATAGAATTTAAATGCCAAATACTGGGTGAAGAAGCAACTCCAGATAGTCCAGGCCGCCGAGTATTTCATATGGGGTTCATGTCGCTGAACGTAAATGGCAGTCTCAACTATTGCTAGGCCAGCAGCGACGAGGGCATCCATCTTAGGCCAAGCTTATAAGCACTGAATGGTCTCTTTACTGCGTATACTCTCTCTTTGTTATCCTTTGATGGAATGCTCCCTAGTGTAGATGCATTAAAAGTTAAAACAGAAAAGGAATTTCTAGAATCTGCTTTATATACATATGAAACTCTGCTCCTTGGCCTTTCTATTGATCGAGTATTGCCATGTAGCCCACTAGTGGTGCAGACGCCAACAGGGGCTGTAAATCCAAAAACACAACATTTGTGTATGTTACTGTTACGAACCAACGAGACGGGGTGGCCAGTTCAACGGGCCAGGCGTGGAAGAGAGGAGGTGCTAGACCAGATGTGGAGAAAGAGGGCCACGATTGGCACAGGTCACGTGGTCGTAGAAATGAGCCAGTGAGCTCTGGATCACTGGATCACGACGGTGAGCCAGTGAGCTTTGGATCACCAGAAGGGGTGAGCCTCGTCTTATGTGTGTATTTCCTATGTCTATATAAACTCATGACTCTCCTGTATTTAGTCACTCGTTTAGTTTAGTTCCTCAGCTATCAATCTCATCTCAATTTCTATTGACGACTACTACTCTATTGCGACTAGACTAGTGGTGGGAGTACCAGCAAACCTCCCTTACGGACCACCTGCTGTTAGTCTTATTGTTACCTGCAAATCAAGAACCCCAGCGTACGTCTTATATATCTTTCGATATATAAGAGGTCCGTAACAGTTACTCTGTTACATGACGATAGTGGCTTTAGAATCTACATATATTTTAATAGCGAATCTGCCGTGGCCTAATCCAGCTAGAATGTGATGCGACGTTATTGGCCGCTACATCCTTTATAAACATGGTATGTACTATAGCTTCCTACTTTGTCAGCTCCTTTGGAATGTGGTGTCACTGATCTAGTCGATTCACTCCCTTTACTTCTCTCCCTTATTTCACTATTTTGTCCTTTGTCCTTTTTTTATGCAAGCAAAGTATTATATATTTAAGCGTTGTTTTTTTTTTAAATTCTTTTTTTAAAAATATATATATATATATATATAATAGTATAATATAAATGTTGCTAAACTAATAAAACAAATTAGTTTAAAATAAAGAGCTAAAACTATAAGGATTTGAGAAATAGATTTCTTTTTAGTCCCCGTTATCTAGAGTTTATAGAAATACATCGAACTAAGGGCCACAAATCGCCCATCCCAGGCGCAAAGACCGAAATAAGGGATGGTCTCGGCAATATAAAATGAGCGAATTAGTATTATTGTAGTCAGAGTCTAGCATGCTAAGGGTAAGCAAGTGATGGAATGTGATCAAGCTTGGTAAACTTTGAGCATGGGGCTGTAAACGCAAGGTCAAAGACAGTTAGCCACCTGGGGTGGGAATATTCTGGGAAACCTAAGGCATAACAAGAAGGAGAACGAGCCAATAACAACGAGACCGTCCCAGAAGTTTAGACGACTCTAATGCACAGGAGCCAAATATACAACCACCCAAGACTGTGATGGTGCGAGGTGAGTCACTCACGTTCGGATAACCCGATGGATGATACATCGTATTAGTACTATAAAATTAGAAGTAAATTAAAGTCGTCAAATCACATTCGGATTGCTGCTGCTTAATAACCTTGAATATATTTATACTAGGTATTCAGTACCACTAAAGTATAAGAAAATATTGTATTTTTCTCTTTCTTTTTCTCGGAATTGTGTTGCTATAATGGAGACAATACCAGATGAGATTATGATGAATATCGCGGCCTCTCTGCCAACAGGCGACTTAGGCCAATTCCGACTAGCAAGCCGTCGTTGTGCTAGGATCGGCCTTCCTGTGATAGCCCGTCAGCTGCGATTATTAAACACAATGACTTGTTTACAAAACTTCAATCAAATTTTAAAGACCATTCCTACGGTTTATATACGAGCCCTTACGATCTATCATAGTAAATGGCCTATTTTCTCCCAGGACGAATGGCAAACTCACCCCTTGCTTCAAAAGGTGCCGCGCTCAGGACTTTCCGCTCATGGCAGCGTGGCTTCTACTGTTTTGCTAGAATACCAAGAATTTCTATCAGAGGAGAATGGAAGGAGATATCATGCCGACTTGGAAATTGTCGCAGAAATCCTTACCAGACTGCCTAATCTGCTTACCGTCACTATCGAGACTCTACAACACTGGGATCGAGTACCGGGGCTCAACCCCTGGACCTCGCCCACCTTCAACACAGCAATGAACCGCATGGTGCGATGCGTCATTAATTCGCTTCACAGAAGCCCCAGCACTCACACACTTGAAGTTCGTGGGAAAACCCCGCAGGCGGTCGTGCTAGAATGCCCCCTACCCACAACTATCACGACTCTTCGGATCAAGTCCCTTGTTGGGGGGCCACTTGCCCCGAGCAACACGCCACTCTCGATACAGGGTCACACCAGCTTGAAAGTCCTGGAGGTGAACTGCCCTTCGCGCCCAAGACGGGTTTTTCTTCCGAGTCCACTACCAGAATTGCAGGCTCTCTCCCTCCGAGGATGCGTTATTCAAGAAGAGTCACTAGTGTCTTTATATTCTGCTCCGGCCTTGTGTCGAATGCATCTGTCTAACATAACACTCGCGATAGGCACTTGGACGTCATGTTTATCTCGAATGAGAGCGCTATCCCATCAGCCAAGTCTAGAGCTTAGCGGTATATTCGATGGCTATAATCGGTTATGTTCACAGTTTTGTGTTGACAGCGCGTCGTTAGGCTTATTGCAGGGCTTTATGGATAGCAGGATTCCATGGCCATTTTGAAAGCGGCAGAGGAAGTATTGACATAACAAGCAGTCTAGCAATAAGTAAATTTATCTTCTTCGTTTACAAACCCATTTCAATGGGGTACAATAAATGTTGGTATAAAAAATAGGCATTTCGACTTTAACTCCTCTTCCGGGTTTATACATTTTTGATCCTTTTCTATTGTTATCCTCTGTTCCTATAAACCAATTGCTATGTTACCACTCCTTATCAATAGGAGATAGTACGTTGCTTATCTCCATTATATCTTCCTTATACTCTGCGATAGTGTTCTCGTCAGAGAAGAAGGTACGGATGGCCCTAGTACTGCCGCCGTCTCTCTTCTGCCCGTTGGTTCCCAATACCTTGTTGTTAGTTTCGTCTACATATATATCGGGCCCTCTTGACCTCTCCAAACCTATGCAATTTCGGGGGGCGTAGTCTTCCTATCTATCATTGGCCACGTGTAGCTGTGACGGTCTTCACAATCGGTGCTAGGAGACCTGCGGTCCCGTATCTATGTCAGGTTGTCTGACTATTTGTCCCCTTCCTTAATCCCCTCCCCATCTAAAGTCCAGTTCTTTTCAGCAACTCTAAACCATATCAACGTGGGATTATTACTTTCTAAGGACTCTCTCCTTGTTAGTTGCTTAGGGAGAGCTGGGTCAAGCATAAGACTGAACTTGTTCGATGAGATAGGCCTGCCAACCATTTCGACCTCCCATAGACACACAGGACAAATCTCTCTTCCTTGAGCTGACATAGACGCAGGAGTACAATAAGACATAGTTGTCTAGTAGCTCGTTGCATTTGTTGCAGATAACATGCATAGCCATTACCAACTTGATCGCACAATGATAGCATCACACTATTTGGGTGTATCCTCGTTCCTGGTCTCCTCTAGTAGGGCCATGGCGTTTCGTACTGCAGGAATCTATTTAGCATATGCGTTGACCTCGACCTAGGGTGAAAACACATGTCCCAACTTGGTTGGTCATAACTATCGAACATTCCGTCCAGCTCTAGTGTCAGCCGGGGACCAAGTGCCCTAAATCGAAATAAGAATGACTCCCAAGTGCCGTTCGATAATGTCAGATTTGATAACGCCAATTTCCGCAAGGCGGGCTTGGTACACTGTTCAACCAGCAGCTCCTCTGTGACCACGCATCCTTTTAAGGAGAGTGACTCCAAATTTGGTAGCGAATGTATAAAAGAAACTGGTCGACGTCGCGCAGGGCAGCTCACTTCTAAAACCCTTAGTCTGGGCTGACTTGGTATTGAAAGAGCAGTATTGTCTCGGGCCAATGGGCCCCCCACAAGAGATACGATTCGAAGGGTTGTGACGGTTGAAGGGAGCGGGAACCTGTGTAAAGCCATCTGTGGAGTTTTCCCACGAAAGTCAAGGGATTCCACCTTAGGAAGGAGAGAAACCACGATGGGCTAGCAGACTCAGAGGGACTCAACGGTCTAAGACGATTAAGTTTGACTAAGCACCATGAGCTAGTGGAAAAGAGTCAAGTAAGAAAATATTATAGAGCCATAAACGTTTTTTAGCATTCCTTTATTTATTACTTAGTCTAAGTATATAGTTACTTCCTAAAATTGGACGAGTACTGTTCTTTAACAACTCAGTGAATATAAATGTTGCATTAACCTAAGGAGCAAAGGTAGAACAGTACCTATTACAGCATAACGGAGCAAACATCAAAGGAATTGCAGTCCTTACACGCGCTTGGAATTTCCGTCTAGCGTCAGCTCTCGATGATACAGCATGTTGATTGTGAGTTAGGGATTAAGACCCTAGCGCTGTCTACGATCGAAAATTCTAACACGAATTCTACTTGTCTTTTACTATGAAGTACGACTCAGACGGAAAAAACGCCCACTCGGTCAATTCTAGCGACTCATCCCCAGCAAACACTCCCACTCACACCGCCGAAGCAGACACCGATTCAATTACTGGCTACTCGTCCCACGCTAATTATGCGGTAGCAAGCGATGGGATGGCGGTACCCTGGCATAAACAAATTCCTCAGTCTGGACGAGGCTCTCGTATATCATCAACCGGATTTCTGCAAAGCCTTTGGTATTTACCCTCTTTTGTAAATACACTCTATCGCCATCGCAACACAGTATAATTTCTACATAAATCAAGCGCATAATCCATCGTAGGTATCATCTCAGGACGCCATGATACTCTTTCCGCCATCAGCCGTAATTCGTGCTCTCGTCATGACTCTCAGTACATGATGCGCCAACTTCCTAGCCGTAACCTTGACCTTTCCCTCCGAGTCCATCTTCTCCAGGGACATGATAGCACTTGGCGCGAACACGAGCGCCTCGCCGGTTCGCAGTCCCACTATCTGCTGAAACAAATCAGCAACGGGATCCTCTGGCGACAGAGAAACTCCGAACAGGCCAGAATGGCTCGTGTTCTTCTTCTCCTCATACTCCTCAGGTTGTTGTTGAGTAGTCTGGCTAATGGCTCTGGCGATCCTCGAGACGCCCGCTAGATGTTTAGCCAGGACGCTCAGCCAGTCTGGCGAGCTGAAACGATGCACAATGGTGATGCTACACAAGTCCAACAGCTTTGGAGATATCGTAGGCTCCTGAGTCGAGATGACGATCCGCGTGCCGAGATGGCGCTGGTATCTAATTGCTGCGAGCAGACTGTTGGTGAGAACATCGCTGTCTGAGGCCTCGCCCATGTATCTGTGCGCCTCGTCGAGGGCGATGACCCGCCCCATGGCGGAGTCTTGGGCCAAGAATATGGAAAGGCATATATTGAAAAGTGCACATGCCATGGAGGCCGATACGCTCGGGCACGAGAGGTCGACGATGAGGAGCTCACCGGCCTGTTAATTGGATTAGTATAGGTAGTTGCCAGTGGGATAACATTAAGACGGATGGCTTACCTTCGGCGCCCAATCCGTCCCCGGCCGCTCGCTCTTACCGTACTTCTCCCATAGGTTCCTGTTGACCTGGTTCGGAACCATGAAACTTTCCAATGTATCCAGCCGCTGCTGAAGACCGCGTTTCTGGTCTGGACTTAGTTGCTCCGCCTGGAGCTGCCTCTTGAACTTGTGGTAGTCAAATGCTTCATCCGGCTTGGTCTGTTGGTCCAGCCGCATGTCTCGTAATATGCGCTGTATGACTTGCGCATAGAGGGGCTGTGTGCGTTCGAATGCCATGAGCTCCAACATTCTCTTGGTGTTCGAATCGGCTTGGTCTATGCGCAGTTCCTCGACCACGTTTCCGAGGTCCTGGTAAGAACTCTGATATGCCAGGTTAGCTACGGCAGAATTAGTGGTAAGATGAGATGCGTTGAGCATAAGTACCTTTATTACCTTCAAGTTAGAAGGCGAGCATAAAACCCTCACATTGATATTGGGGTCACTGCCAAGATAGGCCGTCTTACAAGGAGTGACATGTGTGTCAGACGCATAGTCATCGTAATGAAACACGATGCCCATGAGAGGGTGAGGAAGGTCGCCGAGTACCCGGGACTGGATAAGGCAGTTTTCCAATACACAGGACAGGCTGTGACTTTTGCCCGATCCCTGGCTGCCGCAGCTGAAGACACTCGAGGGTGTTGCGACGCTGTAAAAGATTCGCGGGTCTTTCACTTCTAACTCGCAAGTCTGCATAGCTCCGGAGAGTAATGCGTATTGAGAGAAAGGTGTCATCAACGACGACGACGACGATGATGAAGACGCTAGGTCTCTGGCGTGCTCTAACACAGAATATGTGAATAGAGGCGCGGTATTGAGCTCGAAGACTTCATCAGTCGAAGACCGACGCCCAAGCAGTCTTAGTTGTTGAGCACGGATATCGTCGCCGTCTCCTCCGCCACCATTACCGTTGGTCTCCGGGTTTGACGACATTTCAGTCTTCTGCCGCGCACCTTGTTCGGCGATTGTCTGTGTTAGGGTTATGTGTGGCTTAAGAGTTAACAGATCTTTGAAGGAGCAGGGTGATTTATCTTGATAATTGGTGGTAACTGTTACGGACCTCTTATATATCGGAAGATATATAAGACGTACGCGGGGGTTCTTGATTTGCAGGTAACAATAAGACTAACAGCAGGTGGTCCGTAAGGGAGGTTTTACTGGTACTCCCACCACTAGTCTAGTCGCGATAGAATAGTAGTCGCTCTTAGATGTTCAAAGTATGAAGTGAAATAAGAGTGTGAGATTGATAGCTAGAGAGCTAGAATAAACGAGTGACTAGATACAGGAAATCATGATCATTATATAGACATAGGAAATAGTAACAGGAACTCCTCATAGCCTGGATCACCGTGAGTCAGTGAGCCTGGATCACCGTGAGCCAGTGAGTCTGGATCACCGTGAGCCAGTGAGTCTGGATCACCGTGAGCCAGTGAGCCAGGTGAGTGGTCACGTGACTGAGGATGGGAAAGAAGCAAGAGTCAGCAGAACATTGGGCCGCCACCTTGGCCACCTTAGCGCCAACACACATGTTCCCGTAACAATATCTTCCGATATATAAGAGGTCCGTAACATAAATATATAAAATTTTAAAAAAAAGAAAACTTATATATAATAATATAAATTTAATAATTTTTTTTAAAATTCATATTTAAAAATTAAACTTCTAAATAATAATATATTATAATATTTATAAAATTATAAAATTCAAAAAATTATTATATTATTATAAATTTTAAAAATTTTAAACTTAAATAAATATTAATTATTTTTTTATATATAATATTTAAAATTTAAATTAATAAAACTTTAAAATTTATTTTAAAAATCTTTATAATTAAAAAATATATTAATATACGTTTATTAATTAAGTATGTATTTATAATAATATAATACTTTAGTTAAACATTTTTAATTATAGTCTTAAAAGCTTTTTTTAAAGCTGTATTTTGTTATATAGCGTTAACATCGGTGTTTTATTTATGTAGATGCCATAAACGTTAAGACGCAGTCGACTACCGTAGTGTTACGAAGTAGACCAGGGAAGCGGCCAGCTGAGCAGACCAAGGGGAGAAAGCTATACGCTAAGGGATTGGAGGCGGGCCACGGCCCAGGAGATAGGAAGTCACATGATTAGTCACGTGATGGATAGGAGGATAGGAGAGCTATCCTGCGATCCAGAGGGATAGGAGGATAGGGGAGCTATCCTGCGATCCAAGGACAAAGGGGAGAATGGGGTTTTCTATATAAGTCTGACGTTTCTAGTTCTAGTCACTCGTTTAGTTTGAGTTCCTCAGCTATCAATCTCATCTCAATTTCTATTGACGACTACTATTCTATTGCGACTAGACTAGTGGTGGGAGTACCAGCAAACCTCCCTTACGGACCACCTGCTGTTAGTCTTATTGTTACCTGCAAATCAAGAACCCCAGCGTACGTCTTATATATCTTCCGATATATAAGAGGTCCGTAACACGTAGGTGGAACTTAAATATTTGAGCTTTATGTTGACGTTGGTGTTGAGTTTCAACTGGCAGATTATACTCTTCGTACCTCTCTATATAAGCTTAGGTAAAGGTACACGCTAACTCTTGGCATATAATCTACTTCCGCCCCGCTGTATAGCTTTATCATCCTGAAGACTTTTATGTGCTCTGTAAACGATTCTGAAATAGGAAAGGAACAGTGAGCCCGATCTTGTCTTGGTATATCGAGTCAAATGCTGGAATGATCTGCGATTGGGCTTCGTGTCGATTGTCGAGGGTTTCCGTATGCAGAGCCTTGCTGAGGTGAAATATGCCGAAACTTTTGTTCCAGATCAGCATAGTCGCCAAGCATAGTGGCCTCGTTCTGTTCCATTACACCATGTTTAAAAATATGTCCTTCTGAGTTATATCCCGTGTTTCCAATATGCAAGACTTTGTTCCCCGACGCCGCGAAGTCTATGAATACATGTCCGGCCATAGACGGCATACTACCATGTGGTGAAGACGAAACGTTTCCCATAGAAACGGTGATATTATCCTTCATAGTTAAGCCTTTAAATAAATGGGATCCCGCTATGGCATTACCCTTATTAGCAACCTTCAATTATCTCTAAAGTGGGCCAAGATCAACGAACCTTTCCTCTTCGTGCGTTCCGCAGTTGTATCATTGCTGTCGGCGGGACATGATAAAGGAGTAGCGGTAATTGTAGTCTGTCTAGCGGCCGTAGCTATTTCTGCCATAAGCTCCTTCAACTCTTTCTGGCCATGTGAACTCTGGGAGACTATGAGAACCACCATATTTCCCATCGTATTCCTAACGTCTCCGAAGCACTCGTCGAGTTGTCGTGACAAGTCACCACTTATTATATTCCAACGCCGTCTGGTCTTGGACGACTGTTCGAACTTCACGAGCGTCTCCTGTATCGTTCTCGTCCTGGCCAGTAGAGTGGATAGGCATTCGGCGAGTTCTTTGGTCTGCATCGGTGGATTCTGCTCCATATGATATGTGATGGCAATAAGCTGCTTGAGCTGGCAATCATACTGCTCGAGCCTTCTGGGAGCATGTCGGATTTTCCGACGGATCTCGTCAAGCTTGGACGATAGTGCGATAACATATCCAGCGAGCTGGGCTGCAGAGACCACAGCGCCTAGCACCTCAAGTCCAGACATGGCAGCCGAATTTTCGGGCTTCTCATCTGAATTTGTCCCTTGTAGCTGTGTAGCTGTTTTAGATCAGTATTCAAAAGCAGACTGGGAAGGGTAAATCCTGTTTTACACAATGTTATTCCAGGCTGTGATCGAAATCTTATATGGCTGCCCTGTGAGGCAAGAAGTGCAGATGGAGATCAATAGCGGGCTGAGCAAGGCATAATATTACGCAACGAATGCTGAAATACTGCTTAATGTGTTAAGTAGCGTTAGAGCTATAGTTTTTCTTCCATTAACATTACAAGCCCGGTTAGCTCAGTAAAGACAGCGTTGATTTAGTTAGAGTTTCTTGATTAAAGTCAGCGGATTATAGACTTTACCTTGATTTATTTACAAGGCATACAAGTCGAAAAACCACTTATTGTTGGCAATAAAAAAAGAAACCGCAGTCGTATTGCAGATTATAGTGGGGTGCGCTTAGCGCGTGCACTCTTTCTATAACGGCATATCTATAGCTCTTGATTGGGAAGTTCCAAACTTTAAGCAGCCCCATAAATAAAAGTAATAACAACAACAGTGACTCCATAAGTCAAGCAACGGCTAGGAAGCTTTCCGTTAAAAGTACTGAACTATAAGACGAATAGGTTAGGTTACATAGCATTCAGCTTGAGCTAGATTGTAGTTGGATTGGCTGTTTCTTGAAGGTGAGTGGCCGCTATCCCAACTAAGCAGCAAAATGCCAATCCAAACAAGCAACCAATCAAATTGTGGAAAACAGGGGTGACGCAGGGTAAACATTCAATGATCTTTAGGCGTGGCATTTTACTGCTCAGTTGGCAGTCGAGAAGTGCGATATGCTCTAGATTTTAAAACGTTCTATAAAGAAAAAGGAGAAAAATTTAAACAGTAACAATTCCTTTAACATTTACAAAACGTTCTGCACCGTAAATATACCGCTCCTAGCAAGCGATGCTATGGTACTTCATTATCCGACTTAAACCATGCTCGGATAATTCACTTCAAGCTATTAGGTGCGAGAGCTGCATGTGTGGCCCGTTGTTCCACTTTTTAAGTCACGGAGCCGAGATGGACCCAAAGGGATAGCAGGTAGATAGCGATTAGAGATATTTGAATACAAGTCAGAGATTCTTTGTCGTGAAGCAATGACTCCCTGGAAAGTCTTCTACAGTTGTCTATCTCAGCCTGCCTGGAGCATTCTTCGTAACATTTTCGAGCTAACCCATTACGGCCAGGTTACTTTGGTGCACTTTTGTATCTCTCTGCAGGCTGTAAGGCTCTAGGCGAAGCTGATGACCCGGAAGGCGAATATGCTAGTGTACCTGCGATATCATGCCGTAAGCTACTCCTTATTGTTACCAGCCCGCTACGTTGGATGATTCTCGCAACTCCACACGCCTACTGAGAAGTCCCAATGGGTGGTAAAAGGAGCAAGAAGTTGCGGGATAGAGGGCTCAATCAAGGAGCCGGTGTAAGCCGGCATGAACCAGCGGGGTCACATGCAGATGAAGAAGCTCGGCGGTTTTCCAACTTTGGTGTTAGAAATGCCAGCAATGTCAATGTCGGGACCGTAAAAGGTCAACATCATTATTCTGGTAATTGCGCCATGAAAAAGAATTGATTGGATGCGTACTAACGCTTGGTGATCTAGGTGCGCTAGTCATTAACATGAACATTGGCGGCTACGTAGCCGATCCAGAGAATCTCCTATTTAATCTCTCAACCCGGCTCGCCGGGGAATTTCCCGGCCTATTGGCCGAAAACGCCGCGCCCGATCCAATCGATATCCTTATGTCACACGCGAGCCGGCTATGGCCCGATATGGACTACCAAAACAGGTCGCCCACAGACAGGCCTGTTAGGGGACGCTCCCGAAATGACATGGCTTCCTCCAATACACGGCACGAGACCTCGATCGATGGCTTGCCGGAGCATCAGGAAAACCCCCCGAATCAGCAACATACACCTCATAACCAGGATTATCCGAAGACACTGGCGGAAAAAACACTGCGCCACCAGCCCCAAATTCAGCACACAGCCGGTGGTCTGGCGATCAACGGTCCAGATCAGCGTGAAGCGAGAAATGGCTGGACGCAAAGACTACGGAGCTGGTGGCAGAGGCTGCGAAGAAAGAAAAGATGATTGCGTGCGGTCGTCATGTATGCGACCTCTATTTAGTGCATCGCACATGGCGCTAATTCACCACTAATCGGATTCAAACTTGTGCTCTTAGATCTGCCTAACCGTTATCCAGTCTGGTGCACTCAAGTTCTACTCCACAGTTGGTCGTGCGATAATCTAGGGAGTGCATATTGACATACTTGTACAAGGTACAGGTATAGATAGGTAGTAGTACTGAAATTCATTCCCTTGCTGTAGGCAGGTACGGCCTACCCTATGTATATATAGAGTAGCAACACCACTACTATAACACATACAGGATGGCCATTCAATGACCCTCGCTGAGGTGACACATTCCAGAAGCCATGACATACGTACGCAGTGTGCACATGCAGGGGTGACTTCAAGGTTGGGTAGCATCCCTTGCCATATATATGTATTCCTGCCCAACTCCAGCATGTACGTTTTCCCGTCAACCTACTGGCTAATTTACGCAAGTATATGTATTGGGCATCCATCCATATGCACCGTACAATATACCTCCGTAACCGCGACCATTGCCACGATTTTACGACTGCGCTTATGCAATTGTTCGGGATAATAGCAGTATGGCGTGAAAATCCGGCGTAGCCACAACGCCATGCTTTAATTCCGCGTATTGCAGTGGATGTAGTTCCTCGTCACCAAGGGTCGCACCGTCACCGATATGCACGGGGATGAGGAGGCCGTCCGATCCATCTTTCACCGGTACCGTCATGGGCGCGAATACGTGGATCGCGGTGACACGTGTGTCATGCGTTTGGGGATCGAAGGCTTCCTAACCAAGCAGGTATCAGATCAGTCCCAAGTTCAAGCCTTAGTATTTGGCATGTGATGATGAATCATTCTACATGGAGATGAATAAGGTACCAGGAACCAAGAATCAGAATTACCTTGCATCTGTCAGGGAGATAGTCGAGGAGCGGTTTACACTTCTCCACCAGTTCGGGGCTCGAGTAGAATCGAAGGCCACTAACGTTGGCAAATTGCTGCTCCAGTAACCAGCTTTCTACCTCCGTTAAAACCGTCGCAGCCTCCGATGGTAATTTTGAGATGTCGGCCATAATGAAGCGAGTTTAGTCGGTCTTTTTAAGGGCACACTGCTATTTCGAATACATTTGCTCGCAGCCTTGATGTAATTGCTGTGAAATCCCGCAAGCCACGCGCGACTGGCTGTGTGGCTTTCAGTCTGTCAGTACAGCCTTTCTGAGCTGACCATACCCTTGCGTGTACTACTACTATGCACAGTTTCTATGTCGGGAAGATGCCAACTATGTAGTAATCATAAATCTCGTTATTGCATAAATGCTCTTGATTCACTCGGCGATGATATTTGGGCTGGAAGTAGGGTTTCTGTGCTATACTACGGTGGCCGGGTCGACGAACGTGACGACAGATAATAGTTTAGCTGCACCCTGTCTGAGCGCAGAAAGTCACAGTCATTCAGCAAGCGACGACGAACTGTTCGAATAGGCTCGTGATTTAGCTGGAACCGCCGAATTCCTTTTTTAGGTTATATTATACTATCTGTACATATATATGAATATCTTGTTATCGCGAAGGCGCCCTTTTGAACATCAGCCTTGATCTACTAGATTTACAGTAATACCAATAACAACCATCCCGCGGATTGACGATGGAAGTTAGTTTATACAAATCGTTCCGCGCTGCCCGCCGCTGCTCTTGTGAAGAGAAACAATAGTAAATCGTTGAATCAGTGACTGGGGTCTCTCGATTTAGGTTGACCTGTTTTATTGAGCTCCCTTGCAGTATATCAAATTTGACAATCACATCTGCGGGTTGAACCATGCAACGTCATACACATCACCGGATTTCGACACCGAGTTTCCGCACTAATGCGTTCTTGACATGGCTATGAAGATGGTTGGCCTCCTTATTAGTGAGGGTGCGTTCGAGACTGCGATAGTTAATACGGTAGGACATGCTCTTGCGCCCGGTCTCCGGGTGCGTGAACTCGTCGAACAGCGTAACATCCTCAACAGAGTCGCCAGCGATGCTACGCACAATTTCCATCACGTCGTTTTCGTGGAAGTCGTGTGCGTTCGCCTTCGTGCTGCCGCCGGCTGCAGACGTTGATTTGAGCCAGAACGACGCGTCCTTGTAGCATCCTGGGTACTTTGAGAACGGTTTGAAGCGCTGCAAGGAGTCTAAGTCGTCCGAAACTCCCTTGAACTGGTTCAGAAACCGTTCATCTTGCGACCAGAAGAGTCGGATGTCTGGTATCTTGAACAGTAACATAGCAATGCGGTCGAGGCCGATGCCGAAGGCCCATCCAAGCTGGTTTGGCACGCCTGCATTGATGTAGATGTCCTGTTTAACCACACCACAGCCCAAGCACTCGAGCCAATCACCATCATAGTACACCTCAAGCTCCCACGACGGACTCGTGAAGGGGAAGTATGCTTCCACCCAGCGTACCTGGAGTGGCTCGTCCACAAAGTCAGGGTCAGCCTTCTTGGCCGCTGCCTTGGCTCTCGTGAATATCTCGACCACCATAAGCTCTAAGGACCTCTTCAAATGGGCCGCGATGGCCTCCGCCTCAGCCGCAGAATGGTGGCCGTCTTGCAGAGGGTTCCGCTCGTGATGAAACGGCGGGTTGGGGTCCTGAACTTCAATGTCATGCTTCGGTAGTTTTTCTAAGTCCGACCATACGGCTGCCGCAACATCGCCATTGGGCACTTTGGTGCGGTCCCACGAATGGGCTCCTTCCATCTGATGGAATATGGGGTAATGGCTGCGGTCGATTTCGTCGCGGCGATAGACATCGGCACTGATCAGATAGCCGTCGCTTAGGTTCGCACCAAACGTTTCAGCTTGGTGTGCGCTCGTATGTGTTCGCAGCAACGTGTCGCCATTGATATAGTATGTGTCCGACCTGGCGCGGCCGGGATGGTCTTTCGGGAAACCGAGAGAGTCAAAGTTCTGGTGTGTGGTTACGACGGGGCTGAAGTCGTTGTGGTATTTATACGTGGGCGCTGGGAAGACGGACTCGATGATCTGACGGGTGATGTACACGGGATGGTCCTTTTGCAGGTGTAGCCGGCGCGGCACCTTTTTTATGATGTTTGGGGGCACGTTGAACCACGAATCGATTTTGTATTTTTTGCCATTGATCTTGGTTTGCGGCGACCACCCCGTTGTGGCCCCTAGAGGTGAAGTGATTAGACTCGTTGCGACTCGATGGATTTGTCCCAAACCTACCCCTACCCTTAGAGAAGAACCTGCGACTCGACCAGCAGGGCTCGCAGGTCTTCCAAACGGGACCAGCAGCCCTCCTGGTGCTTCTCAAAGCTATGTTGAACCGAGACGCCCACATCCTGCGCAGAACCTCGACCGGCAGGAATTGAGGCTATCGTGACAATGGCGTGGTCGGCGCATCCTCGCAATTCACTAGTCCAGGGTCCAGATAGGCCATTGAAAAATCGCACGACGCCTAGCTTATCTTGGTCCGTGCCCCACTAATTCATGGTCGCAGCGGCAGGTACGGCACTTGCATCGGAAGTCTTTCTCGGGGTTAAAAAAGCCGATGCTGCGCGATGAGGTAACAGGACCCCGTGGTCTCGGATAGTGCCGATTAGACCAAGAAAATCGGCAGCGGCTTGGAAAACTATTCCCGTAGAACCTGCCAAGCGGGCATTCAATTGTTCCCACCTCTCTGTGCTCAACTTGTAATTCTTCGCTAGAAGCAGCTGCTATTTTGTTTACTTTAGATACTCTTTAATGGCTGAACTGCGCTGTCATTTGCTGCGGGCGGTGAAATTAGACACTCTTTTCGCGTATTATTGCTGAGTTTTTCCGACCCGCTCCGGTCTAGGAGTCACCGCCTCGACGACCAAGACTCGAGCATTTCGCGACACAACGAGACAAGCAAGAACGTCGCATGCATCTCATAATAGCGTTATAGAAATGCAGCAGACTACGATGTCTCCGACTACCCCCAGCAGTTCGGCGGCGGTGTCGACGGTTCCAAGTCCCGCCGTCAAGCCGAAGAAGTTCCAGAAGAAAGACATTGTGATTAAGCAGGTCGCATATCCGTTCTGGTTCGGCGGGAGCGCGAGCAGTATGGCGGCCTGCGTCACACACCCGCTTGATCTGGGTAAGTTGCCTCAGGGCTGGACATTTGCCAGCTAATTGCCGTTTGGCTCCAATTGACGTGTTCTCTTCCCACTTATAGTCAAGGTGCGAATGCAGCTGCGCTCGGGCGATGGGCCGAAAAGCATGAGCGGTACATTTATGCATATTCTGCGAAGTTCAGGGCCGCGAGGTCTCTACGACGGGCTCACAGCGTCGTTACTACGGCAGATGACCTATTCGACCGTGCGATTCGGAGTTTACGAGGATCTCAAGCGTCGGTTCACTCCCGAGGGACAGAAGGCGGGGCTACCGCTCCTCATTGGGCTGTCCTCTCTCTCTGGACTTCTAGGTGGCTTATCCGGAAACGCGGCAGACGTTGTGAACGTGCGGATGCAGCAGGAAGCAGTGCTGCCAGCATCACAGAAGCGGCATTACCGAAACGGCCTCGACGGCATGCTCAAGATGGCTCGTGTGGAGGGCCTATCGAGCTGGTTCCGGGGCGTATGGCCCAATGCGACGCGAGCGGCACTCATGAACGCCTCTCAGCTTGCCAGCTATGACACGTTCAAGGTCATGCTGATGACGTATACACCACTGGGCGACACCACGACGACACACTTTACCAGTTCCCTCCTCGCGGGTTTTGTCGCTACTACCATCTGCTCCCCTGTGGATGTCATCAAGAGCCGCGTCATGAGTGCGCATACGAACAAGAGCATCTTCAGCCTTGTCGCCGAGATTTACGCCAAAGAGGGCATCAGCTGGATGTTCAAAGGCTGGGTTCCGGCCTTCTTAAGATTGGGACCGTATGTGTTCTCCCTTCTTCACCTCTAACTTCATGTCACGTCTTCTTTTCTTCGGATGAGAATGGAAAAAATATGCGCGTAACTAATAGTGTGTAACAGACAAACGATATGTACATTTTTGTTCCTCGAGGCACACCGTAAAGCGTATAGAAACATTAAGGGCATCGAAGCATGATATCCCTCAAGCCCGTTGCACACTACTAGAGCATGGTCAATTTACCAGACCATAAGTTCTCGCACCATATAGAGCACGGTAAATAGGATAGAAAGGTCGGCATATACATATGTGTATACATACTGGGTCGGATGGGAGTAGAGGCGTTTATCCAAGTTAAGTAGAGAAGCGTGCATGGCTGACTTAGTTTATGTTTTACGTCAACTTGCATTCTGCGGGCATTGGTCTGGGTAGATTAGATTCAAGGAACTGGATAATGTAATCAGAACTACTCATTGTATTGAGCAGCGCGTGATTTCAGTCCCTATTTCGTTGCTGGCTAGCTAGCTATATTTGAAGGTATCTTATACCTAGTGTCATCGATCACTGCCTGCTTCGCGGTTGGCCTCCAAATTTCTAGAAGTGCATAGTCTTTCTTGTTCCCCATATTCAAAGTCTCAAACACCCAACTCCGTGCGACGATGAGTCAAGGGCGGTAATAGCAATAATAAAATGTGTCCTTGCACATCACACATTTTTTGGTATAGTACAGAGTGACGTGCAAAAGCAGTCACTCGAGTCTCATCGTTAGGTACGGTTAGGTCAAGTCAAGTCTCGGCCCCTGCGGCTAATTGTCTTCACCATCCAGCTGATCCGGAGTTACCATAGGGCGTAGTACCATATGCGGTAGCACCACCACCACCCCAGGCACTCGTGTTTCCTGCACCAGCGTACGGGGTAGTGTAGCCTTGATCTTGCCAAGGAGCTCCTCCATCCATACCATCGGGGCTTCTCGGCCCATCATAGTCGCCGTTCATGTCGTCGTTTTCACCTAGGCCGTGGATCAAGCCAGCTAATTTTCGTTGCAGTTCCTTGATACCTTCTTGAATAATGGCGTCGGGCTCAATGTTTCCCGCACTCTCCACCTCAAAGTAGAATCGGCTAGGAACCGCATCGTAGTCGAAGGGTTCGCCTTCTGCTGGCGGCTCCTCCCAGTCTGCATATTTACTCTTGGGCCTGTAACTCGCTGTTAGGATTGGCAGCGAGAATAAGGCCGATTGGGGGAGGTTGTCAACTTACCATTCCGAGGCCGCATCTTGCTCATACCACAGGTCCAAGTGATGTAGCTTGTTGTGTGGATCATACTCAAAGCCGACAGCAGCAGTCGGTGACCATTTTGCATGCTCCTTTGCAATACCCTTCTTCGCGATGCAGGTGACCTTCAGCTCTTGACCCTTGCGTAATTTTGCTATTAATGAGCCCTGGCCTTCGGGATCTGTGATGATGGGGTTTCCGATGTGGTTATTCGGTCGATCGATACCCACGATGAGATCTCGCGCGTAGACTTTCATGACTTCATCCGACGAGCACTTAGCATGGAGAGTGAGGGTGACGGTGCACTTCCCGCAGGACTGATCGCAGTCGCAGTCGCGAGTGTAGTTCAGCTGATCGATCTCGCGGGAGTCGAGGGGGATAAGACCTAGGCGATGCGCGATGAACTCATCGGCCAGGACGGATGTATTGGCTTCTATCTCGACTAAGTCGATGGCGACTGTAGGGACCTCGGCCTGTATGACGCGACGCAGCGAATTTGCAAATGACAGATCAACGTTGCTCAGCTCGAAGTCGACGTGCGTACTATCGGCCTACAACAGAGAACCGACCATTAGCGACATCACCACAATACGAGACAGGCAAACAAGGGCTGGCGGTGGTGCGCAGATTGTAGCAGTGACGGCAAAATCGTCAACCTACAGCCGAGATCTTGACGGATGGTCCAAGGGACTCGCCGTCCATCATCATGGTGTCGTACTCCATGGTAGCTAATGGGCGCGCAAATGGCAGAATATGAATTATACGATAAGTGAGACTGCCGGGTTGTCAGAAATGGCGCGTCGCAGGCGCACGCAACAACGGGGATGGTGATAAACGGGATCGAAGACGGTAGCGGAGGTGGGAATGAATGCGATGCGCTTTGTTCAAGGCTGAAAGACAATGGCATCCGCTAAACATTTCTACAGGGATTAGCTGCAAGGCTACAATGCACTGCGACAGCGGGTTTAGTGGACAGACGAGGTAAGTACAAATGCTTGAAAATACATCTGCCTACGTCCAGAAAAAGCTGTTACTAGTAAGTACTAGTACATATTGAGATAAAATTTTTTGACGTACCTAGGTACATATGTATGTATGTTTACATTTGGACATGCTCATCTGCAGCATACAAAATTCGGAGATGTTATCCTGGTGATATTTGGTCTTCGACAATCACAACGATTCAGTATACCTCCATAGGTATCATCACGGCTACTTAGTAGTTTTTTAGATAGCGCCAGCTACCCACCTCCATACTGGTAGCGTAATGGTTACTTTCAGCTGAAAGGGACAATTCCCGACAACAGTAAATAGTGCAATGAAGAAAAATAAACCGAAATCGGATAAGCCCTCAGTCCAGGCATACAGTTTCAAGCGCAGCTATTCTTCTCCGCAGGTAGATTTTCTTACTCATGTGCACTTTGCCCAGGCTTCAAGTTCAAACCCTGCTATCTCACACTACACTGGAATATACAAGCTGATTCACTTAAAGCCATCCATTTGGCTGTCTACGGTCTTCTTCACAACACTGGTCCGGCCAGACATTGTAATGAAAACAAGGTTCGCGTCACCTGGAGGCAGTGTAATACCAGGGACACGGTGGAGGCGATCATGCGCAAGCACAGAGGATACGCCTCCGAAGGGCAAAAATTAGAATAATCACGATTGAGTCCAAGTAGGACTCTTTCAGAGATTAAACTGAAAAGAACAGATACTACACTTGATCTAAGCCAAAAGGCAAAGAGAGCTAAAGAAGAAAGGAAGAAACTACTAAAGGGCGGCGGGAGAGAGAGGATTATATAGACAATCAAAGGCGGTGTATTAGGCGGTCAAAAATTCTGCCGGCAAGCTTCTGCCTGCCACGTTGTGGGTCGGCCTAGGATAGCTTCCGCCACACTTGAGATAAAGCTTATCTATCGGTACCTAGGAACCTAATCCCGGTCACACCCGCCTTCGGTCTCTATTGAGGGACCAAAAAATTATTCGCCCTCTAGTGACACTCTCTGCCTTGGTGTATCCAGTCAGTAGGAGCATTTTCGACTGACATTTATTGTGCACGCGACCCGATCTTGAGTGCTACATCACTTACTCGATTTTGGTTCATAATCATTATTACTATCATCATGTTCCGACGAGCGTTAATTGCGTCTTCTAGAGCCGCCTCTGCAAGCTCAAAAACAATTGCGCAACGCCCCTCAGTACGATCGCAGCTATCCCCTGTACCCTTACATCCCTTAAGAAGTACAATACCGGCGAGGACGAGATGGTATAGCGACCAAGCAGACGCCACAGAAAAGAAGGAGGGTGAAGAATCAGCGCCAGAACCTGAGGCAAAGCAAAGCCAAGACGCCGAGTCCCCGTCAAGTGTTGAGGCGGAGCTCAAGAAAAAGCTCGAGGCCAAGGAGAAAGAGGCAATCGACTGGAAGGTTCGTGATCGCACCGCCTCAGACTCTCGCCGAAACAACACCGAAATATGTCAACTGACAGTTTTACTACAGGATAAATACCTCCGGTCTGTGGCTGAATTCCGTAACCTTCAAGATCGTACCCAGCGAGAAGTGAAAGCTGCTCGCGACTTCGCTATCCAACGGTTTGCCAAGGATCTCGTTGAGAGCATCGACAACTTGGACCGTGCTTTGAGCATGGGCGAGGAGAAGGCAAAGGCTGAGGAGGGCCAAGAAGCCAACGTCGACCTGAAGAACTTGTATGAGGGTATCAAGATGACTGAAACCAGCATGCTTCAAACCTTGTCCAAGCATGGCCTCGATCGATTCAACCCCGAAGGCGAAAAGTTCAATCCCAACGAGCATGAAGCTACCTTCATGACGCCGATGCCGGACAAGGAAGACAACACTGTCTTCCACGTCCAGCAAAAGGGTTACAAGCTCAACGGAAGGATATTGCGCGCTGCCAAGGTCGGCGTCGTTAAGAATCAATAAGCTCACCACATCATGCCCCCAACCATGATATCTGGAGCACGAGATGCTCCTTGTACAAAGACCATAAATGTATAACAAGCAACAAATTCGACCATTGATGGCCTATTCCGGGCCCGGCGTTGGGTCTTATTATAATGTGTATAAATGACGCTCCTCTCACGAAAACAAAAATCCGGTCGGTAGAGATTTACTCCTTTTATTATACGACTTTAGCATGGCATAGTTGACGGAGTCTATCGAACAGCAAGCAGCATGAACAATGGACTAGGGATGTCAGGATGTAGACCCATGTTGATACAAGACTCTCCAAGCAACCATTTCATGTATATACCTAGGTAGTCTTGATGAATATGGGTTGGTTATTTTGGGTTTGCATAGGTTCGCGAAAGAAATGATATATCCTACCAATACATGTTCCCCTAAAAACTTCTTACCAATGGCTATAGATACTGATCGCAGGAGCTTTCTACCTAGGTAGTGAGTTGGGTTCGATTTTTAACAGCTCTATTGGGCATTTAATAGGTATTTCACTTTCCAATGCCTAGGGATATCCTCCCCGACATTGCCAGTGATGTTATGAATGTACTAAGCTACCTGGCGCCATTCAACGCGCCCTGCCCAAGCACATTTAACTTCCGTCTACCACACAAACATACATGTACAGCTTGCAGCATTGACCTCTTTCCAGTACCTACCAATGTACCTAGGTAATTAAAACAGTGAACGCGTGTTTGCTGCGGTAGCTTATCTTACTGCTCCATTCTCAATAATACAGTAGACGAGAACACCAGGCGAGTCTGTGAATTTCTGGCATCTAATTCAATTCAATCTCATCGCTCATTCCTCTTGAGCCATATCTCTTGCTCCGGCCGCCACAAGAGACGACTTCTCCTTTGCGGGAGACCTCTACGCCGAGGCAAGCGGCCGTCTCTGAGCTTAAAGAGCACTTCAAGTCGGGCTCCGACAAAGATCACCCAGCTCACTGGTTTGAAGCGCAGGTCAGTCCACTGGAGTGTTGCATGTCCCCTATTGATATGTTTCGGGAGTATGAGTTACATCGGCAGGAAATTTCCACTCTCGTTGATTGCAGCAGACTCTCAAACCACTTTTCTCTTCTTATTCAAAATGAGGATTATTGACTCTAGATTCTCAATTATAGCTCATTCACTACGGTCTGCAGCCCTCCAAGACCAAGTCCGTCGCGCGCATGCGCTTGTTCGATGCCGTCAACGCGGGCAAGCTTACAGTCCCCTCACATATCCAAAAACTTGAGAAAGATCTCAAGAAGGAATGGATCAAGAACGAGCGTGAGGCGAAGCAGGCGGTGAGAGCAGACGGCTCGACCTCAGGGGCTTCTTCTGCTGTGGCCGCCGGCAAGAAACGCAAAGCTGATTCCTCTAATGTCGATATGAAAATCAATGTCGGTGGAATCGACATCACGGTCTCCGCAAACAATGCATCGAAGAGCTCGTCGGCTGCGAAGAAGGCCAAGACGACTACTGCAGGTACAGCCCCGAGTAAACCCGTAAAGGGCGGCCTAAAATTCAAGGATACGTCTGCTTCCAAATCCTCCAAAGAGACTTCGAAGTCGAAGGCATCAACAGCGAGTAAGGGAAAAGCTACTACATCTACATCAACTCCGAAGAAAACTATCTCCACTCCCAAGAATTCCACCAAGAAAGAAACAGCCCGTCGTGGTGGGCTATCTCAAGGTCCTCGTCGAGGAAGCACTTCTACGACTCCAGCGGCGGCTGGCGGACCTGGCCGCACTAAGCAAACCGCACGGCGAAGTGGTGCTTTTGGAGCTCGAGGCAGAATTCCCACTTCAGGTCCTCTCGACTCAAACGATGACTTCGATGAGCCCCCGCCGCCGTATCGAGAATACGATGATTATGATAGTAGTATTCGCTCCAGTAACAGTAGCCGTTATGATCGTGGTGGCAGCTATGATGACAATGATCAGCATAGCGGCAAGAGTCCCTATAATGATCGCGACAACTATGACAGCGATGGCTACGACGATCCACCTTCGCCCCCTTCTCTGGGGCCTCTCGGTCTCTTGAATGGCCGCTACGACATCTTCTCGAACGAGGCCAACGGCCAATGGGGCTGCAAAGACTTCGATCTCGTACTCACCCTGAGCGGGCGTGAGCTATGGGGGAAATTCGACCTGGGCATTGTCGGCGGGATCATGCGCTTCGACGAGCGACCTTGGGAGTCATCCGATGATAGCGTGCCGTTCACATGGCGTGGAGAGGAATATGACGGCCCGATTTTCTATGGTAATGACCATTACGGCTGAATCAGATTTCTGGGCAATGGACGCATCGAAGGCGAGCTCGACTACATGAGACTCGACTTCGGTGGTGTGAGACTATCAGGTCAGGGCACGTGGAGCCAGGTCGACGTCCAGAGTATGAAGCGCGAGTGGAATGGGTACACTGAGGAGGAGTATGAGAGACTGAACCGTGCTCGTTGGCGGTAAATTGAAACCCAGCTACCGGAATGCTATGACATGTATCTTGGTGTTTCCACCTCGGTAGATTGGGGCATGTTTGTGTATTTTATAGAGAGAATTTCTCTGTTATATCAAAACCCTGTATATAGTGTATATGCTGTCTGTTTCAGGAGGTGAGACGTTGACAACTTCGTCCCTTAATATTTTCTGCATCACTTCAGGGAAGATGGAAAAGACAGCAAGTTTCTTTGACGTATTGTATTCGCTTCGATCTCGGTATAGAGCCTACAAAACTCAAAGCATGGGCAGGCATTCTATACATTGAACAGAGGCTGAGGTTGCTAATCTAGCTAGCTTTGCGCCTCGTCTCGCATTAGTAATTACAGACAGCAGGTTTCCATACGTGCGTACAGGTTCGCGATTCGATTAATAGAGCCGAGACCAGATTCTCAAATCCTAGGGATCGTTTCCACGATAGGCTCATCCTGTAAAACCCATTACTGATTTGATGATACCAGACACTGGTCCATCATCGCGCTTCCGTACACGTACAAAACTAAAACATCTCTCTCTCTCTCTCTCTGTCGCTCTCCCATGAAGAGCGACAACGACAAACAACAAGAGCGTAGGCTCTTGCTTACCATCTCAAGACCAACTCTTATATTAGCCATGACGAGACGGCTCGCTTATAGGAGGCAATGAAACAATAACAGAAACGTGCTCCCTCAGTTCAGCCCGGGTCAGATCAAGTCCATCCCAGAAGAACGGCGACTCACGTAAAGCAACCCAGGGCCGAATGTGAGCTAGATGGTCGATGACGAGACCAAAAGACTCCCAGTAACTGAATGGAGACACTACCTCACGGAGGCATTGACGGGGTTGATGCCAGTAAGGTGAAACCCCCCCATCATCATCCTGGACATTCCTAAGTAGCAATGCAAACAAGCGAGACCTCTCAAGCCTAATGTCCCACATCATTCGGGCCCTGGCGACGAAAGCAAAACCGGTCTCGATTCCCCACGCCCGCAACTCCACTATCGCGAGACCTCTCGTCATCGCAACATCCCTCGCATCCCTGGCCGTTGACCCTAGCCCTTCCATCCCCATTCGTCTGCATATCAGCCAAGAGACGATCAAAGTCCTCTTCGGCACGGGCCAGCGAGGAAGGCGACCAAGGGCCCACAGGACCACCATATCCGTACCTAGCAAACCCATTAACGGGGCCATTAGACATCGCAGCCGCGTCCTCAGGACCGGACTCCGACTCGCCCATGAGCACAGCATAAGCGTGTTCCGGATCGCGCACGCCGCCACTCTCGCAGAGCCCGCGGATATCCTGCTCGAGCCCCGCGATGCGGAGCATGTTCTCCTGGACCTTGGCCTGGGTGCACTCGAGGCGGAACCAGGCCATGTCCAGCCGGCTCTGGGCCTCGAGGGCCTGATCCGCTACGTACGCCCGGATGCGGTCCACGCGTCGTTGGCGTCTCTCCATTTCTTCCTGCATCTTCCGGTCGCGCAGCTCGCGCCGCATGTGCAGCGCCGGGAGGAACTCGTGTAGATGGCGCTGATCGAATTCCAGCCGCTCGATGTGGGCCCGCTGCTGCTCTGTCTGCCGGTGCAGTGTGCGCTCTGCTTCTTCTGCTTGCGCGATAGTCGCCCATTGGTCTCGAAGCTTTGCGTCGATTTCGGCGCCGCGATCGCCTCGGAGATTGGGGACGACGGTCGTTGCGTCGTCGATTTCGGACTGTAAGGAGAAGGGTTAGTATTAGCGGTATGCTGTATTTCTGAACAAGAGGAGGACACAACAAAATAGTTAAAAGAAAGTGACGCATTGAGAGAACGACTTCCGGTTATGAGTCGGTGATAATGTATGTGCTTGCTCAGTTCACTAGGAAGAACCACAGACGTATGGATGTACGCATGAAAATAGGAATGGAGCAGAAAACAACACTTCCATAGAGAAACTCACCCGGGAGAAACGATCTCGCTCGTCATCTGGCAATTGGGGGAACACCGCCTGACCGCCGTAAATCCAAGTACGTAACTCGCGTTCTACCTGGGGCACCATGCGGGTATACTGTGCGTGGAAGTTGGGGGTTCTAAAGCCATTGAAGTCGATGCCTGGCGGGGTGTAGATAATAGAGGGACTATTCGGGACGTAGTATGTCGGCGTCAACTCCTCGCCCGTGTGGATGTCCCATTGCGCCTCTAGTCTTCCGCAAGGGATGTGCTCATGTGGTCTAGACGGCGCGGGAACCTTGGGAGTCGGGGGCCGCATTCGCAGGTACGAAGTGGTGTCCTGAATAAAGAGAGTGAGTGGTGGGTATAACTCCCTCTCCTCACGAGGGAGTATGATGTTGTACGATAATAACAGAAGAAGGGAAAAACAGTAGCACGCTTACCTCCTTGTTCACGATGTCATTGGCGTTCCACCGCAAGCAGTCCTTAGACCACTGCAAAAAGGTACACGGCGAGATGCGGCCGCTGGGCACATCGGCTTCCTCGTCGTCCGAGTCATCTTCCCACTCAAAGTCGTCGCACGACGTGACGAACTCGTGAGGCGACATGGACATGTCCTGCGGCGGCTTGATGTGCTCGAAGTCAGGTCGGTACACCTCGAATACGCAGTCGCGGGGTGAGTCGCCGCCCATGTTCGAAGATTCGAGGGCTTTATCAATGAGTTGGAGCATTCTGAAGAAAGTCGCGTTAGCTACTTATATTTCGTGATCTCGACAGTGATGCTATTATGCGTAGCGCAGATACGTGAATGAGTGAAGGGAAAGAGGGAGCTGGAGAAGGAGGTACAAAACGTGTGTATATCTCACCTTGAGACGTCTCGCTTCTTGTCAATCATCGGTTTAGGGCCCTGCGCCAGTTGTTCGCGCTGCTGAATCCACTTGAATAACGGATCATTTCCGCCCTGGCCGCCTAGATAGTTTCCACGCATGGCGACGTAAGCTTGCATCATGGCATTCGAGATGACTTGAACCTCTCTGGCTTTTCCGATAGAGCAATTGGGTAGATAGCGAGTGTGAGGAGCCGGAATGGACTTTAAGTCGGCCTTCCCTTCCCCATTTTCCTTTAGATCCTCCGTAGACCTCTGATCGAGGTCGAGACCATGGTTCTCTTCATGAGGCCGGAACCTATAGGGTATGCGAGGGACTTGTGGGATTGCCGGCACATCGTCTTTATTGTGCGCGGAGCGGTGGCGGCCATGGTGGACAGGAGAGCCTCTGACAGTGGCATCAACTTCGCACGATCCAAGGGTTTCTAGTCATAATTAGCATGTATTCTAGAGACCAGAGATCCGTAAAACCGACGACTACGGCGAGGACGACCGACGATGGGCCGACCAATGGGGCTGCGCGCCGACATGTCGAGGACAATTCAAAGCCGAGCAATCATAGGTTACTGAGTCCCTAGATGAATTGAAGAAAAAAGACGAATGCAAGATTTGTGTGCAAACTAAGAAGTCGAGGTTAGAAATCAGAGGGTGTAGGAGATACAAATTGCCAATGGAAATGTAGCATTAGTGCACGGCAATGAAAGAATTTTCGTCGTATTTTTCCCACTGAATAGCGAAGAAGACACATACTGTTATTGTTTTGGTTTTGCAAACTTGGTGTTGTGGATGGAAAGCGTCGCGACTGTACAAGAGTACTAAGTACTAGCGCAGAACAACAATGAGCATCATACAAGGCACCACCCAACCGTAAGTGCAGCTTAGGGCTCGTACCTGATATTTTATAGCAAGGCGAATAGTTTATTTAAGCCATATCTCCTAAGGCACCTTAAGCCCCTAGCTATCGTAAATATTAATATACCCCTGATACATGTGCACCAACGCAAACTGAAGGTCTACCGAGGATAGATCATCCTCGTGGTAGCTGATATTCCACTGCTCACTTCTTGGATTTACCCTTGGCTGCACCAGCTTTGCGGCCTCTGCCTTTGGGCTTTTCCTCGTCACCATCGTCATCGGTCTCTGCTTTAGGTGCCTTTTTCGGACCTCGCTTCGCTCCCTTAGCTTTGGCTTTCTTAATGTACTTGTCCTTCGTGATATCCTCGTCTTCGTCATCCTCAACAACTTCTACGGCCTCTGGAGCCTCAGCATCATCCTCATCATCCATTGCTTCTTCGAGATCGGGTTTATCCTTGGCAACCTTCTTCGAACCGACAACGGCGCTGGCTTTCATAAAAGGTACTGGGTGATTCATGGTGTTATACCTAGGAAACGATTAGCATCATGCTCAAATAGATAATCATTGTCTTAACTAACAGTCTCGTGAAGGTGGATTTTGTCTGCGCTTCAATAGAAACAGCTTCCTCATTTTGAGGACCAACGCCAAGCTCTTTGATAGAGTCGAAATCCTCCCTGGTGAGGAAGTAGCTGTCCATAAGTTCAATAACTTTCTCGACAGAATCCTTACCCTCATCCGCCAGCCGTTTAATAAGCTGCGTCCATAATATCGGCAGATATTGCTGACGAATCTCGTTATGATCACCAGATGCTTTAAGGCGCATATGAGAGTGAATCTCCCGGATGTAGCGCCCAAGTTTGCCGTATTTGCTATTGTTGCCAAGCCAGGTTGTGAAGTTTGAACCTATAAGCTGACCGGACACAAAACTGGCGGGCCGAACCGTACTGAAAATAGCATGAGTTGGCATAAGGCTCCAATGCTGTTGTGGTCCATGAATCATTCTATCTACCAGGTCGCCATCTGAGATGCTTTCCGCAGCCTGATCCATCAGCTCGAGAAGTTTCAAATTCTGTTCACGTTTGTTATCCCGATAGGCACCAAGTGCTGCCGGTTTTGTACGAAGATAGTTCTCTTGTATCATCAGATAACTAAATTCATGGTCATTGAAGTAAAGCTCGATCTTGTCACTGAGTGTAGCTTTGCTGGCGGGCGAGAAGAGACCTCCGGCAAGCATCTTCTGGCATATGTCCCAAGGCTTGAGAACGATCGACTTCTCCCATGCTTTGGACATATCCTTGCTCTGATCGAAATCCATTGATATTTGATCCAGTTTAATTGTCGCCAGCATGTTGACGATTTGTCTGATATCTCTGTTGCTGCCTTCGATAAGAGCGTCGAGCACCTGCGGAGGCAATTTGAGGCCTTCTCGATGGCAGATAGTCATCATTCGGGAACGGATTTGATCAACCTGAGGTCGCTGGAATTTGATGTCATACGTGACAAAATCAAAAGGCTTCATCTTCGGTAATTTGCGTTCGTTGCAGATTAGGATTAGGGGTACTTCTGTCTTTTTGCAGAATTTCGCAAGGGCAGCAACGCCTCCTCGATCACCAGCAGACATACCGTCGACCTCATCCATGATGAGCACGATTCTCTTCTTTTCTGTATCAACTTTCTTGCCATCACCAGCAAAGTAGCCATGAAGAGATGTATTGTTCATGACCTCGCTCACGCCAGATTCAACCAGCTTTTTACTCCGCGTATCGCTGGCATTGCTTTCGATGACATCGTAACCTTCAAGCTTAGCCGCGAGGTGAGCCGCAGTCGTCTTGCCGATGCCAGGGGGTCCTGAGAGGATGATAGCACGCTCTCCACCCATACCATCTGCCCCTCGTTTTTGAAAATTGAACCTTTTCGCCTGGGGCCAACCCTTGAGCCATTTCTGAATCCTTTCTACCGCAGCTTTGTTTCCGCAGATATGGCTGGCCTGGGTGGGAGCATACTTGACGGTCCATAGTTGGGCATTTGGAGGCTGGGCAGCCTGTGCAGCAGAGGTAGCTCCTCGAGCCACAGCTGCTTTCTGGGCTTTCGCTTGCTCCACTCTCTTTCTTTTCTCTTCTTCCTCCATCTCGGCAGCCTGCTTCTTGATCTTTTCCTCCTCTTCTTTGCGCTTCTGCCTCACCTTTTCAGCACCCTTTCCGCTCCCGCCGCCCGCAGGAAGTCGACGGATGAGCTCGAAAAGTCCTTCCTCATTGATGGTTTTGATGCCATGCTCCCTTATTTTCGTCAATTTACTCGGACCAGCATCGTCTCCCAAGACCACATAGCTTGTTTTGCTGCTAGGGGCACCGGTGACCTTGCCACCATGACGCTTGACGAGAGCTTGAGCTTCTTCGCGAGCGATAGTAGTCAACTGGCCTGTGAAGACGAAAGTGAGGCCAGCAAGACAATCAGGCTCCCCAATGGGTATATCTGCAGTCGGATTTGGTGGTGGTCCAGAATTACCTCCACCAGCGGCTGCCTTTCTCCAGTCAAACTTTTGGTTCGGGTCCTTTGATGGTGGAGTTGGTGGTCTGACTGTAGGGATATCGTCAAAAATGGCTTGAATATCTGCATCCTCCGGTTCGTCGGCCTTTTTTGCTCTAGGAGCCCTGGGCTTTTTGACCGCGGGCTTCTTACGGGACGGTGGTTCTTCTTCCTCCTCTTCCTCTTCGTCGTAATCGGGTTCAGGCGTCTTCCGTTTCTTAGCTGGTGTGGAACGTTTAGAGTCTTTTAAATTCTTGGCGTTGTGCTTGCTGTCATCGTCAGCCGGCTTGTTCTTAGATGCGACCCTTTTTGGCTTGGGTAGAAATTCCTCTTCGCTTTCTTCTTCGACATAGTCGTCATTCTTTCGCTTGTTACGAGACCGAGCATCAGCAGCGAAGATATCATCACCCTCCTCCCCATCGTCATCCATAAACGCACCCTCATCATCGTGTAAAGAATGATGCTTGCTTGTTGCGGAGGTACGTTTTCTTGTCGGTTTATCCTCGGGCGGGGCTGGTTTGGTCGTGGTTTTCTTTACTCTTGGACTCGAGCGCACTGCCATGGCAGGGCCTGGTTGTGATTTCGCTTCCGATTTGACGGACGGCTGAGCTTTAGACTTGTTCGAAGCGAAGTATTCGCTTGCTGTGGTGGCAGTTCCCTGTATATCTTTGTCGCTAGACTACAGTCAGCCTCAGTAGAATCACAATATGGATTCAGATGCCTTACTCTTGCTTCTTCCGAGGAGTAGACCGAGTAGCTACTTTCTTTGGCCTGCGTGCAACGCACTTATTAGCTCCATGTGGGAGGACGGGTTTGCTGGGGAGCTCACTCCACAACCGGCTCGTCATCGTTATCGCTATCCTCCACGACCTTTCTGACTTCTTAAAAATTGAATAATTAGCTTCAATCATAGGATCCTTGTAAGGTGCGGTACATACTGGTACGTTTTTTTGGAGGTTCTGTATCTGGTTTCTTCGAAGCGCTAGGCTTCGCGGGGGCTGCGCCGCCCTTTGCACCGAAAAAAGATCGAATGTCAGGCATGACAGCAAGCGAGCGGCTGGCGGAATAGATAATGTAGATGGATGGATGGTTAGTTTGCGTGTCGTGGGTGGATTGCACACCCGAAGGGTAGACGGTCGAGCTCTGATGTTGCACTGAAGTACCAAGGTAATGAGACGTCCTAAAATCAGACGCGTAAATTGCTCTGTATGACGCGCTGTAGCCAAGCCTGGTAGATTGATTTTAGCGCGGTCCCCGTCCTTATAACTGGGGTGGGTCCTTTCTGAGAATGGCTATGAATGGCTTATGCAACAGGCAACGATAGGCAGCGATCCCGCTTATCGCAGTTATCGATCTTATCACAGTAGGCAGAACTAAGGACTTGCGGGGATTTGCAAGGCACCTTTAGGCCCCTGTCGCTGCGCTTGGCCAATTGAAGCACGATGGTCTAACAGCAGCTTTCAACGCCGAAAGTTGAAGGTTAGCGAACTCGAGTTTCGGAGTGGTTAACTGGTTGACCACTTTCCATCCCACACACGACGACCATGCGCTCCGCCGCTTCCTCGTGCCTCCTCGGGGCTTTCCGATCACTAAAGATTGCGCACACTTCCACGACGCGCCCGTCGATAATACCAGGCGCCGCGGCTGCTACTCGAACGATTGTAGGGCCGCAGAATGTCCGGCTCTTCTCCGCCTCTGCCTCTATGGCGGGCAATTGGCTCGAACCCCAGTTAGATCGCAAGAAGAAGATGATGAAGGGACGGCCTCGAGTCCCAACTGGAGGCTCTACTAAGGGAACAACCGTCGTCTGGGGCGACTATGGCCTGCGCATGATCGACCATCACCGGAGAATTAGTGCACAACAACTCAAGATTGCCGAGGACACAATAAAAGGCCGTCTACGTGGGCAGAAATATCGATTATATAAGCGAATATGCTGCAACGTCGGTGTATACATTAGCGGTAACGAGGTGGGTTTCCCTCGATGAACAGCTATTCTTGAGTAGTTTGGTTCTGACGCTACACTCTAGATGCGTATGGGTAAAGGAAAGGGTAGTTTTGATCATTGGGCAGCCCGTGTGGCAGTCAACCAGGTAATTCTGGAAATTAGGGGCATGCTACACGAGCAAGTAGTACGCGATGCGTTCCGCCTAGCTGGCAACAAGCTTCCAGGTCAGTCATACATATATCTACATGCGCAAATGCGTATTCAGTACTAACATATGTCTAGGTCAATGGGAATTTGTCAAGAAGGGAGAGCCGCCCGTTGTTGGGATCACAAAATTAGATGGAGTTACGTTGGAAGAATTGAAGAGGCCAAGGCGCAAGGTCTCTGCAGAAACCATTCAACCCATTCCTCCACCGGCCGGAACGTCCGAAGACAGCCGAACTCCTTTGGATCTTCCCTGAATGAATACAGACGTGTACCCGTATCGCGTTGAAAAATAATGTACAATATAACACCGCATACTGTACAATAAAACCACTAGAGGCTGGGAGGCTCCACCGCCTCACGAGCGTCATTACGAGAATCGATCGTGAATTCAGGTGCTCCATGATGAAAACATAGGATTTCGTCACTGGATTCAAGATCTAGCTTACTTGGCATTTTCATATGGTTGCGATTGGGCGAGATTTGAATGATACTAGTAGGGAGGTGCGTAGGTAGGTAAGTGAGTACATAGTAGGTAGGCAACTGCCGGGTACATACGTGCAAGACCATCGCTCTTTCTCATGGGAACTCGCCGTAACATCAAAAACACTGTAAAGCACTACTCCACCTGAACACCTAGACCCTTCACTCTCACGTTCTCTCTATCAGCCGTATTGTTATTGTCCTTAGACGAGCTATAGACACAGTCATACCATAGAGGCCTCTCATGGCTCATGGCTTCCAGCTAGACCTAAAGACATTTGAAGTATCGAGCAAGACCTTTAGTTTATCCCTATCAATGAGCTCAATAGCCTTCATCTACGATCCCCAGCTAAGCGGCTTAACGCAAGACAACCTCAATTCTCTCATCCAATCGAAGCGGTTATGGTTACTACCCCGCGGGGTTTGCCGACTAGATGTCCGGCTATGCCTAGGCGAATGTGATAATCTTAGACAAACCCGAGATGATTTCCTCGAGTTCGTTGCTGACACAATTAGCCAGTCTTCCGTAAGTCAAGTGTATCTTAAGGGGGATACGCTTTGAAGATGAAGTGCTAATTTCACCAGGTATGGTCGCAGCTCGGCCTGAGCGTGCAAGCTCTAGATGTTCAATATCATCGAGAAGAGGACAATGTCCCCAATCTCTATTTTGGCATTGAGCAATCAGATATGTCGTCGGCTCTTTTATCGCCTCCACATGCCCACACTGCTCAGCTGAAAGGTCTAGAATGCATCTTGCGCTTTGAGCCCTCAAATCACTTGGAAACCAGTTCAAAGAAGGAGGAACAGACTGACTCGCAACTCCCATTTTCCTGGGACCAATTGAATCCTTCAACTGGGATTCTTGCAAGTCATTATGGGTTAGAAGCCACCGAGTCGGCCGAATTGTGGGATAATGCGGCGTGTTTGACTCGAGCCGCATTCTGCGTTACAATTGGCACGCGGAAAGGCATGAGAGGTCTATCAATATTTGAGCTTGAGAAAGGGCCGTCGTTACTCGATATCTCGCCGTCAATCTGGAATTCCCAGTATCGGAGAGTACGTCGACGTGTTCGGATGATATTGTGACTTTAGTAGGTGCTGACATTTTCCTAGTCCGTCGTAAGCCATGCGAAGAACTTTGCTGTGATATCAAACATCTTTGCGTGCTCTCTTAACGGCCAGTCGCCCGAGCTCAGACGCAAAGGAGCCGAACTTTTACAAAAAGCACCCACTGGCGTCGGTAACAATCCTAGTCAGCATTCGGCCAGACACCTTGAGTCATCTATCCAGCGTATGCTCTGGGATCTACTACAAGATAGACTAAAACCAACAATTGGAACAAACAGAACGACTGTTAACAATGCTACATCGCAAGAGCCCGAACTGGAATGTCAAGGTGATGAGATCAACGGCCCAATGGTGGACGAAGAGCGCTTTGAGCAGTATGAAATATCGGATGAGGATCATCATTTCTATGGAGAGTCGCCACCATCATCACACCAAAGTAGTGTCTATCACCAGACGAATTTAAGCTCCAATCTGGATCAGAGTCCAGCATGGCAAGAAGAAAACGAATCCATATTTCATTGGGACAACCAGAGATTGACCGAGCCCAAACTTTATGATGCAATGGAACGTTCCTGTTCCGAGATCGACATATCTGGCTACCAGTTACCAGGACCTTACAATCAGTACATGACATCGGATCTACCCAACGCCATGCAAGATACACTCATGTCGGATTGCATGTATGATGAAAATGATGATATCTACGACTGCAAGTTTGATTGTGTGGCTCTTGCAAGGAAAGGATTGGAAGACTATGATCCCATAGCTACAAGAATGCCATATTGGGAGGCCAGGGTTGCTGCCTCAGGGAATTGATATGCGGCAGCAGAAGATATCTGAGCATCTTGCTATCCAGCGCTACGCCTGTCGTATTATACGAGCTTTTTATAGAGATAGTAAAGATTAAGCCGGCAGAAGATTAACAACATCGCTAATGATTATTGAGATCATGTACTGGGATACCGCGGCGAACTCCATACATATTCTGCAACGGGCCTCTAAGAGCTGCGCAGTTATGCACGCCTCAAGTCTGTGCATATTGGGGTGTAACATATTGACGGGGCGAACGTGTAAGATGGATAGATACGATTCATAGCTAAGGGCTGGTGAGAGATCGGATAGACGTGCTATCGCAGAGATCAGCAGCAAGGACTTCATGAAATAAGAATGAACATAATAGAAGATGATCGATTCTAGAACCTGTCGAGTCTAAAGAAGTGGTAATGCCTTAACAGCCTGACATTAAGTCTAATTACCTGGTCATGTGAACGCAAAAGATAGCCGCAGTACCGTTAGATTTCCAAAGGGCTCCCTACTTTCAGCTTTCGTGGTCGGCAGGCAATTCTAAAAGCCACAAGGTTTCCACCATTGCCATTCACAGCATCACTATTGATGTTGTTACACTTCCAACTGTTTCCAGCCCAGATCTCTCGCTCCGCGGGTTGATTCACTCTAGCAGCTGGACGGACAGGGGATCGTAACCCCGCAGAGAGCACTTCCAACATAACGTGAACTAGAGCAGGCTGGGTTTCTCTATCGTTGAGCGGGAGGCTTGCCGCCGGGCTTCTTTTCGTCCTTCCCCTTCTTCTCCTTCTTCTTTTTCTGCTCGGGCTTCATGGTCGCGATATGGATCCACCAGATGAAGAGGCCCTCTAGGATGCAGATGACGAGGCCGGCGACGAGCACGAAGAATACGTAGGGCTGGTCGTTCAGCGTCGCGACGGCCTCGGGTGTCGCGCCGATCTTGGCGAGCCAGGCGAATTGGCCCTGGACGGGCGGGCTGGAGTGCTGAGGCGCCGACATGGTGATGGATGAATGAATGAATGGATGTGGTATTGCTTATGTGCGTGCGATGCGTGCAGGAGAAGTGCTGAGATTTCCTAATGGTATTAGGATAGGACGCGAGGGTTTGGTGCTAAAGGGGTATCAAAATGGCTTCAAATTGCAGATAGCCAGGCGCAAAGTAAAATGAATAAAAAATGTCTATATGATTGATAATATTACGGTGCACCTGTCACCCTAAGAAGAAGACGAATAGTATCGCGATAAAATGAATGATGGGCTGGTGTTTTGAAAATTGAACGGTCCAGCTGCACGAAGATCAGGTCGGAAAGGAAAGAGAGACGGTCCAGCATCATGAATACCTCACCCACGGCGCGTAGACGGGACATGGGACCATGCGCTCGAATGATGGAGGAGGGGGATGTGACCTTGACCCCTGTGAAACTCTGGCGTTTCAAGATTGCGGCAGAGTCGAATGGCCAGTCGCAGCTGGTCTAACGTCACATCATAACAATCTATTTAAATACTCTACTACATTCTCACTGGAGATATCGAAGGCGCCATCGATTTTCCAGATGTAATAGCGAGGGTATTGAATGCTGTAATAAGCGCTTGAGAATCATGTTGTTTTTGGATGTGGTTTATCACTAGACAAATGTGGTAGAGCAAGGTGATGCTCCGCTATGAAGGAGAGCCAATGCCCTGTTCCAGGGGCTTCAGGGAATTTAAGGACTTGGTGGAGGTATCAACCAATCACACCCCTCGATTTAAGCCCCCGGAATTTTTATACAAGCAGATTCCAGCCTGATATGTACACGTAATCACAATTGCCGAGCTTTAGCGACGTCTTGGCATGTAGTAGCTGTACATGGTCGTCTTCCTGATCCCTCTCTCCACTAATGACCTAGGTAGTGCAGTGGTTGAATTCGTACCATCTAGAAGAAGCACTGTAAATTGTTTTGCTAGCTTTCACTTTATTTTCATGAACCGCCGCATCATCTGTCTATCCCCATGCTCTAATACCACCTACAAGTCCGCATTGGGTATCATAAGAGGCATACTATCCTCCCACATGCTATCCGTCCACAGCTTCTTGTCGCTCCCGTCCGCATTCATGATCATGATCTGCCCATAAGGCTGGAACGTATTATCGTACTGCACCGACTCGTCTCTGAAACCGTACATGCCGCTATTCCACATGATCTTGCCGTCGTAGCTCCAGACTGCGTGGGCATCGTTGGCGTGGGAGGTGGTGACCTGCGTAAGCTCACTGCCATCTGGCTTGATGGTGAAAACGTCGAAGCGATCTGAGTACCACCTGCTGCCGTACTCAGTCGTCCAGTTAGTCTGACGCGTGAACACGATGCGTTCGCCGTCGGGCGACCAGCCGGGTGTGTTGTCCCAGCCCCAGGTCAAGTTCGTCGTCTCCATAGTAGAAAGATCGAGGATGCGGAGGCCGAGAGGAGACTCGGTCGTCGGGTTCCAGAGGCGGTATACCAGCTTTGATCCATCCGGCGAGAATGAAGGGAAGCCTGCATTCAGAGTCCCGTCCGTAAGGTTAACTTGCGAAGTCCCGTTCGTGGAAGCGAGGTAGATTGTTCCGGCCCCGGTATTGCGTCCCGCGAACCATTTTCCTAGGCCAACAGCGATTTGTGATCCGTCTGAGTTGAAAGTGGGTTGGAAAGCGCCGCCCGTGCCTTGCGAGACCCAACCCAGCTGTGTTGCGTTGGAAGCGTCCCAGACGGAATACACATCGAAGCTGTCGAACACGTCATTGAACTCAGCATCCGAGGTCAAGACTGAGGAGTTGCCGAGCTGCTTGGAGGTTATGGCCATCCTAGATGTGCCATTGTGGTATTGTGGAAATACATCCATCTATAACGCATGAGTCATTACTACGTCCGTAAATGCCGAGAACGAAAACTTACGAAGCGATAGTCCCAGTCACTATTAAAGGAAAACAGTGGTTTCTCGGCAGGCCGCTGATCCCAAGAGTAGACTTCATAGACGACCTTGCTTCCGTCCGGTGACCACGACGGGTTACGGAGGTTGGTCATGTTGAAGTTCTTATGCGTGGCATCTGGAGCCGTGTACGCGATGCCCTCGTTGGAACCAGACTTGATCACGTACCCAATGTTCGTAGTGTTGCCAATATAGTGCTGCGATAGCTTCAGCTGCGCGTCGCCATTGATCATCACAATGTCCTTGCCGGTGGCAACGTCGACGCTATATAGCACTGAAGGAACGCCGCTGCCGAATGAGAGGCCGTGCGCGGCATACGTATTCTCCGTGGTGATGTTGCTGTAGATGATCCTTTTTCCATCTGGGGACCACTGGGGATTGGCAAGCGAAAAAGAATCTTGACCAATGACTTTGCGAAAGCCGGTACCGTCGGGTCGGATCACGTAGATAGACAAAGTTTGCGTGTGTTCCCAGCCTGTGCCATCACTGTGACCAGTCCAGTCTGTATTGCGATCCGATGAGAACGCAATCCACTTTCCGTCTGGAGACCAAGCAGGACGGAAGTGACCCTGAGGACTGGCCCGATCGCCGCGTGTCGAAGGCGTATCTGTCAAATTTCGAGTGGCACCTGTGGCCAGATCTTTAACCCAGATATTAGCAGTATAGTTGCCCTGGGTTGAGACGAAGGCCAGCTTGGTGCCATCGGGAGACAAAGTCCCGGCATCCTCGAAAGAATCCGTAGCTACCAATGTCTCTAATCCGGTACCATCAGGTCTGATGCGGTAGATATCACTCTGTCCATCCTTGCGCCGTTCACTCGAAAACACGATCCATTTGCCATCGGCAGACCAGGTAGAATGATAGTCGAACGCATCCGTCTGATTGCCCATCAGTGCTTGGGCGTTGCTTCCGTCGGCATTGGCTATATAAAGCTGGGCACCGGACGGCGCAATACGGTTCATGTAGAAGATTCCACTCTTCCCCGCGACGGGTGTAGTCGAGCGGGCAGAAGGCGCTTCTGATCTGGGCTGGCTACGGGCAGCATATGGACAGCCGCCGGCAGAGGCGAGTCCGGCGGAAAAGCCAAGAATAAGACTTCCGGAGAGACGCATAAGGGCGGGAAGAGTGGGAAGAAGAAGCCTAAATTACTACGGCGACGGCTAGAACAGACAGAAGCCTTGATGCCGAGACTTGATCTTCTTAAATGGAGCGCGCAGATCCCCTTGAATTAGCCGTCGACTTGGCATCTCTGTCCTCCCGACTCCTTCGGCCCTTATCGAATCGCCGCCGCTCTCGTGCCCATGGTTTGTGGGGATGTGAGTAGACTGTGCTGGGTCCTGGTCCTGTGAATCTCGATATCCTCATTCAAGTTCTGGTCTTGGTACATATCGTAGGGTACCGAATACAGATCAAAGATATCAGCCATGTAGAAGCCCCTGGCCCCTGCTAGATCGTCCGGCATAGATTAGCGTACTTCGTCTGGGCATTAATATGATCCGATGTCACCAAAGATTTGAATATTCCAACGGAGACAGGACCGAGAACGCACTCTTTGCCTCCGAGGCCACGTGTGCTTGCTTATCTCTTTCAGTTCTAGGCATAGACTCTTTTTGCGAGCTCCTGTTTTTGGAGGATGGTGCTGCCGTAAGTGTCCACTTCGAACGTTCGGTTATTTGCATGGTTACCGGGGTAGAACCAGCGCATTGGCGCTTCGCATTACTCCGCGATTTAAAGTGGAGAGTAGTGAATTTACAAATGAAATAAGAAGGGGCTCTTAGCGGGCAAGCGAGCAAGGAGAGTACGCGTACTTTTACCGCCTTTCTCGAATAAGGTGTGTTGCCGGTGAGGTCCATAAACGCCCAGCAGATCCCGGAAACGCGTTGATATCTCTTTTTTAGCGTCGCTTATTTTGCTGCACGGTTAGTGGTGTCTGGGTCAGAAGACGCTTGGACAAGCAGATCTTAATCGAGGTCCCCCTAAAGCAGGTCATGCCTGTCTATCTTGCTACTGATTGTGATAGGTAGCTCGCCGATGAGTCGTGATACATTTAAAGATATACAGTTACTGTGGAAAATAATAGCTTATACAGTTACAGGTACTTTCGGTTACTTGTTGCCTGCTTATCGCGACCTCCAAGGTAAAGTTGAGTACGGGTAAAATAACTATGCAATTAAATTTTATAAATTCTGCGTGGGTTTTCCTTACATTCCTACAGAATCCATATAGCTTGGTCTGCTTGTTTTCGACGATATAGTTGTAGACGTTTAGCTACTTACTTGTTCATGGGCTACTCGATTACCAGTCTCACGCATTCTTATCTCATTTGTGGTTACAGTTTTGGTAGCGATGCAATTCTTTATTAGAAAGAGCTTGAACTTGACTTGCGGCCTATTCAGATATGTATTGCTAAACAAGGATTGTTGGGTAATGTGCTCTTGGTAAACTCTCATCGAGGCTAATTAATCTCAATCATGCCAACGATAATTTGTCACTCGTCTGCCCATCTACGTGTATGCTTCTTCGTGTTCCCATATTTCAATTCCAGCATTCTGATGCTTTTGCGCGACTTGATGCCTTATCCGCTTAAACCGATACGTGACGAATGTTAGACGGTGGCAGGCAGGTGTAAAGGGCGCATTAGAATCCTCTGCCAGCAATCCCCTACATAACTCTTTACAATCTATTATGTCCACAATAACACATTCTATAGAGGTGCTGGCCACGTCCATTGGACTTCTAAAACTTATAAGGCAAAACCTGAGGCGTTAGAGCCAGCTCACCGCGAGTCCAACTGCTGTTGCTGTGAAATTGAGGTACCGATGAGCTCGGTTGCAGATTATGAAGCCTTGTTGGACCATCCTCGTGCGCGTCCAAAGACGACTCAAGCCTCCAAGATACAAGCTAGACCTACACTTCCTGAAGCCGTCGAGCGACTACTTCCCTCAATTTCGTTACGGGGCCTGACGATCAAAGAAAACGCAAATTATAAATTCGTTGATGGAAACCATCGCATGTTTGCTGTCTGTACCCCCTTTTCTCCTCTTCGCCATTCCTGCCGTCCCCTTTACCCCAATGACCCATTCAGCCACCAAATGGCTGAAAGCCCCCTGACCCAGCCTCAACTATCCCCACCCTCACTATTCCAGTAATTCTCTTCATTAAGGCAGAATACTGATACTTTTAAAAATGGGTTATCTTTTGCAATTTGTTATATTCAAAGTCCTGTTGAGAGAAAACAATATGTAGAACATGAGTTCACCAGGGCATTAGTCGCTTTAAGTCTCCAAATCACCTGGTCTTAGTTCCCATGCCGGAAACTTTACCATCGATAGACTGAGTCCTTGAGATGCGTTGAAATAAAGTAATATTGTAAATAGCAAGAATAATTCTGGCGGGACAGCCTAGGAAGGCTCATTTCAAGGTATAAACGGCGGAGAGGACTGTTTCGGAGGTGGCTGACGTCGCGAAAACTTCCAAAATAACGCATGGCTGGTGTTGCTATTTCCGACTCGTCAGTTGAATTAATCACCTGAATTACCTGATAATCATACCGTGAATACCTGGTCATTTCTCGCGGCGGACGAGTGGGACTGCATGACGTTCTACAACGCGTAGGGTAAATTCATCGGACTAGCATACTTGGAAATGATCCAGCTCTCCTGATTTCTTCAGTCAACCCAAGTGAAGGGCGGCATAAACGTCAGAGATGCAGAGGAATTAGAATGCTTTGGACCAGGATGCATCTTAGGCGCGAATCGTTCGGTTCAACAAATCGTTGGACACAGCTTTGATGCTCCGGTCTGTCCGCGAGAGCTCCGTGGGGCATTCAAAGAGCATTTAGCGATCGCTTGTATAGCAAGCTTGATAGGCGAGAGTGCTTGGTTGAACAAAGAATAAGCATTACGGAGACCGGAATATGACGAACTTAGTTGAGTGAAGGGGTTATTCTATCCCAACTGCACAGGACCAAAACCGTGAATTCATTCAGTATGGTACATCCAATAGTGCCCTTAGAAACGTGGTAAACAGCCCTCTGTTTTGCATACAAATGTTGAAGTGTTGGTATGGAAGCCTCCAGGACTGGGGGTTCTAGCATCCGGAAATGGAGTCCCTTGTACTAAGTCAGCGTCCTTTAAACCCTACAAAACTTGGACGAGCTTACTCTTTAAAGTCAATTTCGTACTACCTACTACATAATTGAGATTATAGAAAGTGTAAATAGAAATGAAATGTCCAACAGAATTTTATTAATACCAATATCTCTATATTAGGTTCCCTGAAACAGGAATAAAGTAAGTGAATGCGAGTAATTACTATTAATAGAAGGCGATGGCTGTGGCGCGAGGTGTGGCAATCAAACGGAAGGTAACGGTTGAAAATGGCGACAAACGGTACTCTATTCTGCGCAGACACTGGTTGCGATAAAGTTCAACCGCAACATATCTAACAGTCCATAGATACTCTAGTAGGTGGGCAGATCAAACCATATCGATCAAGCATGACTCATACCAAATGGTGCCCGCGTAATCAAAATACAGATCTATAAAAAGCAACACCATCCTCAATCATCAGGTATTCAGCGTTTGTTCAATTCTATACCCACAAGCGACTCTTAGGTATTTGGAAATTACAAACTTATCGCTCACTTCTCGTCGCTACTATGCCACAAACGACTCCCGAAAAACGACCGCCACACTGGAACTACCTGCCTCCCGAGACTCGTACAATGATTCTTAAAGAGATCTGTAACATCAAGGGCTGCAAGTTAGCTGGCCCTGTCACAGTATCGCGGGAGTGGCAGGCAGTTTTGGAGCCACGGAACTTCTCCCGCATCAAGCTAACCCCGACGCGGCTTCGTGATCTAGAGTCTATGGTCCATCGCAACAGAAGTCACATGCGCTACCTATGGTTCTCGTTTGAGCTCCAGAGATACAGCTGCGACGAATGTGACGGCAACCTTGACCAGCTGTTGATCACCGAGGAGGATAACAAGGCGATAAGTACTTTGCTGGAAGGGCTTTTCCTAGCTCTGAGCAAGTTCGACCCAACGGGCGAGTTGATACTTGACATTAGCGTTCACTCACCCAGCGATTCGGAGCACTGGTTTAAGGAGCTCACCTTTGGATCTGATGATGACTCGCTAGGCGAACTGGGCATACACCGAGCCGCAAAGCAGCTGGCGACGCATCAAGGGGACCCTACTGACCATGAATGGAGCATTACCAAACCGGGAGGGGACGAAATTTGCAAAGTATTCCAAGACGTGATGGGCGAGGGCCCGTTCGGGACCGACGAAGAGGAATATCAGTGGTGGCAGCGACTGCCAGCGGTCCCGGCTGTGACGTTTATTATTCTCCGCCGGCAAAACCGTCGACGATGGAAGCCGAATGCGCTGCCATATATGTTTGCTCGCTTCCCAAGACTCCATGAGATCGCTTACGAGCCATGGAGGGAATGGGAACGCAGGCAACAGCGCTGGACAGATAATTGTAAGTATCGGAGCCGCTATTATAGTGACTTTCAACTCATAGTGTGTCCGGGATTTGTGGTTTCCTATGTTGCTCAAATGCTGAGAAATGTGTGCAGGGTACCGATTATTGTTCGAATCGTTGGCCAGGCCATCCGAATTGAAGAGAATTACACTCTTCGAGAACTTTGATGAGAGATACTCCCACCGTTGCGTCAACTGCGACCCCGTCCGGATACCAGATCTCAGCGTAAGCGAGGCGATTGCGAAAGCTAGTCTAAAGCTCGAACATCTATCGGCATCGTTCATCGCAGATGCCAGCCATTTCTTTGACGTCGCTTGCAAGCCGTCCTTTAAATGGCCTAACCTGACCTCGCTTGTGCTCACCTCCCAATCGCTGACGCCCGATGAAGACCTTGTCACCATTTACGCATTGCTACAGGCAGCAGCAACAGCGGCTTTAAATATGCCACAAATCAGAACGATGGAGATCTGGAATGGATGTAGAGGGCTGGCAGGCCTCTTCAGATACCAACTTACAGAGCGTCACCGACCTGCTGTTGTGACCTGGCGAGGCACTTGGGGTCTCACTTTGCCGCCTCAATTGAGGCAAGTTTGGGAAGCAGTGGCGCTCAAACATGGGGGCAGCGGATGCTGTTATATAGAGGAGCTTCTGAAAGTTCAAGTCAAGTGTCATGGCGATGCTGTGTTCTACCTTCAGCTTGCAAAGCCTGTACTTCGACCTACCTCGTTGCAACAGATCTGAGCAGAGCACAGGTTCAAGGAGGAAGCGTGGATTAGATAGATAGGGGAAGAAACAGTATCGGTCAAGTCTTAGACGCCCACTTCATCAGAGTGCACCCAATTGAAGAAAGAAAGCCAAAGACCTGGCCGAAACATGTACTGTACAAGATGTGTGTCAAAGTAGCTTTGTCTGCGTTGCTCGGAAGGTGGTGGCTACTTGCATGGGTATTAGCTCACATTTATTATAAAAGAATTAGTCATTGCTCCTTCTACAGTGACATGCTGACTTTTGCTAAACTGATCACGCTTTGGGCAAGCAAACAGAAGCAATAGGGGTGCGCCAAGGAATCTTTTTCCTCCTGCACTAGATAGCGTAAGAGACTGGATGAGCCAAGTTATTGCATCATGTTGAGATACTAAAGACAGGCCTAGGGTGCTGATAATGTGTACTTGCGTGCTATACGGCATCGGGATCATTTTGTTAATACTGCGTTGCCTCGTGGATTCGTTGTTCGACGTGCCAAACCGCATTAGTTAGTTGAAGGCTCACGTTGAAGGCTGATGTTGAGACGAGTGCTCTTCCCTAAACCTATACTGAATGCTGGCCGTGCCGATCCTGAAAGTAAAACATGAAAGGATACACAGGAACAAATAGGAGTGTTTGATGCAAACGACTCAAAGGCTGTGAAACCACCCTACCTGTCGTTGATTCTTCACTTTGAGCACACGGCTGGCTGGCTGCATATGGTAGCCAAACGCGAGGCACCGACTGTCCTACACCATTTCAGATTTCTAGAGCTTCTCGTCTCTTTCATTCCTGCTCTATAAAGACTTCAACAGGAGTCTGACTTCCGTGACAATTTCATCCCATCTATTGAAGAGGTCCAATGCGCCAACCTTGGAAAGTATCAGTTAAGCTACCTCTTTCGACACTATCGCAATAATATCTGCTCCAGGAGGACTTGGAGGTCTCGGAGGAGAAGATGGACCACACCCGAGCCGGCCACAGAGCGTTATGCTGTAACTATCAACACGGCTCACCTTGCACCAAAGTTGCCTCATTGGCCTGTAAGAGCTGTCTTATGGTTGCGGTGCGTTCACACATGCCCCTAAGTATGTCTTCGGATGCCACTGTAAAGCTGACACGTTCCGCGGGGAAAAGTATTGTAATAAACGCTGCCAGGAGGCACATTGGCCGACTCATCGCAAGGACTGCCAGTCGCCTATCATGAGAGGCACCTGGAAACCTCGCTGGGCCGCCGAGAATCGACGTCCCACGTTCCTACGTGGCGCAATCTGGGATCACGTGCTGTTCGGGGTTGTAAAGTACCATTGGGGCAACGTTCCAGCCTTTGATGTGATCCAGTTGGGCCAGAATGAGGGCGTTGGCTTCCAGAACCCCATGAACTTACTTTTCGCGGGTGGGTTACTCCGTTAGGGCTTGTTACGGATACATTGTTATGCCCCTGCTGATAATCTCTGCTGTAGCGTCGGGAGACCTCCGAAACGTCGTTCTTTCCGTTGCGAACCTGCCACAGAGCTACCGGTCCCCACTCAACATAGTGGTCAATGACTATGAGATAGACATCGTTGCCCGAAACTTGATTTTTCTCTTAGTTATGCTGATAGAAGAGGACCCTAACAAAGCCACTGAGTCCATGTTGCACATCTGGTACTCGGCGCTGGTGACGGAATCATGCTACAATCTGCTTCAGAAGCTCAAACCACTTGTCGAAAACGTATGCAACAAGATCGCAGAAAAGCCCTACCAAACCCTCTGGGGCGAGACTTGGAACTTTGGAGGGAACTCACTTCGACTCATCCTGACTCGAGAAGCGTGGACGAAGCTGCCTTCATACTTGGACGTGCGCGCTGGCATGACTAAGGAGACAGCACAAGCCATCCGTCAAGCCGTTATGAACGCCCCCTCGAGGGTCGACTACGTCGACCGGGCGATCATGCTCCGACCACCAACGATGGGTCTCGGGGTGGTCAAATATCGCAGCGATGGAATTCTGGTACCATTCGGACAAGATCGCGAGGCTTTCGCCATCCCGAACCCGTACGTTATCCTTTGATAAAGCGGTCCTTGAGAATGCTTACTGTCATTCAACAACTGACACTCTCAGGACTTTCTTTGGGTCATCCAACCAATGGCCCATGATGGATTCTGCCGACCCAACAAGCGGATGGTCGATCAAGACCTTCCTCGCAACGAAGGCCGGGCCCGCCAAAAAGGATACGTACGGCCAGCTGCATTACTATCTGAAGCATCTGTTCGTTCATTTCCATCATCACCTGCGCACAAAGCCAGTATCATTCGAGCTCCACCACGTTGACGCAAAGGTTCTGAATAAGACCCTCGCTGGGAGGAAGTTTGACCGCATTGAGGTGAGCAATATCTGCGACTCAGAATACCTCGGCATCGCCACAACTCTCGAGACTTTCGGTCCCCTCCTGCGCGGTCGGTCCGCAAACCCGCACGCGACTCTTATCACCGCCTTTCTGAACAGCGTCCACGAAATCCAGATGGAAGACCTGAAAGACCGCCCCATTGCTGCGTTGAACGACGTCATGCTCAATATAAAGACCGCCTGGAAGTATATTGAATCTGACTTCACAGCGCCAACGGGAACACGCGCGGAGAAGGAAGAACGCATGCTGAACTATTATATAAAGACAACGTGCGCTGGGAAGCTAGTGAGCGACATGGATAAGTACTTCAATCGGTACGTCTGCACCAAATCAGTCTCTCATAACGGGCCGTGTTATTCCCTCGCGCAATCCATCACTAGCTAACGAGTCAAACAATACAGGTACATGAACCAGTACCGCTTCGCACGCGCAGCTTCATACGCTGGGGTGGAGATGAAAGAGAAACACACAATCATTCCGCATTGGCCGTTGAGGTTCAACGGCAGTCTCTACCCTACGCAGAAAGACAAGGAGGACTTCAAGCTCTTGCTCGGGACTGGGCATGTTGGGCATGAGAGATATGTGGAGTGGAAAGTCGCGGACGCGCAGCGAGGGGGATTGTGTCGGCCGTCTTGAGGCTTCGGGCAGAGAGTTCTTAGAAGACCTTTTCCCCCTTTCCTGTTGCTGGTAATTGGGTATGAGATGGGCGTTTGATGCTCTCTTAATAGGCGGCGCAACGCGTCAGGAATCTGCCTTCTTGGGAAACGCCTCGCTTCCCGTCCTAATTGCTAATCTTTGCGAGGCTAGGGGGCATGGAGTCTGTTGGGTGGAATGATACCATTCGACAACCGCTTGTTTCTTGCCATGTACCGTAGTGAACGAATAGGGGTGCTTGACTGGTGGCCAATCAGGAAGGTCTTGTACGGCCGCTAAGTTCATCAAGACACACTTAATGCTACTCTTACATAACTTCTATCGACCATTATTTTAATTTCAAGGCTTTGTTTCCTTGGTAGTGTTTGGTTATCTAGGGGCTGAACTGGCTGGCGGGTTGGTAGGTGTGACAGCAGACGAAGCCCAACTCACTACCCTCATTAATATCAAACCGAACGTGACGCCGGGCTTATTCGCTCAATGGGTAGACCGATTTATTCGGGCCTGCTGTACATTTCCCTCGTCTTTCTCTACTTGCATCTTTGCAGAAACTCGCCACCACAACCTGCTGTGGACGATTGCCCACGTCCTCTATATCCTGCAAGCGCGCAGAGTAAAATCACACGAAACGCCGCTCGTGCTTTTGTCAGTTACGCCATCAACATGATGATGCCCACTGCTGTTCACAGGTCGCATATTACGGCCAGGCCAGATGTGCGAATATCCGAGCAGATCCGACGAACTGCCGCCGTTCGCGCTCAACGCCAAGGTGCTTCACTACCTGTGGACAAGGTCTACGTCGACGCATTATCTATCTCGGCCAAGGAAATCTGTGACCGCAGCAAGTAGAACCTGTTGTTCAAGGTAGCGGCGCCTTTGCAGAGCCCGTACGTCGTGACGCACGTCGTCGGAAGGGCCAGTGGGCACCTCGCCGTCACTTGCCTCGAGCTTGTCACTGTCGCGTTGCTGCTGTGTATACATGCTACTTCTGGCCGCGCATCGCGCTGTTCCTGTGGGTGCTGTCGATGTGCCATTCACGTGCTTGGATAGAGGTTCTTGTTCCCGATCACGACTGAGTAGTATCTCTGGCTAATTGCAAGCCTGGGGCTGCTGGGTATCTTCCTCCCCTCGGACGTCCTGAACGTCCTGTCAGTGATCCTAGGGTGAGGATTCAGGGTCAATACCCTAGGCATCTGGCACTCGATCCCGAGGAAGCTATCTTGCGCAATGGTATGTAGGAGACAATTGAAAGTTCACTTCTGTTCTGTTATCTTAAGCATACACCTAGATATAAGTTGCTATTTGCTTTCAAAATATACAATCTTTCGAGTTGTTTGCTGAATCAACTGATAACAGAGCTCCAGTCTTCTCTCTTCACGAATTCTTTCAAACTGGTCATGGGACAATCGATACCGGCCTACATAGTTAGCCAGACAGTTGCGTTAGGAGCGCCAAGCTTAGACTTGCCTTTCTCATGTCTTCTGCTGTCACCAGGTCCATCCCACCATCATACCCTGGTTCAGTGCAATACGTGAACATGTCACTCACCTCTTTGCCAAACTCTGCATCGGGTACTAATGCTATAAATTCGTTCTCTTTAATCTGCTTGTAGCCCGCTTTCTGCCCTGTGATCTCACCCCATTGCCGGGCGACTTCACTCCAACTACAGTTCTCTCCTGCAGCCATGTAATGACCACCCGGTGGTCGCTGTGCGACTGCGTAGACGAAGTTACCCATGTCGGCGTTGACATCGAGGTGAGGGACGGGACGATCAGCACGGGTGGTAAGATTTATGAGATAGCTGCCGTCGGGTTGCTGTGGGACATTTTAATATTTATTGTATATGCAATCCTAGGAAGATGAGGTGTCTGACCTTTGCATACCATACAGTCGGTAATAGCTTGTAGCTGGTCATGAAGGCCCCTGTCTGAATGCAGCTCATCTTGGCGGCTAGGGCTGGATATTTCTCATCGACATATAGCGGGAAGATATCAGCTTTGGAGTCGAAGTGATAAGCCTCCTTAATTACGCCTTTACTACAGATTCCAGCGTGACTCAGTGTTGAGACAAGAAAGCCGTTGGGTTCCAGAGAGTCGACTGTCGAAGCGGCTGCGTCGGCAATATTCCGGCCCTGCTGGTACTCGACGTTGTATGCATACTTTCGACATGATATGCCCTGTGCCTGAGCTTCCTGTCTGCAGTCGGGCCGGAAGAAAGGCTCCCAGTACTGAGTGACACTGAAGATCAAGTTGGCGCCTTTGAAGGCATCTATGAGACTTCGCACATCGTTCAACTCCGCCTGCACTATCTCGATGCCCTGAGCGGCGAGCTTCTTGGCTTTTTCGGACGCGGGGTCGCGAGTAAGACCGCGCACGTTGAAAGCTGGATCTTTAAGAAACCTTTGGGCTACGGAACCCCCCTGGTTACCGGTCACGCCAATAACGCAAATGAGCTTCGGCATAATGTACGGAGTATAATTCTTCTGGGGGCTTCTGAAATGTAGTAATGGGAGCAGTGGTGAAGTAGCGCTGACAGTCAAGGACTGTCAGATTTAAGTGACACGCGCAGTTAATAGACAGCTTTCTACTTAATGTCCTGACGATCGCCCCTAGGCTACCTGTCTATCCAGTCTCTGATGAACATGGCTCACCTCATACAAACATCTCGAGAGAACTATTACGTGACTATGGTAATCATCAGGCTACAGGACCAACTTTCAAACAAAAGAATCTAGGCTGCAAAGCTATTACGTTTGATATCGTTCCCTTTTTTTTTCTCTTATCACATAGTGAGCAGTTTCTACCCCGCAAGATGATGCTGATATGGTTGTGGTGCTTTATCACGCACGAAGTGATTGGCCGGAGCTCTCAGCACTCCTCCGATACTATGTACATGGATCATGAACTGGCAAAATGGGTTCAGTTGAGAAACTCACTATTATCCTTCGTGAAGTGGTATAGCATTGCTGGAAAGCTAGTATCTCCACCATTCACACTACGGCTGATGACCGCTCTTTATTCTTAGGCTGGTCCTACCTCTAGCATCATCGTAAGTCTGCTAGAGCTTTCCTAGAAACTTCACGTATTTCATTGACTTTTTATCACCGAAAGCACCTCACCTCTGTAATGAAATGCTATTCGTGCGCGCTCATATTTCCTACGAAGCATCTCGCCCTGGTTTCCATCAAGCGAGGTCTATGTCTTAATCAGAATTCCGTACCTTACTCACATTACTTTCCACTGCGCTGCCCAGATGCTTCCTGTACAACTCGTTTACGACCAGAATGATCCGTCACCTCAGCTTCTAGAGGGCCCCAATTTGAGTATAGGTCATCGGGCAGCATTCGTTTGGTGCCGACCTTTGGCGTCACAATAATCTTGTCAGTCATGGTATCGTATCTGATTTCCGCCTTACCACCACATGCTCTCACTGCGTTACAGATTGCCTTGATCAGCGCAGCGAGCCTCTTCAAATGTTTCTGGTTCGTAAGCTCCCAGGCCTTGATCTCTTTTTTCACGTCCTCGACTTGGGTTGCCTCGAAAACGCCGCGTTTGTGGTAAGCTCGTACGAGTTTGGGTGTTTGTGAAACCCAGAGCTGCGGAGCGATCTCGTGGATGTTGAGCCACTTGTGGCTCACACGCGTTTTGATCTCCAAGGTGGAGTCTAACGGCACGACAATCCCTTCCTCTCGAATGGTCATTCTTGAACCCGACGGCCTGAAAGTGCGGGTTTCGGGAGGTTCTTTGCTCATTGCGGAAAGCGACAGTGATCCTAGCAATCCAGCTAGTCCGTCAGTGTCCGTTCTGCTGCGACTTGAAGGCGTGGCCGTTGGCTGCGACACGTAGCCGTCCACCTCATGACGGATGACGAAGCTAAGCCCACTAAAGTGATACGAGACGATACGGGTATAGCCAGTAGTGTTGGGAAGTTGACAGCGAGTGTATGCCTTCTCATATTCATGACCAAAACCTTTGAACTCGTGGGGTTCTATGATTTCGGATGTCTTGGACTCGATTCGAGCCATAAGTAGAGTACTATCAATCGTCTCGGCCATGATAACGAACGGTTCAAGTCCATTTCGGCTTGAAGATGGATCGATGAAGCTTAGAAGCTTGCGGATATTGTTTCTATCGGTTATTACATCGACGCAACGGATGTCGAAGTCAGGACTGACGACGTAGAGGGAACGGAAAAGGGGCTCGAGAGGGCTCTCCGGATGACGTGCGGCATTCTGTGAAATATAGACCAGTCCGGAGTCTTTCTGAAGCCGCGTGGGAACTGCTGGAGGCGACCATCGCGGTGGAGCGCCGGGAACAGCAATAGTAGGAGCTGCTGCCTCGATCCAGCTGTAAGACGCAAGATGCTTCACGTCTTCGACGATTGCCGCACGATCATCTAGTTCTGTCAAGCTCTCGCGAGAGATTCGCACAGGAGTCTTCGCTGCCATGGTCGCGTAACGTTGAGCACTCGGCCGCCACGTTCTCAAGTAGCTGATAAGAGTGAGGAATGAGGAAGTGGTTGCAGGGTCACAACGTACCTGGGCCGCGGGGAATCAAGAAATGAGAGGTGTACGTTATGTACCTAGGTATCACTTAGGCAACAGAGGTTAACAACCGTCAGTCATAGTATGAGACCCTTTTACTTGTACCCATGTTGTGTGTTTTCTTACGTGCCATGGCAGCCTGCAGGAGATGTGTCACCAACTCCGCACTCAAAAACTGCCTTTTGCGACAAGCAGCACGTACGCGTGTGCTTTTCAGGCCGGTTGGCCTATCTGCACCGTAACATCACATCACATTCCTACATGTAGATACATCGGCCCCCAATCAGGGAACCACCCATTTCTGCGATTAAGAAATCCCTAGCTGTCCGTATGTGTCTCACTCTATTTGCCATCGACGGCTGCAGGCAGGGTCAGCTGCCCACTCCTCTGAATCGCTGTTGCGCCATTGGCGTGCTTCAGCCTTTTGATTCGACCTTAACGTCGGTTAGGTGAATAAGCCGCCCGGCGACAACCGAAAGTTCCGAAACCAGCACGGGCGTGGCGCTCAAAGGCTCTCAGTATTTGGGGATCTGGGGCTTTTTTCCCAATCCACAGCAATCGGTGCCTGCACTCCTAGCTCATCAATGAAAAACTATTGTTCAAGAAGAAACTAAGTATGGTATGTGTGGCACGCATCGCTATCTAGGTATCTATGCGTTGCAGCAGGAACAGTATTGGGGCGCGTCGCAAGCAAACGCGCAGCTGTAGCCTAAACCAATGAAGTGTATTAAAGCGCGGTGGCAGACGCTCCTGCCCGCACCAGTTGATTCAATCTCATCAAGATATTATTTGCTTAATTGTGATCAATGATGTAATCTGATTGGGAGGCTTTGGCAGCGTCTCATATGAAGTATGAGGGTCTATATACCTAGATTATTGCTGTTGCGGCGGTCTCAACCACCTTCAAAGCTAATTTACCATGAACATCGTATTATTCCTTCTTTTGATATAATTTTGAAGCTCTAATTAAGAATTAATCATAAATCCTATCAAGGATGTGTGCATACCACAAGTGTCAAGTGATATAAGTGGTAGGTTAGTTGAGGCTGTGTCAGGGGCAGGTACAGCCACTTGTGGCTTAGAGGATTCACTGGACAAAAAGGGGGGAGCAATGACGAAGGGAAAGCATACCGACAACACACAAGCGGTGACTTTCATTTACTATCTGAATTTAGTTCCTCTATTATTGATTGTCAATCTCTCTAAATAACTCCAAACTTGAGGAAGTTGCCCAGAACCCTTGAGTAAGTAGATTCTATCAGAGCCATTACGACATAAAACCCCCTTACTTTTCCTTAACAGGATGAAGCAACATAGGTGGCAACGAAACACCGCCCAGGTACATGTCCCAGAATGCCTGTGCGCCGCCTCCAGTAAACCAGTAGCTTGCGTCCCACCATGGCCCATCTATCCATCTATCCATTGTGTACAGCATAGAAGGGCGATCGCCTCCGGCTTTGTTGTTTAGCGGACCTCTGTGGATAGCTGCGTCAAGTTCTGTTGCCGTTATGTTTCTGTTGAACAGGATGGGATGTGGCACGGTTACAGCCTTTAACCCATGCAGAAGCGAAAATGTCTCTAGAGTTGCTTCGCTGACAAGCCATCGGCCATGTTGTCGTTGAGCATCGCTCACAAGACGCAGAAGACGGCGTGAAGAGCGCGTGATGCTTATAATCGCTAGCCGCCGTGGGGTTTTCGCTCCGTCGGCAAAGCCTTGAACCACATTCTCGTAGACCCATTTGGTGCCTACTGGATCTATCATAGGCATGAAAGAGATCAAGTCGGCTTCTTCCCCTATGCCCCAGTCCAGATTCCCAATAGAGGCTTGCGGCCCGTAGGGTAGAAAATCTGAAGTTGGCACTGGCCCCAAAATCCCGGCCTCCTCTATCTGGTGGTTAACAGCTGAAGCAAAAGCCTCGTATGAGTGGTTGTATAGAACAGGGTTATAGAAACGTCCATTCCGTTCCCAGAGATTGCGACGTTTCTGGTTTCGGGCAAAACTAGCAGATGCTTCTAACATATCGTGGATGTGACTTGTAAATCGTAGATCCATTTCTAATTGCCATAGAAACTCGTACTCCGGAAACTTGTGTGAAAAAATCTGTAGAGCTTGATACATTTGATCTTGGGCACTATGCAGACGCATATCAGTATTACTTCCATTCTACACTCGCTCATTTGCTTCTGGCATACCCATGTTCACTGATGAGTGGATACCACGGTTTCAGGGTCTTTTCATTGAAAAGAAAGGCCATATGGCGAAACTCTTCCGGAACACACTTACGCAACAGGCGCTCGTAGTCATCCGTGTCTCCCTCTAGATAAACTTCGGGGTCCTTGATGTTGACTAGGAAGAACACTCGGTACCTGTCAGAAAGAAAGCATTAGTTTGTATATAGTTGGGGAGTCATAAGCCTTTGTGAACCAAGAGGAGCATTTAACCCCCTCTGCAAGATGAGTTTCTTTCCTCCAGTACCTATGTTTGCGCTGAAATGATGCTTCGGAGATAACAGCACGCAGCCATGCCAACCTATTGTCGGTATATTCGTAGTCATCCCATGTCCTCAGCACTATTGCAGTATCTGGTTCGCTACTATCTGTTGTATTCCGCTCGTCTTGGCCGGGAGGCTGCCGCCATATGTGCTGCATTTGTTGCTCCCGCGATAACGGTACATACGAAGCCGAAGCGCATTGACTTTGCATTCGACCTTGTCGGAGTCATGTTAGAACGTTACGGGTACAGAAACAAAGGCCTGGTAATATACTTACCCCAATCAAAGTCCGACCAATTTCGACCACTGGCTAACCGATACCGTTCTAGTCTGACGCCGGCTCTAAAGCATCTGCCCGACCCGCCGAAAACATTGACATCTCCGACGTAAGGTAAATGAATGTCGCCGTCGCATTCTTTGCTTGGCGGCTCATCGTGTGCCCAAACGTAGTCGTCCGGCTTGACCCGGCAGATTGCAGCTTCCGAGGCCGGCTGGGCCGGTCTAGAAGCTAAAAACAGACTGTTGATATTGAAGTTCTTAGCGCCAAGGGACCGTCCATAAGTAAGTGAGATGACAACTAAAACAGCGAATATCGCTAGACCGGCGATATATCGTATTCTCTGTCCATGATATATGGCCAGATGGCTTTTGAATAAGGCTCAGGCGGTTGGTGGGGGGGCAACTCCGAGAAGAGTGTTTCTTGATGAGAACAGGTTGATAGATCAAGAAAAAGAGAGCAGGGGAAAACTATTAGGTGATATGCCTGGAAAGAATGAAGAAACCTTTTGGTTGGGGGCGTCTATGTCATTGGAAGAGTGGATTTGTCGACATATTGACAACTGGGTTTGAGCGCCAGGGGCTGAACAATCCTTGGGGGCGTCATCACAGCCATGATACCTATGTTAAGGTACTGTATTGTGTGTCAAGGGTTTAAAAAAAGACTGATAGTTTTACTAGATTGACCATGTTGGTCCAGAGTAGCGCCTCACGTTCATTGTCTGTTGGTTTGAATTTCTGCATGTTCCTGGTCGTTGCTATGACCGTTGATGTAAGCTAGCAATCACAGAGCTTGGAATGAGACCCACCGGCAGGTCGGCTGGAGCGAAGTGCGAATGTCGTTGGCTGCTGGGTGTAATGGTTGTCCCTTTTAGGAACCAACAGGTAAAAAGGCCCACTTCTTATCATAGCCTATCTCAAACGATATTATTCGTACAGTCTTTTACTTGATAGTTAATATCATGCTGGGTACGTCTGGGGGACTACGGGTTGAACTTCGAACTATTTTGAGCCGGGTTTTTCTCCTCCTATATTCTACCTTTCAAAGCGTACACTCTCAAATTCATACTTCGTCCTGAGCTACGCCCTCTCAGCATGACAAACTTAGGGCCACTAACAACAACTTTCACGCCTCAGGGGCCAGACTGTGCTTCTACCTTTCTGGGCAGGGTTTCCGACAATGTGTGGGTTCAGTACGGCGTGGGTGCTTCTCCTTCTTCGGCCTGTTATCCTAGTAGCTTCATCCCGTACGAACCATACTACTATTCCCCTGGGATATGTCCGTCGGGTTATACTGCCGCTTGCACAGCTCAGATATCTGTGTCAAGCGATGTATCAGCCAAACAGCTCACATGCTGCCCTACGTAAGTGCCTCCCAGTGGTATGAATTAACATGGTGCCGCCATCTTCCGAAATATGAGCTGGAAGTGATTTTCTATGCTTTCGAGAAACAACGCACGCCAGCCCGCTAACTATTGTACTCGTGTAGATCATACACCTGTCGTGATGCGCGTTCAGATGATCCTTTCGCATGCATATCGCCTTTTAGCGGGAAAAGAACCTTTGCAGTCAGCACATTTTTCTTTCAAACGGACACGGAGGGATCGACAACCAAGATTGTCGCAGGAACTACAACGGCCGTCTGGGCTGACAACTATCTCTTTGCATATGGACCGTTGGTAATTCCAACAACGCGTGAAGTTGTAAGCGCAACTATGTTACGGACCTTATATATGTCCCTCAGGGTATATATGATGTTCGCGGGGGTTCTTGATTTGCAGGTAATAATAAGACTAACAGCAGGTGGTCCGTAAGGGAGGTTTGCTGGTACTCCCACCGCTATGCTAGGTACCGTTAAGTATAGCAGTCGCTCTTGAATATTTATAAGTATAAACGAAATAAAATTAGGGTAAGATTTAAAATAAGATTAATAGCTAAAGAGATTTCCCTAGAATAAGTAACTAAATATAGGGATAATAAACTTATATAAAAAAACTCCTCTCTCCCTTTTGTTTCTAGATCGCAGGATAGTTTTTTTATTCTTTTATCTCTTTAGATCGCAGGATAGCTCTTCTATCCTCCTATCCATTACATGACTAATCATGTGACCTTCTATCCTCCGGCCCGTGGTACACCTCCAAATCCCGGCGTACGGCCTTTCCTTAGTCCTGGCCTGCCCAACTGGCCACTCTCCTAGTCTATTTCGTAACAAACTACTTCGACAACTGCCACTTCTGACACTCCCACCGTTTCTGTTCATTCTGCCGCCCCAACACCTTCTTCGAGTATAGCAACTACAACAACTGTTTCGCAAACCAAAGAATCATCGGAACTAAGCCGAGGCGCTGTGGCTGGCATCAGTGTTGGGAGTGTATTGGCCGCAATATTACTGATTGGAGCCGTTGCGTTTTGGGTTTTTCGAAGGAGACGACTAATAAACATCCAGCCTGCAAAGGTCGAAACCGAAGTCGCACCGTCTCTGGGAGCCCAGAAAACTCCATACGAATTGGGTACAGAAGCAAGGCAGCTGCAGATATATGAGCTTGGTACAGAGAGATGACGATGATAAGCCGAGTGGACCTCATTCTCTCCTGTTCAAGGTTCGTAGAAATATAGGTTTAGACTTCATAGGTATAGATCATAATAACAGCGTATTATCCCTTTAACTGCTGCGAAAACACCGTGACCAGAGGTCCCATATAAACGAGGATTATGAACCAATTAAATTATCCAGAATTTAGGTACCTAAACTTACCTGTGCCAGAGGTCACTGCACTAACAGCTGGTACAAAGGGGTATATAACTTTTATTCTGCCTTCTGCTTACCAACTCATTTTACCTAGGATATATTATTTTTAAAATTCTTCAATAAACCGCCTTACTTATATAATAATAGTCCTCGTTTGCTTGTCTTTATGCGCACTCGAGCTTCGACGCCTTTTGATCTACCTGTTACGAACCAACGAAAGGGGTGGCCAGTTCGACAGGCCAGGCATGGAAGGGAGGAGATACTAGGCCAGATATAGAGAAGGAGAGCCATGATTAGCATAGGTCACGTGATCATAAAAGTAAGCCAGTAAACCTTAGATTATTAGATTATAATAATAAGCTAGTAAGCTTTAGATTATTAGATTATAATAATAAATTAATAAATTTTATTTTATTTATATTTTTTATATTTAATTATTGTTACGAACCAACAGGAGGGTGGCCAACTCAATGGGCCAAGCGCAGGAAAAGAATGAGGCGCTGGGCCAGAGGAGGGGAAGAGAGGTCCCAACTGGGACAGGTCACGTGATGGATCACTGGATCACGGAGGTGAGCCAGTGAGTTTTGGATCACTGGATCACGGTCGTGAGCCAGTGAGCCCTGGATCACCAAGAGGAGGAAGTGAGTCTTGGATCTCTTACATTTCCTATGTCTATATAATGATCATGATTTCCTGTATCTAGTCACTCGTTTATTCTAGCTCTCTAGCTATCAATCTCACACTCTTATTTCACTTCATACTTTGAACATCTAAGAGCGACTACTATTCTATTGCGACTAGACTAGTGGTGGGAGTACCAGTAAAACCTCCCTTACGGACCACCTGCTGTTAGTCTTATTGTTACCTGCAAATCAAGAACCCCCGCGTACGTCTTATATATCTTCCGATATATAAGAGGTCTGTAACAATTTCTTATTATATATTTTATAAAATACTATATTATATTTTTAAAGTTTTTAATAAATAGATAAATATAATTAAAAAAATTTTAAAATTTATTTAATATTTATAATTATTATTAAATTTAAAATCTTTTAATTATATATTATATTAATTTTTAATAATTATATTTTTATTTATTTAAATATAATTATAAACTTTAAAAAATTAATTTTTTATATATATTATATATATCTTTTAAGTTTAATTATAATTTAGTTTTTTAAAATATTTTTAATATTAAAATTATATATTTTCTATATTTTTTAAATAGATTTAAATAAATATAAAATTATTTAAAAACTATTATAATAATATTATTATTATATATTAAAAACTAGTTAATATATTTTATAATTTTTATAATATTAATAAATATTTATATAATTTATATATTATTTAAATAATTATTTTTTATTTTATCTTTTTGTTATATAAATAATATAATATTTATTTAATATATTAAATATTATAAATTATTATATTTAATGAATATTTTTATTATTATTATTAATAAAATAAATAAATATTTATTTAATATTATAATTTTTTAATAAATCTTTTAATTAAGTTTTTTTAAATGAATTTTTATAAGATTTTTATTTTATTTCACTTTATATAATAAATTTAATAAAATTTTAATTAATATTTTTTTTAATTAAAATATAATAATTTTATAAATTATATTTAAAAAAAAAAATTTTTTAAAAAATAATTTATAAAATTTATAATATTTCTTTTATAATTTTATTAATTCTTTTATTTATTAATTTAATTTTTATTTAATTATCTTTATTTTTTATTAAATTATAAAATTATTAATTATTAATTATAATATTTTTAAAATAATATTATATTTAAAAATATTAATAATATTAAATATAATTTATTTTTTATATTTTTATATAAATATATTAAAAAATATTATTTTTTTAAATATTTAATTATTATTATAATTAAAAATATTTTTATTAAATTTTATAATTCTTTAAGATTTTAATTTATATTTTTAAAAAATATAATTATATTTTATTATTTTTAATATTTAAATTTAATTTTAAATTAGTCTTTTTTTATATTATATTAAACTTTTTATAAAATTTTAATTATTTTAATTATTTATTATTTTTAAAATAAAAACCTTTTTTATTTTTTATTTTTTATCTTTTAAATTCTTTATATAAAATATTTTAATAAATATTTAATTTAATATTTTTTTAGTTTTTTATAATATAAGTTTTTTTTTATTTAATTTTTTAATTCTTTATCTTTTATAAATTATTTATTAAAATAATTATATTTTTAATAATTAATAATATTTATAATTATTATTTATTTTAAATATTATAAATCTTTATTTATTTTAATATTTTATTTATATTATAATTTTATAATTTATTTATTATTATTTATATAATTTATTTTAAAAATTAAATTTTTTTTAATTTATTTAATAAATATTAATAATATTTATATATTATATACTATATTTATATAATTTTATAATATATTCAATATTAAAAAACTATTCTTTTTTATTAGTATTTTATTATATTTATAATTTTTAATAATTAATTAAATAATTAATTAAAAATATATATATAATATTAATTTTAATTTTAATTAATAATATTTTATTGTTTTTTTAAATCTATTTAAAATAGTTTTTTTAATTTTTTAATCTTTTAATATTTAATAAATTATTTTATTTTTTTAAATATTTTTAAATATTAATTATTTAATTTAAAATATATTTTTAAATAATTATTTTTTAATTTTATTTATTTATTTAAATTTTTATTTTATATTTTTTTAAAAATTATTTTTTTTAATTATAATAATTATATTAATATATTGTTACGGACCTCTTATATATCGGAAGATATATAAGACGTACGCGGGGGTTCTTGATTTGCAGGTAACAATAAGACTAACAGCAGGTGGTCCGTAAGGGAGGTTTGCTGGTACTCCCACCACTAGTCTAGTCGCAATAGAGTAGTAGTCGTCAATAGAAATTGAGATGAGATTGATAGCTGAGGAACTAAACTAAACGAGTGACTAAATACAGGAGAGTCATGAGATTATATAGACATAGGAAATACGCTTTGTCAGGGCGCAGACGGCCCAGGATCGACGAGGTCGCCGTCGACAGTATCGATCCAAGATGGGATCGATAGAGTCGCTGTCGACAGTATCGATCCAAGGTGGGATCGATAGAGTCGCTGTCGACAGTATCGATCCAGTCAGGATCGACGGGATCGATGTCGACCGGAGCGACGGAGTCGCAGCCAACCCCCTTATGCAGTAAGCGGGGCCCTTATAAGCGTTAATAATGGGAGAACGAGTGTGAGAGCGCAACGCGCGCTAGGCCTTCTCTTGGGCCACCCCTCTTCGTAACAATACACACATAAGACGAGGCTCACTCCTTCTGGTGATCCAAGGCTCACTGGCTCACTTCCACGGCCACGTGACCTGTGCCAATCGTGGCCCTCTTTCTCCACATCTGGTTTAGTACCTCCTCTCTTCCACGCCTGGCCCGTTGAACTGGCCACCCCGTCTTGTTGGTTCGTAACACTTTTATAATTAATAAAAATCTTTTAAATTTTTTATTTAATTTTGTTTAATATAAAAAACTTTAAATAATTTTTTAATATTAATTAAAATTATTTAAATATTTTTTTTATTAAAAATTAAAAAATTATTATTATTTTTTAATAATTCTTTTTAATTATTAATTTATATTATTTTAAATAAAATTTTATTTATATAAAAATATTTTTATATTTATAAATTAATTATATAATTTAAAAAATATAAATTTAAAACTTTTAATTTTTAATAAATTAATTATAATAATTTATTTTAAAAAAATAATAATAATAAAAAATCTTTTTTTAATTTTTTTAATTTTTTTAATTTTTTTAATTTTTTTAATTTTTTTTAATTTTTTTTAATTTTTTTTAATTTTTTTTAATTTTTTTAATTCTTTTAATTCTTTTAATTTTTTTAATTTTTTTAATTTTTTAATTCTTTTTTATTAATTAATTTAAAAATTAATATATTTAAGGTTTAAACTAATATTAATTTTATAATATTAACATAATTATTATTTTAATTAATATAAATATTAATATTATTTCTTTTTATTTAGTTTATTATTTAAATATATTAATATTTATAATTTATTAAAATATTTATAAAATTCTTAAATTTATATTTTAATTTTATATTTCAAATTTTATAATTTATTTAATTAATTCAATTTATTAAATAAAATATATTTATATTTTATTATTTTATTAAATATTTTTATAATATTTTTCAATATATCTATTTTATAAATTAATTATTATTTAATTTTTTATATTAATATTTATATTATATTAAATTTTATTAATTAAAAAATATATAAAATATTATAAATTCTTTATATATTAAAAAATATATAAAATATATATGAAAGTTTTTAATTTATAAATAATCATAAAATTAATAATAAATAATTTATAAAAACAATTTATTATTATTTTTAAATATATATAAATATTAAAATAAAATTTAAAATAAAATTAATAATTAAAAAATTAAATTAAATAAATAATTGTTACGGACCTCTCATATATCGGAAGATATATAAGACGTACTCGGGGGTTCTTGATTTGCAGGTAACAATAAGACTAACAGCAGGTGGTCCGTAAGGGAGGTTTTACTGGTACTCCCACCACTAGTCTAGTCGCAATAGAATAGTAGTCGCTCTTAGATGTTCAAAGTATGAAGTGAAATAAGAGTGTGAGATTGATAGCTAGAGAGCTAGAATAAACGAGTGACTAGATACAGGAAATCATGATCATTATATAGACATAGGAAATGTAAGAGATCCAAGACTCACTTCCTCCTCTTGGTGATCCAGGGCTCACTGGCTCACGACCGTGATCCAGTGATCCAAAACTCACTGGCTCACGACCGTGATCCAGTGATCCAAAACTCACTGGCTCACCTCCGTGATCCAGTGATCCATCACGTGACCTGTCCCAGTTGGGACCTCTCTTCCCCTCCTCTGGCCCAGCGCCTCATTCTTTTCCTGCGCTTGGCCCATTGAGTTGGCCACCCTCCTGTTGGTTCGTAACAGAAATATAAAAAAAATAAAAAACTTTTAAAAAATTAAAACTTAAAATAACCTTTAATTTAATAATTAAATTATTAAACTTAATAAAATCAAAAAAACTTAAAATAAATATTTTAAATAAAATAATTATAAAAGTATTTAAATAATTTAAAAATATTAAAAGATATAATATTATTTTATTTTATTTATAATTAAAGATCTTTTATAATTATTATAATGTTTAAAAAATAAAAACTATTTTTTATTAAAATAATAAAATTTATTAAATAATATAAAAATTAAATGGTTTTTTTTTTAAATTTAATTTTAAAATATATTATATTAAAAAAAAATATTTAAATTAATATATTTAATTAATAAAATTAAAAAAATTTTAAAGTTTTAAAATAAAATATTTAAATATTATATTTCTAATAAAATAAAAGCTTGAAAATTTTAATTATTTTTAAAACAATTTTAAATATATAATTGTAATAAGTCTATAATTTAAAGAAACTAATAGAATTATATAGATAAAAAAAATTAAAAAATAATAAATTAATATATAAATAAAAGATTTATATATTAAAAGTTTTATAAAATAACTTTATTAAAGGTTTTTATAAATATTTATTATATAAATATTAAAAAATAATTAAATTTATAATAGAAAATTATAATATTTATAATATAAACTTTATAAAATATTATAATTAATATAACTATTTAAATAAATATGATATATAATTATTTAAGATTTTATTATTAAATTAGCTTTATTAATTAATTTAATTATAAAAATATAATATAATAAAATATAAATAATTATTAATTAATTTATAAAATATAATTATTTTTTATTATTTAAAAATAATATAATTATTAAATCATTTATATATATTTTTATTTATTAATATTTAAATAAATATAAAATATTAAAAAAAGATATTTCTGATTATAATAAATTTGTTATATTTAAATTTAAAATAAGTTTTTTTATATAATTAAATATTAAATTAAAATTTTTAATTATTTATTATTTTTAAATAAATAAATAAATAAATAAATTAAATTAAACTTTTAAATAATATTTTTAAAATTATATTAATTATTAATAAAATAATTAAATAAAATTATTATTAATTATATAAATTATTTATAATATATTAATTAATAAAAATATTTATTATTATAATTATAATATCTTAAACCTAGATTATTATTATAAAAATCAAAATATTATAAATAAAATTATAAATATAATTTTAATTTTTTTAATAATAAATATTATAATATTATAATAAAAGAAATTAAAAAGTTAATTTTAATAAAAAAAAATATAATTTTAAAAACTTTATAAATTAAAATAAAATAATTTAATAATAAATTAAATTTTAAAAAACTTAGTTTTTTAAAAATTAAAAAGATTATTTTATTAATTAATTATAAATTATTATTATTTAAACTAATATTAAAAAATATATAAATAAAAACTTAATTTAAAATAAAAAATAATTAAAATATTTATAAAATTAAAAAAATATTAAACTTTTATTAAAATAAAAATAATATTAAATATTTTATTAAATAAAAAAAATATTTATATATTAATAATATTTAAAAATTATTATAATAATTATAAATTAATTCTATTATTAATATTTTAATTAATAATATTAATAATTTTAATAATTTATATTCTAATAATTATTTTAAATTTATTATAATTTTATTATAATTTTATTATTTTAATTTATTTAATAAATAAAAGCTTTAATTAATAAAGAATATATTAATAATATATATTATTAAAATAAATAGAAATTTTAAAAAATTATTATTTTATTTAATATTTTTTTAATTAATTAATTAAAAATATTAAAATAAAAAATAAAATATATATATTTATTTTTTATTACTAAAATAACAATCTTAAAAAAAAAAAATATTATATACTAATAAAAAATAATTAATTTAATAAACTAAATATAAAAAAAAATATTAAATTAAATATAAAAAAAAAATTTATAATTAATATAAATTTTATAATTATAAAAATAAACTAATAAATTTTAAATTATTAAAAAAAATAAACTTTATTTTATTTATATTTTTTATATTTATATAATCTTATAATTTTTTTATATTTAATTATTTATTTAGTCTAGTTTTTTAATTATTAATCTTATTTTGAACCTTACCCTAATATTTATATATACTCAAGAGTAACTATTATACTTAACGGTATTAAGCATAGTGGTGGGAGTACCAGTAAACCTCCCTTACGGACCACCTGCTGTTAGTCTTATTATTACCTGCAAATCAAGAACCCCCGCGTATATCTTATATGTCCTTCGATATATAAGAGGTCTGTAACACTACCCCTCCCTTGTTACTTTAACCGAGATTTGACCTTTTGCAATCCAGAGGATTAGGCACCGGCTGTCATCAAAATGGGAGACTCTGAACTCTCATCTAACACGGGCTTCTCAAGCGATGCGAATGACAAGGCTATAACCCTTGACGCTGAGATCTCTGCCCAGGATCCCCACAGCGACTCTATCAAGGGTAATTTACAAGACGATAGAGTTGACCACATCAGTGGATATAAGCTCGCCGTTGTTGTTGCCAGTGTTGCGCTCTCTTGTTTTCTAATGCTGTTGGACAATTTGATCGTCAGCACTGTGAGTTGCTTGCATGCGTTCTGCCATCGCTGGTTGGCAAATACTTGAACTGATGGCACCGATCAACACCAGGCAATTCCTTCTATTACCGACACATTCCATTCGCTTCAGGACATCGGTTGGTACGCCAGCGCTTATCAGTTCGGCAGGTAAGCCTGGGATCCGATTCGGCAACATAGGCGTCGATGTTTTGACATGACATCAGTGCGGCTCCTCAACTTCTGACGGGGAAGATATACACCCTCTTTGACACCAAGGTTTGTCACAAGCTGAGACCTTGGACTGGTATTGTGTCTGATCGCGAAATAGTGGACTTTTCTCGCCTTATTTGGTACCTTCGAGCTTGGTTCTTTGCTTTGCGGGGCGGCAGTCTCTTCATCTATGTTAATAGTCGGGCGTGCTATAGCCGGCTTCGGTGCTGCAGGTATCATAGTCGGCGCACTTACTATCATCTCTAGCTGTGTACCTAAAGAAAGGCGTCCGGGTATGTGGATGAGAGATTGATACCTTGTTTTCGACAATTGTCACTGACATTATTCGACCTCTAGCTTTGCTGAGCATAACAATGGGATGTGAGTTTACGATACAATTTGAGTGCATACCGTGTCTGAGCTTACCACGTTTAGTCAATCAACTGGGACTAGTCGCTGGACCGGTTATCGGGAGTGTTTTGACGTCCTTCAGCAATCGGCGTTGGTGTAAGTTAAGCTTATTCATACAACAAGTTCGTAACATAACTAATAATTCAAGGTTTTTACATTAACCTGCCTGTCGGTGCTATTGCAGCCGTTGCTATCGTTCTGCTCCGCATTCCCCAACAGACGGCTAAATCTCCTGCTCGACTCGTGGCACGCCAGCTGCATCGTGATTTGGACCTTATAGGTTTTGTTTTGTTTGCTCCGGCAGTTCTCCAGCTACTACTTGCCCTACAATACGGCGGTAATCAATTTCCATGGAATTCCTCCCGTGTCATTGGTCTCTTTTCCGGCTCCGCTGCCAATTTCATTGTCTGGTTCTTTTGGAATCGGCATAAAGGAGACGGAGCTTTGTTGCCCCACGCAATGATAGGTCGGACTGCTGTCTGGGCATCAGGAGTCTATCAAGGGTTACTGATGGCAGCGGTATACGGTGGCATCTATTTTCTTCCGATATACTTCCAGGCTATCAATGACGCGAGTCCCTTGTTAAGTGGTGTTTATCTTTTGCCAACCATTTTGCCTCAACTTGTCACGGCAGCCTCTTCGGGGCTAATAAGTACGCCGCACCCGACTATGTCTACTTTGCTGGGGGCTAACATGTATTATAGTATCAAAGATAGGCTACGTAATGCCGCTAGGCTTTTTTTCATCAACCGTCCTATCGGTTGCCAGCGGCTTGTACTCTTTGCTTCAACCTGGCAGTCCAAAAGGAGAGTGGATTGGATTCCAAGTCATAGATGGTATTGGCTCTGGTGCAGGATTGCAAGTGTTCGTAAATATCTACGGAAACACCTGTCTGTACCTTCCTGCTGACCCAGATTCATAGGCTGTCAACGCTATCCAAGCCGTAACAACCGGAAAGGAATTATCTTCAGCCATGGCTTTCATGGTTTTTGCCCAGTCACTTGGACCCGCCATCGCCCTTGCTTTGTATAACGTCATTTTTGACGCGAGCTTGAGAACGCAACTGGCGGGAAGAGTACCGAATGTCGATGCACAAGCCATTATAGATGCTGGAGCCACGGGCTACCGCAGCCTTGTTCAGCCCGGAGATCTGAATGCTGTCCTGAAAGCTTACGCTAATAGCATTCATCGTGTGTTCTTCCTGGTCGCTGCTCTGGCGGCTTCCGCCAGCATTTTCGTCTGCGGTATGGGCTGGCACGATGTCAGAAAAAAGGGTGGGCCAGAGGATGAAAGGAAGTCGACAGGAGCGAGGCAGCATGAGATGAGAGTTGAAAGCACTTTGGCAGAGAAGCAGAAAGGGCTGGCCTCGGAAACTTAGGAATCATTTCGCTCGACAATTTACCAACGACATAGCACATGTGTTTTTGTTTTCTAATAGCGAATTTAGTACACCTCATTGACCATTGATCAGTGGTCGACAGCCCATCAGGGCCGAAGGGATAAGAGCAACTAGACGTAGAATGTATACCTTCCTTATCCCTAGGCCAGAATGCGCCGAATTAATATGTACCATATCGCTCGTAGTCACCAGATCTTGCCACAATTAACAGAATCTCCTGATTAGAACCCCCTTTCTATTGCGTGAGTTCTTTCTTTTTGATCTGCTCCCCATCTTTTGGCAATAAAGTATTATAACAAGGCATAGAATTCGGGCTTTCCCAACGAGTCATAATTACGAATGAACTCCCAAGGCATCGGAAAGTCTCGCGACCACCCGGCTGAGCAGTGAAGCCGAGTCGGTGGGAAAAGGGGTAGCTTAGTCATCAAACAGCTCAGTCACTAAACTTACCTAGGTACCTACCTAAGAACAGCCGCGAAGATTTGAGTAAAATCGAACTGGGGTATGTTTCTTTTCGGTCAAGGCATTTCCTAGTAGCCTGGCGCCTAGTTACTCTCGAACGTGCAGGTTCGGCCTCTATTCGAGAGCTCCTTGTACTTTAACGATTGCAGTCGGCTGGAAATTGAAGCTCAGGAGATCGAATGTTTCTTTGCTTTCGACGTCGGCCATATTATAAGGATCTGTTCATGTCAAAGCTAAGTCGGCTTAAGACACATCTATATTAGGCTTTAACTCAGTGAGTGATTGAAACGAAGCTTTCACAATGAAATCTCATTTGAAGTTGAGAATTAGAAGTTAATACCACCTAGGTAGGGGCCAGTACCCATTTACAGGTACTTCGGTACCCTAGCTCGCAACCCCACAGTGCCATCCAATGGGGCACTCTAGGTACTTACCTCTGCGGCAGATAATCGGCAGAAGAGAAAACCCGAGCTCGCAGCTCCAGAAAAAAATACTAGTGCCAATTGAAGCATTGAAGATACAGCCCGGTATATGCGCGCGCGTTCTTTCATTATCACCACCCTGTACGCAATTGTAGCCACTCCACGGCTTTGTGAACGATCGCCGGGGATGCGATGAGCATAGCACGACCAGCACGATGTCTGCTCTCGCGGGGCCTCGCCGCGACGGGGTCCAAGGCAGGAGGAGCAGCGCCCACGCCGGCACCACGATGCCGCGCCCCCTTCCACAGCTCTGCGCAGCTGGCGAAACGGAAGCCGCGATTCAAGAGCATCCGGGCTCAGGAGATGGGCCTGGTGACGCCCGAGAAGATTGAGGAGTTCAGCAAGGAGACTTTTCCGCAATATACACCAGAAGAGCTGGAGGTCCTGCGGAAACGATACACACCGGAGCAGATGGCAGCGCTGGAGGCTGGTGAGGCCGCTATCGACCCGAAGGACTTGACCATACAGGGAAGGATACGCAGAGACCCCTACCGACCGCTCTACATGGATGACTTCAGCCGGATCCTGCCCATTGTCGACAAGCGGCCCAGACCACACCCGCCGCCGCCGGAGAAAGTGCGGTTCATGACCGAGGAAGAGCACGCCAACGACTTGGAGAAGGTCATCGAAGGCTTAATACCAAAGGACGTCAATTTCGAAGGGATGACGGAGGAGCAGATAGAGGAAGTGCTGAACGAAAAGGTCAATTTCGACGTGGCCGAGGCCCAGTATTTCGAGGAGCACACAGCACTCGCGAACTACGACAAGCCGTCAAACACCGCGCTCGCCCCGGGTCTAGGCAAGAACCTCCGCGGCGTCGCGGGGTTGTACAAGGCCCCTATCGACCCGGAGGATAACGGGCTGGACAACGACGGCGAGTTTCAGGAACTCAAGAGGAAGACGGGGCTCAGCGTCACGGATATGAGGCCGTTGGTTTTCAGCTCGAAGGTCTTGGTCACCCGGTTTGTCAGCAACCAGACCCGCCTCGGCAAAGTGCAAAGCACTTGGGTCCTCGCCATCGCGGGCAATCGCAACGGTCGTCTCGGCGTTGGCGAGGCCAAGTCGACCGAGCCCAACGTCGCGACGCGAAAGGCGAAAGCGCTTGCCGTGCAGAATATGAAGCCCATTCCTCGGTACGAGGACCGGACCATCTTCGGCACCGTCGAGGCTAAAGTCGGTGCGACCATCGTGCAACTCGAATCGCGCCCACCTGGTAAGTTTTATAGTGCACCACGCCTTGTCCAATGATTACTTCCTCAGGCCGTACAATCAACTTTTGATCAAGGACGCGTGAGCTAACTGATGTCCTCTTACCTCTAGGGTTCGGTCTCCGCGCTTCACACCGTCTTTTCGAGATTTGCCGCATGGTTGGTATCCGCGATATTGCGGCCAAAATGCCCCGCGGGCGCAACCCCATGAACTCAGTCAAAGCATGCATGCAGGCGCTGCTGAGCCAAAAGAACCCCGAAGAGATCGCCATCGGCCGCGGAAAGAAGCTAGTTGATGTACGCAAAGTATACTATGGCGGTAATGTCTTATAAGACCTCTCAGGGAAGATATATAATATCCCAACGTGTATATTTGTACAAGACATAAGACCATGTAGAACAATGCAATGAGCGGCGTCAATAAAGCGCCACCTCTCTCAATGTCTAACACGCAGTATAAGTGTGAGGTTACGCTGTGTACTCATATTGGCTGTTTGCACCAAATCCAGTTGGGCTATAGAGGCTACCTAGGTATACACCAGACTCTGTAGTCTACACTGGTCAACGTCCTCCTACAGCTCTCGCCCTAAACGGGCGCAGTATAAATCTCTATTCCCCGGCATCGTGGATGGTTTATGCGGGGAGATATTCATGTTTGTCGTCGCGTTGCGCTAGTCCCACAACGCGCATGTAGTCTCGCGCGAACGGCTTCAATTGCCTTGTCCAACCACTATCCATCTTCTGACCTTCTTTCTCCAGACAGTATCTTCATGCATGGCCACCTCATCTTCCATGTGGTACAGTCACTCCCCTCGTGTTGTTCTCAATCCAGTGTGAGGTATAGACCTGCGGGCTCTTTGAGCGGTCTCATGCTACTACACATCGAGTATACCGCATCATCACTTCAATGTCGTCGAGCCCGTATCTTCTTAGGTTTTAAGATCCGTCTCGCGGAATATTTGAAATCGAGCGAAAGGCGAATTGTTAATATGAGCGCAAGTCTGGGTAGTAATTTTTTTATCTCAGGATAGCTGCTGATCGTCGTGGTTGTCGCCGAAGTCGATTTCCTGCTGCAGCACAATGCTGTACACGCTGGCCTTGAGGAGGGTGAAGACGAGGCTCGTCTTGCGCTCGAGCTCGCGCAGGCCGTCGAGGATCTCCGTCGTGGGTTGGCCGGCCATGGCGTCGAGGACTGAGGCGAACTGTGCGGATGGAAGAAGTTTAGTTAGTCAGATATGAGTCACGGGTTGTTGAGTCTTGGGATATCGCGTGCGCATGAAAGGTGCATAGAGGCGCAGAAGAGAGGACAGGAGAGGAGAGGAGAGGATGATGCGCTTGCCTTCTTCATGTTCTCAGCTAGTCGCTCGTACTCCTCCAGCACCTCCTGCTCGAGAGGAGAGAGCTCGGGTGGTGAGAGCAGGGGATTGGATGCTGCTGTTTGGTCCATTGCCGGGAAAGATTAGTCCCTCGTAGCTTGATCCTCAGCTATTGGGTGTAAAATGATGTCAAGGAGCGGGAGACCGCGTTGACGTGTGAAAGCTGGCGTAAATTGGTCCTGGCACTGGTGGATCGGCGCTTAAGGCAATGCCCCGCCCCCACTATTCAAGCTATATAGGATTCTGTTGTTGGATTCGTCTCTATTGCGATCGCGCCACGCGTTGTTATATGGCTCTATTTCTGCTATTTTATTCTTAGTATTCTACCCTTAACTATAATAGAACATATATATATACATATATATATATATATATCCGCCCCATGGGTATTTACCCTTATAGCTACTATAATTCGGAGCCACTGCTTAGTACTAGGTAGAGTCACATTCACATTTCATTGTCTGTTATACCGTTTTCGGCAAAGAACCGACTCGCGATTTATGTGAAAGGTTCGAACACAAAGCTAAATGTCAAGGGAGTGGCTCAGTAATATACAGTAATGGAATCTGAGACTCCTTTCACAAGTCAGATCACGGACAACTCCTCAATCGGATCATGGACTATATACATTCTTCAGTATCTAATTACATATAGCACTCCTATCCAGCCACCCTGACAAGCTTAGCTTTACCAAGCGACCCACGTCGGTAGATCCATCTGCCCGTATACCTTTCTCGTCCATATCTCGGAGCAACCTGTCGATATATTCCCCTGCTGCCGAGAGGTGGAGAATATGCGTAATAGTACGATGAACGGCCAGAAGCCGGGGCGAGGGAGGGTCGATTGTCCGGGTATTAGTAAGGTAGAATGTGCGGGTAATAGGTAGGCCTAGAGTCCTAGAGACGGACGGATGTAGAAATGAGTTGACACGATAGGTATGTGACTGCGGTTTATTTTGAACAGGCTTAAAGAATAGCTTGAAATCCCCAAAAATAAAATGGAGTTGGTGGGTAAGAGTAAGTGCGTTGCGTGGCCGGTTAATATCGGTGCCTTTTATTAGATGCGTAACTCTATAATCGAATATAGTAAGGACTACGAGTGCAGCTGCTCTAACACTGTCCCAAAAATAGGTTAGCTATAAAAGAGGTAATTGTAGGGGAACAAAACTTACTAATTTATGGTTTACATTAACCTTCGTTAGAGAGTGTGGAAGTATATAGGCTATTTTTAAAAAATCAAGCGGCTCTTTTTTTAATAAATTCCTATCGTTATCTCGAGCGTTATTATCGTTACGATTAAAGCGGTTCGTTGTTTTGTGCATGTCAAATTTTCGCGATATTACACAACGATAGCGGTCCCGGAGAAGGCATTCGCCCCGCAGAGCCGATACTCGGGCTGGAGTTCCCACGAAACCGTACGCCACTCCTTAGACCTCCTGGATTGCGGAATGGTAAGTCGGTGTGGGTTGGGGCATCTTTTTAGTGGAAGCTTTTACTAACAAGTTTTAGCAATAACTAAGAAACAGAAGTCGGCATTTATAAATAAGTTCTAACGAGGCAAAAAAAAGTTATTTAAAAAATAATCCGCGAAGCCAAAAAATTTCGGTCGGAGCTCGTCAAGATCGAAGTCGTCATCATCGTCTAGCGAGAGTATCATAGCCTAAAAGAAGGCCCGCAGTAGATTATCCTGGGATTATTCAGAAAGTACGTACTAGTAGGTAAAGCAGATAAGTTGAGAGCAATAGTAAGGACTACGGTTGCTAGAATCATTAGTGTTAAAATGGTCGACAATACGGTTAAATCTATCCTTGGCAACAGAGCGCTGCTCTATCCCTAAAGATGGCTTTATAGAGAAATCGATGATGCCTTCGAGAGACGATCGATGGCGGCGAAGAGGCGATGGAGGAACCATGTCGTTGTATCACGTCGAAACCAAAAAGCAGCAAAGATGGAAACGAACCGGAAACAGGATCGGGTCTGGTGGAACAGCGAGTTGCGTCTGAGTGGTAAAGAGATGGTGGCCGGGGTATGTTAGGGAGAGCGGTCTTACATAGTTACCAGCTAGAGGATCCACTTGATTAGCGACATGGGTACCCCTCCACGGGTAAATAGTAGGCTTGGGTAGCGTGAGGACACTGTCAACTAGGGATTCCACTGAAAAGCTCCACTGCGCTGCGCTATCTTCAGTCCGCGCCCCTCAACTTACCTAACCTACCTCTCAATCTGTCATATAAAGGATTATATCTTAAGCCAGAATATCTACAAGTTTTGTCAGATATAAGGGGTTATATCTTAAGCCAGAATATCTGACTAACGGGTATCTAAGGGTAGACCCATGTCCAGGAGACAGGGGCCCTCATACAAATTCCGCGTAGCCTACTAGTCGCGTCTACTTGACACATACAACACACAGGATCAATACAATCAATCAACCCAACGTTACATGCCATCACTTATATCTGACAAGTTTCATTAATAATTTATAAGCGTAATATATGGTTAAAAAAGTATTAAATTTTAAAAAAAACTTTTAATAATTTTTATTTGGTAAAATAAGTTAATATATCTAGCTTACTCGGAGATATCATTAAGCTTTATCCAGTAACGGAAAACACATATTAAGACTCAGAGAAGACCCTCGGTCAGGGCATCGGCACGAAGGAGGGTGGTATATCCGCTCGAACGGTGCATATAATCTCGAAGATCCTGAGATATTTATGGGTACTAACAAGGCGTTTCAGATTCATACTCTGTTCCTTTGCGTTCGGTCATATAGCAAAGGAGCCTTTTGTCCAAGCTGAGACCAGCAATTGAACGTCAAACCGGCTATGATGCATTGGGGTACGGATCGGTATCTCTGTCACCGACATCTTGACACTCCTCCATATTCCAGTAGTCCTCATCTTAACACGCCATTCGTATAATTTGACGCGCTCCGGCTACTTCGCTTTGTTCGACGAGATAACATCGGACACGCAAAACTTAATATGTAGCACCAAGTTCATCAACCAGAATGCAAATAATACGGCGGTCATGACGGTCCCAATCCATTGGATGGCGTCCGACTGGAATTGCCGGCCGATATAATCCGTGGCCAGAGTGAAGCCAACATTAGGAAAAATCATTGCCCACCATCCGACATTGAATTTCATACGTGCATGCACGCGAAAGCCGGGGCCGATCTTCGGGAACACGGTTGGAAGGTTCACTAGGAGGGCGGTAGCAAATAGCCAAAATGTGAAGAGCCAAAGGAAAACCCCGATCCAGTCTGCCATCACCTGGAGAACTTCAATACCGCTAGGATGCCGCGCGAAATAACTGTAGCCGGTAGGCAAATATTGCGCACAACCTATGAGGGAAACGATGGTGTAACCTGACGAACCAACTGTCAGGAATAGATTAGGACGCTGGCTCGGGCTGCCAGGGCCGTTGCCAATCGTATTGCCTACAAACCACGGCATTAGCACCAGGCTGAGGATCCAACCAAGGCCCTGGTACGTAACGCCTGCCACAATGATAGGTAGCCGCTCAGCTGGTGGTTGACTACCCGCTATAGAACCCGCGATAGTGCCCGTCAGCATGGTAGTGTATACCGCTAAGAATAGAGCAGGGGTGATATCGCCAGGCTTGATGATCGGCTTCGAATATAGTATTGCAAAAATTGCCGTGGTGTAAATTAACGTGATGGCGCCGTATATCCAGAATAAGACGCGAACCACAGCCACCAACCAAGGGCCGGTATGCTGTACACCGAACCGATCGATGCACATGATCATGGTGGCTATGGAGAGCCAGAAGGAGCCGACGAAGAAGCATTCTGGCGGAGTCGTGAACGACCTCCTGACCGTTTGGGGGTGCATGATAAACCGGGCGAGCATGGCCGCGCAGAAGCACAGGAACAGCACTAGGTTCAGGATGAAGACGACCACGCCTGCCGTCTGGACCCCATGGAACTGATGCGGTGTCTGTGATAGCATGAGGGCCACCCCACCCGTCGACTGCGTACATGTGAAATTCGTCCATGCGAAGCGTTTGATAAATCCTCGCAACCCGACATTCGTGCCATCGGATTCTGGCTCCTTTGATGGCTCGGGTGTCTCGGTTGGCTCCTGGCCGTCCATTTGGAGCAACTGGAATGAATCTTGCACAGCCGCCAATTAATCAAGGTAGAAATAGGAGAACTTTCTGTTAGATGGGCGTAATTACTGGCTCTTGCAGACAATTAAGTCGCCATCTCTTCATCCATCGAGGAAGCATTTGAAGTCCGAATATCGGTAAGTGGCCTAGAAATGTCACGGTACCCCCGTGTATTGACCATCTAAATTTGGACTTTTGATTGGAGTAAATGCATCGCAGGGGACTGAGAGCCCCATAGATTTTAGTTGGAGTTCCCTATCTCGTCCCGCCCCCATGTTCGGTCATCTTGCATCACCACCATTACAATGCTATTAAAATTATGGGCAAGTTACGTGACTGATAACAAGCAACTTACCATGACTTCGGGCACTAATGTCGCAAGTACTCCGTAGTGTAGTTGTAGCAAAGATCTAACAATATAAAGCCCAAACTTTTGGATTAGTTGAGAAAATCCGAAACGTACCCAGATGGACAAGGGTACAGAACCGGGTGAATGAACATGTTCTATGGCATTGTACCTTTTGGTAACTATGGCACTTGACATAACTCACTGACCACGGCTCAGCGAGTTTCGGAGCAGAAGCTGTATGATAGCGTGATAGCTCGTGAACTATCTTGCTTGCCAACTATGGGTTCTTCCTGAACCCGGATAGCTGATCTTCAGGTCGGAGGGGTGTCGTCGAGACCAACAGGAGCGAAAAGGACATACCCCTAGGCCAAAACCTGGATGAACTAGATGGAATGAGCGAAGAGAGACCCAAAGTCGCCTATGTGTTCATTAGTGCAGGTGATGACTGGAAAGTCTGATAGCCCACGCCGACGAGAATATCCTGCAGATTCCTCTGTCCGCCGCTTCTGAAGAGAACTTGGTGTTGCCTTATGGTCAGCCGGCTATGATTAAGAAAGTTTCGCTGCCTGCATTGGGAAGTTGGCAATATGATGTCGCGGGAAATGCGTAGTATGTTCAGCCTATAACCAACCACGCAGTAACATAAGGAGGGGCACCTGCTCCTTGCTCTGAAGTCCTATCGGGATGCCGCTGATTAAATACTGTTAGTGATCGCATAATTCCATAATTCTATTCTGTAAGTTTCTTTCCGCATGCGCACTTATAAAACACGTATCTTAGAGCCAAAATGGCAACTCACCGTTTTCGTCGCTCTTTGCCGTCCTGGAGAGCGTCGGTATGGGTTTGCGCCTGATGAGCGACTCTTTCCTAACCGACAAGCATGACTACCATGAAACCGTCTTTGCCCATAAAGGTTTAAATCCAGATTCCTATAAATTCAGCACTTTTGCCCCTTAATAGTTCTTCTCCGGTTTTTATATTAGTCCTAGTTGTTTTGATATCGCAGTCATCACCGAGCTAGTAATTGATGAAAGCCAAGGTCGTTTTATTCTGTAGCGGAGATAGATAATAAGCTTAGCTCAGCACATGAGAACAGGTTTACTCACTCATTTCAATGATTCGGGCAATGAGATAGAAAAGAGTGCGATAGAAGAGTAGACTGTCCTGTATTGTATATATTCCCGGTGTTTATCTGTGATATGTTTGTGGTCTTGTTGAAAACGGCATACCATAGCTGGTTGTAAACACCCAGTGCTTGTATACAGTGCTATTTACAGTACGTAATATTGTCCTTTTTAATATCTTGCACGGACTCTGGAAATCCTAGCCCACATAAAAACCCTCACTGGCTCCACGTTCGCTTCTTTTCACCTTTTCACCTTTCGCAATTTTCTGATGATGCAGCATAGAAATGCGCCTGCTTCTCATCCGTCATGGCGAGTCAGTTGATAACGTAGCAGGATTATAGTCAGTGACTCTCCAATTGTTGCCACCGCAATTCAGTAACGCTCTGCTGACACCCACGCGAAGTGCAGGTTCTCGCGACTCGTCCTTGACCAACCATGGCATCCTCCAGGCCCAACGACTTGGTGCACACATTGCCAGCCGTCGCTCTGTGACCGGACCCGTCAAGCACGTCTTTGCCTCGAACCTCCAGCGAGCATATCAGACGGCCGATGCTATCGTCGAAGCCTGTCGACTCCAAAATGGGGGCTCAGCATCATCCGTGACGCTTGACGTTGTCCGCGTTGAGGATTTGCGAGAGAAGCACTTCGGTTCCTCAGAGGGCAAGAAATTTGGCACAACAGAGAAGGATGATGACTCAGAGTTGCCTGTGTCTATGCGTTTGCGCATCGATCGGTTCCTTGACCGCCATCTCGGCCCAACTATTGACCAACTCGTGGGTGAAAACGCCACGATTGCCATTGTTTCCCATGGCATCATTCTCAATGTTCTGCTGAAGGCGTTGCTATCACGTTACCCGCCCCAATCCTCGTCCTCACACCTATTAGGCGAGCGGTCCGGCTCTGAGTATCTCGCTCCATGGAGCAATACCGGTGTTTTGCAAGCACGCTTGGAGTTGTCGCATAGTACTAAGACGGTTCGCATGATAGTAGAGCAGACCAACAACCTTGACCACCTCCAGGGCCTGAAGAAGACCCGTGGTGGTATTGGTAGTGCCAAGTTTGACTCGCGACAGCGCACTATGGATTCATTCTTCGCATCGGCCTCCAAAAAGAGGAAGTTTGATGATGACGCAAAGAATTAACCTGCCATCTTAGTTACTTGTATATAAGGGTGTATTGCTTAATTCGTATATGGTATGTTCATCCCTTTATTCTTTTCTCCTCCTTTTCATGATGAAAGCACATATCACACAGACCTGTTCTGAAGTTATAATGTGGAATCACTTATGTCCAACCGCTATCTGATGATTTTTCATCTCTCCTTTGACTCTGGATGATGTATAAGGACTCCTGCTAATCGCATTGTTCTTTATAGCAGATATTTTGGTAGTTCACAGTAGCAACTTGGAACAAAGGGATATTACACGAGGACCTCAGCGCCATGAGCTCCTGTTTAAGTAGGAATTTTGAAGTTTGTAAGCTCAGAATAGTATGCGCCAAAGGTTTCCCGTTACACGTAGCTCTATAGTCCACAATAAACTATCTTTCAGCTTCGCTGTAGGAATCCCAATCCTGCTCTTCCGCTTCCTCGGACGGCAGGGTTTCAGGAAACCATCCGTACTCAGCGAAATCTACACTTAGTTGTCCCATTGCATCTGCAGAGACTGTGACTCCTTCTGCCCGCAACGCTGCCGCCTGATTACGGGCTCCAGATGGCTGTGACCTGTGTAACGTGGTTAGTATTAGCAGACCGCCATTTTCATGATCCAGAGCTAAAATCAGTAGCTTATACGTATGTGAACTGTAAACCCTAACCAGAACTTACCGAGGAGATATTATTCCTTTCGAGTTGATTACCCTTTGCCACGGAACATTGCCAGAATGATGTCTCGCTCCGGGATCATGCGAGAGGTGTTTGAGACAAATGCCGACCTGGCGCGGTCGTTGTGCTGTATATTCAGTGAGCTTCATTTTTCTTCCTGCAACAGCTGCAATATACACATGCAGTGAATGAACATGGTTGTCTATAGAAAATAGAATACTCAGACGTACGCGTTCCAACAAGCTTTGCGATGTGGCCGTAGCTCGTCACTCTGCCTTCCGGTATCTCTTGCACGGCGCGGTAGACCGCGATGAAGAAGGAAGCGGCCTCGTCGGATCGCGCCATTGGGTGAAGTTTTATCTTTCGTTTACTTTTCACATCGCCTGTTAGAAGAGCATTGAAACGTGTAAATTGAAACCAGACATCAGATGCTCATTCTATTTTTAAGTGGCGAGAATACCTAGGTAGATAGCTGTGAGAAAAGGTGCTCGGATTTATGATGGTTATAATTGACCAGTACGCCCTTCGATAGGTCGGCTGGCAGTAGATAGGTAGAAAGGGTAACTTCGAGTATTGCATAAACCATCCGCTCGCGCCTTCACACCTCCTCTGGACACCCAAGTTCCTACTTTTACAGGGGAATGGAAATTGCGTCCTATCAGAACGAGAATTATGAGCCATTTCACTATGTCTTTATTGCCATTTTGCGAATGACGTATATTCCTTCAACATATGTATTACTTTAGCGTGGCATAAGTCTAGACGTGGACAGGTAGCATGTTATTCTACCCTTCCAATTCTATTTCATTCACGGCTGGCCATGTAACAATAGATATAGCCCAGTTATATAAACATGTCTGGCAAACGATTAGACTTGTGTAATTCAGAACGAATCGAGCTCATGTCGAACTTTTCTATAGGTGTGCCACAAGACTATCTCGATTTGCCATTCCGTCGTCTTCCACCCGACTTGCTGCGCTCAACGTGAGCCTTGAGGACATTCCTCGTTGCTACGAGACTGCGCTTCTGCTTCGACTTGGCCTTTCCGAGAGTCATCAGGAAATTCTTCTTGCGGGCCTTCTCCTTATTTGTTGTCGACTTGCCCTCTGCTTCCTTCTTCGACTTTCTGATAGCACTCGTGGACTTGTGCTCTTCTCTGTTTGGCTTGCCCTCCTTCGCCAGAGCTATTCTCTCCTCTTTGGTGCTCTTCCGTAGCTTCAATGGTGCCTCTATTTGCTCCGCCGTCAGTCCCTCATCCGCGTGACGAGCTTCTGCTTCCTTCCGTTTATTGCCTCCCATTACTTTGTTGATACTAGCTTCTAGCCTTAGTTCTTTGAGCTTGGCAAGATCAGCAGGCGTCAGCAACTGAGTTGTTGCAAGCTTCATGAAATCAATGACTTCTTCTGATTTCTCAGTTTCCTCGTCTTCCTCTGCCTCGTCATCAACTTTCCGCTTCTTCGGCTCGGGTTCAACCTCATCGTCAGATTCAGCAACACGTATCCACTCCCCTGACTCATCGCTATCGGTTGAAGCAACTTCCCAGTCGCTCTCATTGTAGTCGTCCTCGTCTTCTTCTTCGTTCTTCTCATTAGCGTCAGGATCTTCTAGTAGTCCTTTCTCAGCTCGTTTTCTCTTCTTCTCTTCTTCTTTCCATTTCGCTAACAACTCAAGACCTTCGATCTCGCCAACTTGTTCTTCGCCGAACTTCTGTTGCTTTTGTTCACCGGACTTGAGTCCAATCGTTGCATCCTTGCCACGATCCTTCTTTCTTAGCATTTCAGCACCCTGTTCTCGGTACAGCGAAAGAAGACCTTTCGCTGCCATTGAGACTCCCTTATCTTTACTTTTGCGGTAGTCTACCAAATCCTGTAGCAGTGTCTCATTCATCGCTAAGGGCTGACGTACGCAGATTTCGCGAATAGCATTGAGTCCAGCAGCACAAACTTCTACGTTCGACGCCTCGGAGACAAATTCATTGGCGATTTTCTGCAGCAACACCTCTATCGTCTCAGGGGGTATAAGGGAGTGTGTCGCTTGCTGTAGAAAGGATATCGTTAGCATAATTTGCAATATACTTGCTGAGCTCCGAAAAGGAAAGGTTTCTGCATGAAGGCAGGCCTCCTTCATGCAAGGAGGTTTACAATATACGTCGAGAATACTTACTGCGAGAGATGCCATGAACGAGGTTACGGATTGTTGTCGAGGAGTCAGATGAGGAGTGAAATACGAGTATAGGGGCAGAATTGTCTACAAGAGGTGTTAGCTGACATGAACTGAAGGTACCTAGTCGGGCACGGTAGTCCTACGAGTTTGTGGAGGCCGACTAAGCGAGTAACAAGTTGCAAAATAGCAAGCTTGGTCTCTAATGGAAGCTTCGATTTCTTATTCTGTAGGTGCTTCTCGAATAGCGACTCACAAAATCCTTGAGGGTCTAGGAGGAGATGTAGACTGACGGCTAAGTTAGTATGGACATAGTGTGCAGAAGTGAGAGTCTCGACAGTACTACTTACGCGGAAAAATTGAGTTGCTGATTCGCGTTCTTTTTGCGCTCTTGTCTCCTAACTTTTTCTGTAGCTTTTTCAAGCACCTTTTTCGATTTCTTGCTCTTTTTGTTGATGCCAACCTGATGTCTAACCTTGCGAATGTCAACTGCCTCCTCGTCACTGCTTTCGTCCTCGAACTCTTCTCGCTCTCTATCACTACCAAGAAAGAATTTAACAGCACTGGCTACTGTCTTGGGGTCGTCGCTCAGAGCAGCCTGTCTCATTATATCGACTGGTTTCGCATCGTCCCAAACACGACGCCTCCAAAGGTCTCGTACAACCTTTACAGCCCATAGTGCTTTAGGGGTCGATTTGTCCATCACAAGGTTGTATAACGCTTGTTGTAACGTTCGGTTGACCTTATGATTCTTTGCCCTTGTGTTGGTCTCCCGTACATCACTGATGATTTTCTGATAGAGCAAGGCTCTCAATGTTTTGCTGGGTGTAGAAATAAGAAGGGACCAGAAGATAGGCAGCAAATAAGCACTGTCTATGACTTCCTTCCTTCTCAGCAGCGAAAGACTGGTGACAATCTTCTCTCGAAGGGTTGGATCGAGCGTCGCATGGTGCATCGTGAGAATGTCTCGGAGACTATCCGGGAAGGTGGCTGTGATGTCGGGGTATTTTTCAGCGCAGTGCGCAATTAAATCCATATGTTCCCTAAACTAGACGGTGTCAGAGTATGCATCAGGTGTTAGGAGGAAAAGAGAAGGAAAGTAGGCCAAAGCTTACCGTCGCGAGCGATTCGGCATCAACACCTAAAGGATCTGCAAGTACTCTTTCGCGCGCTGAATCAAAGTGCTGCCATAGTTCTTGATACTAATGTTAGCTCGATTGCTACGTTTTGCGCCTTTGACACTAAACCAACCTGTGAACTCCCTATGAAACAGATTGTCAGCAAAAACGGACCGACACTCAGATCGTGAGGGATGAATAAGTCTAAGGCAAAGGCCGAGCTCGCACAGGAAGCGGTCTTCTGCTCCCGTCTCGAGAGTTAGAGCTGGACAGGAATGATCAACACTGAACCTACGTTTGGTATGCTAGAGGGTCTTTTCTCAGCTTCCACTGAAGAATCGCAAGGCCATCGACCTTCTCGCCCGCTGTCACCTTTCGCTTCGGCATTCTGAAATCGGAACCGATAGTGTACAGTACTTGCAAGACCTAGCTCAAGGGCTCCCCGAAAATGGACAATGAGAATAATTATTATTAAGCAGTCGGTAATAGTACTAAACCAATAATCGAGCCCTGCATGAATTCGGTCACCGCTGAAGCAAAAGAAGGACGTATTCTAATCGATGGTGGGGCTGAGACAACTGCTATCTTCAATGCCAGTCTCATGAAGCATCGCAGAGTCCCTAGAAAATCTTTATCTTATCTTATCGATACGGTTTAGTGTCATCGGGTGGGGTGCCTAAGTATGTACCTATGTAGGTAGGCTCGGTAGGTATCATGCTAGTGTGTGGGTTAGGTAACTATATTAGTCCAGCATCCTGGCGTTGCAGACTCCCATTGCTACAAGTCAGATTGGATTCACATCAACGATGCCAGACTTTCGGGTCTACGGTGCATTACTTCGATGTAAAAATAGACACGCTGATATTACTATCAATCATAACTATACATCCCTAACACATAATGCTCTTCCCTTTGTCTTCTACTTCTCCTTTTCAAGGTCAGCCAGGATATCTGCCGAAGCCTTTTCCGCGAGCATGAACGTCGGGCAGACAGGAAACGCGCCCGGGACTTTAGGGAAGGCAGACGCATCTACAACACGAAGATTTCCAACGCCGTGAACCCTGAATTTAGAATCCAGAACCGCCATCGGGTCATCGGCGGGACCGATCGCGCATGTACTTGTTGCGTGATGTGAGTAGGACTGCAGCTTGATAAAATCCTTCTGTGCTTCGTCGGTGCAGTTCTGATTTACACCGGGGCACGGATGTCTCTCATTGAAGGGCGTGATTGGTGCGCTGGCCGAATGCAGCGCCGTGCGGAACGTCTTTACCGCATCGAGAAGCTCTGTCAGATCTTCGTCTCCGTCTTTCTCAAAGAAGTTCAGGTTGATGTCGGGCATCTGTCGGGGGTCGTTTGAGCGCAATCGTACGTATCCAGCCTGCGAACGCGGGTTGATATGTACTATGGCGCACTATATTCAAGCCGAATTAGCAGTGTGAATTGTGCGACACACATTTGTATCTTCATAAGTCCGCGCTCACCTCATATTGGTTCGGGCCATAATCGGTAGGGAATCCCGGCCAAAATCCTTCGAAGGAAAAGCCACCGCACCATGCTTGAATGTTTCGAGTCTTGCGTGCCGTAGGGGTCTTCAAGAAGACGGCAACTGTACTTGCCAAAGAGCCATTCAGAGGCTTACTAGCCAATGATTGAAGGCCCGCTTCATAGTTATCGCCGAGATTCTCACCTACGCCTTCAAGCTGCTTCACCACCGGGATATGGAACTTTTGTAATTCCTTTGCCGGTCCAATACCGCTTAGTTTCAGGATCTGAGGTGAGTTGAAGGTCCCGCCGGCGATGATGACCTCCTTCCGAGCAAAAATTCGACCAAATTGACCCTCTTTAGTAGCGTCGTAGAAAGGGTCAGCCTATACAGAGAATGGTTAGTAAGCTATGGTGCGTTGAAAGAATCAAATTTCAAACTGCTAACCTCGTACTGATGAGAACCTCTCAGAAATTCTACACCAGTTGCGCTGGGTTTCCCATCTTCCCAGTTGATTATGATTCTAGTCACGAGCGTCTCTAACTGGACCGTCAAGTTGAATTTTGCGGGATCGGCCAACGTTCTCTTTAGATAAGTATTCGTGCCAGTTCGTTTGCCATTTCGATCTGCATGGCTAGCCATCCCAAAAACGCCGGTAGCTTGGTCACGGTCTGGATCCAAAGCATTGATGTCTCGTCCGGCGTCACCTCCGGTATGCGAAATAAGCTGACTTGTAAGCTTCTCAAAATCCGAATCTTCTTTCATGAAAGATGGATCATTGATCGTTGTATTGACATAGCCATCATATCCATGGCCCGGTGTGTCGGGTGGCATGTACTCATTTGCTTCCACTGCAAGATTCGGGGTTAATAATTACTATAGTCTATGAAACTCATCATGCTTCAGGAATCCGCGAGTACGTGGACAATGTGGGAGCAGAGAATAGTATGGATTGCTCACGGGTCCTCTCGACCATACTTAGACTGAAGAGAGAAGAGGGCACAGATTCACTCACTCTTTTCAAAATATTTGCGCATATTACTTGCCAGCCAGCCATCATCACCCGTAAGTTCCGCGATGTAATCCCAGTCTGCGTCGTTCGGAAGCGTGCAAATGCCCCCATTGTGCATGGCACAGCCTCCGAGTGTTGCCGCTCGAGGATAATAGATGCCAAGACGTGTTGAGCCCTCTGGCGGATCAAGTCCGACATAGAAGGAACCGTCCGGGGTCCGCCATGTCGTCTTCTCGTATTTCTCTTCGCGCGCTTTGTCGTCAGAATGTCTGACGAAGAAATCCCATCGCGATTTCTCATCGTTGCCCGCTGCGATGAAGTTGGCTATTTCCGAGAAGTTCTTATTATTGCCCAAGTCGACTCCCGCTTCAAGCAGCGTGACACTGTATCCAGCGCGGGCTAGGTTTGCCGCCAATGAGGCACCGCCGGGGCCCGATCCGACTACGATGTAATCATAGCTCTCTGCCGCGGCCCTCACGAGCGTCCGAGAGGCTATGAAAAACCCCGTGGCAATTAGTCGACGAAACATCTTGGACTTGAGCCGGAGCGGCGCAAACAGGCGTGAAACCCCAGCGAGATCATGATGTGGCAACACATAGCTAACGCTCTTTTATATGTGTGATAGGTTAATTTCTACATAGGCATGAACTTTCAAAGAAATTGTCAACCTATCCTCACAGGCGCCTAGATAGGGTAATAAGCAAGCTATATTACATGCTGACCAGCAATACCTAAAGAGGATGCAGTCTTTTGAAGAGAGTCAGCACGGAAATTCTGGCTAAATGGTTAGTTGGGAGATAAAGGCCGAGACCACAATAACTTGGGGACGGAGTTGGAGAAGTCGGTTTAACCCTCCGAATCATCCCTTGAGGCTGATTTGAGCGCCTATACTAATTGTATTATTTAGGGACAAGTCGGTATCATGCCATTACCAAAAGTCTTACTGAGCTCATACAATTAGGACACGTGATTTAGTCTTCCCACAGGAAACCAGGACCGCTTAAGATCTCATCATTCGATATGTTCTGCGCGGGCCATTCTACAGGAGGTCAGTCCGGAGAATATGTTCGGGTAGTGCCCCCCACGATGGAAGATCTCCTCACGTCTCCTCATCTAGACTCATCCCGTGGCTCTGGTATATGTGACTACTAGTACAAGCGTGAGCCAAGTTGTCGGTTCTCCTCCTATGTAGACGCATTACTCGCTAAGCGCGTTTCGACTAAAAGCCATATTCCACTACGCTACTCAAACCTGCGAAAGCACAGGTGGTAAAGAAGTTATCAGGCGTGAGCACAAACCACTTCCCGATATGTTGCTATGAAGTGGTTACGCAAATGACTAGAGGAATGGCGAGACTTGTGAGCAGCGTTGCATGTCTGCTTTGCCAAAACGAGAAGGAGAATCTTTATAATGCCTCTCAGGACTGATTCTCTTACCACATCACAGGTAAATCGTGCCATAGTATTGCCTCGGGCGTGATGCTGCATCAGAGCCACATACTGTATGTAAATCTTGGATCCGATCGCGGAGAAGTGGAACTTTCTTTCAACACTTTTTTTAGCCAAACCTCAATTTACTTGTCTCGCTTGTCTACACTGGATGCGACACCCGCCCTCCACATGGGCCAGTCCCTTTGCTTCCATTACTGCTTATTGCGTATCTTAAAAAAGCCCGTGGCCAAAGTGAATAAGATGGGGGCTCTTCAACAGCAACAAGGACTACATTCGTGGGGTAAACCATGCCAGCCAATAGTTCTCGGTAGAAAAGCAAGAGAGAAGTACAATTGCGTAGGATTGTTGTACAGTGCAGGCACAATTTATTATCAAGCCTAGCGTTGTGGGTGGTCAGATCGCTCGGCTATTCCGGGATGGCTACATTAGTCGAGGCTTTTTCGTGCACGTTGTTTCTAGTGTGCTCAGTAGTCTAGTGGCTGGACTCTGCGAATGTAGTCTAGCGTCCTCTTATTCTCCGTCAAGACGAGTCGATTAGTTGCGACTTTTCTAGAAGCCCGTAAGCCCCACGGTAAGTGGCTGCAACCAATCGCTTTCCTATAGGCCAGAGGTGACCTCATGATTTCCGGTTACAGTAGAGCTTCGGCATTCGTCCGGCGAGTCATCGTTTCCGAAGCCGCCCCCCCTAGATGCTGGAAAGCTTGTTTGGTCCTTGCGCGCAAGAGCCGCATTGTTAGGCGGGAATGGCTAGACTGTTAGCAACAAAAGATCAACTAACCACCCGAGGACAACGATATTTCTAATCACACAGTATAATATAGTATGGTGGGATGCAAATACAGCAGGGTGCGATGCACTCTTGCCGCATATCGTCGGCGTGCTATGGGTCTCATGTAGGTAAGCCTGGGGACCCTAGCTGTACTGAGGTAAGAGATGGATACTTAGCTGGAGAGGAATAAGGCGGAATCACCATCGCTATTACACATAATAACCCAGCATGTTGATCTCAACTTCGACCCCCGACGAAAAACATGACCGCCGGTGGAGTCTCGCTAACCGCCGGCCCACGAATAAGGGCCAAGCTCGTGCCTGACACGGTACCGTGGATGAGGGTGTTTTGGATGAACACGGCCCTAGTAGCTGCAGACTATCAAATACGTGTGCTTTCGAGTACGTAATGAGTGTGGAGGAGAGCGTAATGTTGGCCACGAGAGGAGAAGGGGCGCACGGGGACAGACTAAGCAAGCATGCCACTAGAAAACCAGGAGGCGGCGAAAAATATTACGAAAAGCGAACGTGCGAGTTAAAAAGATCGGCCTTGCTGCTAAACATAACGCCCTCGGTGGAGGACATGGGGGTGAGATTTTTTAAACTTTGTACGAACCCTTCCCTAACGTATTGCTTATCTGAGTTTCGTGCTGTCTTCCCGCGTCAAGCTGAGTTTGAGTTCGGCTTCTGCGAATAAATCTGAGATCTGGCGTGTGTGTCTAAAAGCACACGAAGCTGCCCGTTGGTCGGTGTTTCGTCTAAAGTTCGCGATAAGAACAACTCTGTGTTGGCACAGGGGAAATCCTCTCTGACCTCGGTGCCGGTTCTCCCCGAGGCTCAAGAGTCAGCACCACCAGCACGCAGAATTTATCTGGGCGGGGCTCCCCTAGATTTTCCCGAACCATATTCTTCATCGGACATCTAGGCACGCGACACCAAAAACGACAAGAGGCACTTTTAGGGGCGATATAACGGAGGAGTGAGCAGGCACGGCACTATGTCTGACGTGAAGAAAGAGGACAGCCAAATCATGGCACCATCGCCGGTGCTCTCGGATCACCTCTCCGAGGGAGAAACCGTCGGCCAGGTTAGGGAACTGACGGACGTCGAGAAGGCTCGGATGCAAGATGGTGAAGCCAAATTCAACCGTCTGGGTTGGAAGCGTTTAACGGTCGTCCTCATCGTCGAGGCTATCGCGCTGGGTAGTTTGGGAATGCCTGCGGCTTTTGCGACCCTTGGAATGGTTGCCGGTACGATTCTCTGTGTCACGCTGGGTCTTCTGGCCATCTACAGCAGTTATGTTGTCGGACAGGTCAAGCTTAAGTTCCCCCATGTGCAACATTAGTAAGTAGGAGATGTTCATGGCAAAGCCATCCTTGGCTTGCCCGCTCCTGGTGAGCAATATCGAAAGTGCTGAGACTAACCTTGACACTCAAATAGTGCCGATGCTGGACAGTTGATGATGGGCAGGTTCGGTTACGAATTGTTCAGCACCATGTTTGTCCTGCAGCTGGTTTTTCTTGTAGGCTCTCACACGCTTACGGGTTCGATCGCGTTCCTGAATCTCTCTGATAACGGAGCGTGTTCAATTGTCTTCGGCATCGTTTCCGCCATTATTCTGCTTCTACTGGCCTTGCCCCCCTCGTTCTCCGAGGTGGCCATCCTGGGTTACATCGACTTCGCATCTATCATTCTCGCTATCGGCATCACCATCATCGCGACGGGTGTACAACGAGGTGAGATCGGTATGGCCGCAGATTGGTCTGCGTGGCCCGCCAAGGACGCCACTTTCGTCGACGCCTTCATCGCTGTCACCAACATCGTCTTCGCGTACAGCTTCGCCATCTGCCAGTTCTCCTTCATGGACGAGATGCACACACCCAAGGATTTTGTCAAGTCGATCTGGGTGCTTGGTATCATCGAGATCATCATCTACACGCTGACCGGTGCTCTCATCTACTCCTTCGTCGGCCAGGGTGTCAAGTCGCCTGCCTTATTATCCGCCGGACCCCTCTTATCGAAGGTTGCCTTTGGTGTCGCTCTACCCGTCATATTCATCTCGGGCTCGATCAACGGAACTGTCGCCGGCCGCTACATCCACGGTCGCCTGTATAGAGACTCGGTCACGCAGTACATCAACACACCCAAGGGTTGGATCTCATGGATACTGCTGATCTCAGTCCTTACGATCGTCGGATGGGTGCTTGCCGAAGCGATCCCATTCTTCTCAGACCTGTTGGCTATCTCGTCATCCCTCTTCATCTCGGGCTTCACTTTCTACTTCCCCGCCATGATGTGGTTCATGTTGATTCGAAAAGGCTCCCCTTTCGCCAAGGAAAATTTGCCATGGACAGTCTTAAATGGGTTGTGCTTCATCATAGGAATCGTCGTTCTTGTTGGTGGAACATACGCAAGTATCGAAGATATCGTAAGTGCTCGCTTTGCTTCCCCTCTAACAAAGGCTGTCTCCAGCTGTGGGAACGTGGGACTAACGATGAGTTATAGATTCACGGCTACGCTACCGGCAAGGTCCGGGGTGCCTTTTCATGCGGCTCACCTGAATAGTTAGTCCGATGTTAGGCGAATTCGTACTGCTCAAGGTGGAGAATTGTAGTAGTTCACACTTCGAAGGGCGTGCCATGTAAACAAATGCGTCTGCATTTTATCAATCCTATATCAGGATTTCCGGGCCCATTCATAGCCCAGCCCACATCAGTTATCCACAGATCGAGTCATCCTAACCGTAGCTTAGTTGCTAGTTGGGCATTGGATATCACGTCTATGAGCATAGGATACCCATCAGTGTAGCGATTTACAAGTTAAGCGAGCTACTTGTATTTCATGTCCATGTATATATAAATTTATGCGTTTTTGAACATTTATTCTCGTTCCAATAGCGAATCTTTGACCGCCGACTTTTCGACCATATCAGATCTATGGCCGAGACTAATTCGATGATAACAATGCTCAAGCCGAACTGGGGACGGACGATTAGGTCCTCTTGGACCTCAGCCGATGTCGCCCTCGGGCCGGAATCGGGATTGTAAGACTGCGTGGGACATAGTTCAGCGTTAGTGTTACTGCACGGTCTTGAGCGCCACCCGCTATTTAAGTACACACGATCTAAGACTGACTTACAAGAGTGCTTCTCCTCATTCTGTATAAAGCTCATTGGACACTATTCCGAAGGTTCTGCCTGTAATTCGAATGAATTCGAATACTCTTACATGCCATGTCCTAGTAAAAGGGGTCGCAGCTTCGGACATGTAACGGGACGTGTTCCATCGAGACAACGGGCTTGACCGCTTTCCTGGAGTAACCTGAAAGAACTGAGTTGAAGCATAACATATCTGCGGGCAGTAATAAGCACTAAAGAACAGATGCGTTCTTGAATGGAAAATAATTGAGTGCAAGTGCCATTCATACTCTTGAGGCTCAGCTCCGATCGAGCAGGCAGCGTGTATGTCTATCTTTAGATCCAAGCGGCAGAAGCGCACACAATGGAACCCTATAGATTCAAGGGAGAGGGAGTCAGAGGCGGGAGTACGAAGCATGACGGGCTTTGCCGGCCGTTACTCTGACCACCTGGCGCAGAGAATCCCTACTAGAACCGAGGATTGTATTGCCTTGCTCGACTATGAGACGGCGACTACCACATCTTAAATTCGGCGCTGAAATCATGTGACTCCTCGGAGGAGTCGCCTATAAGACCCACGTATGATGCGGCTGCTTAGACCCTAACTTATATTTCACTTCAAGGCGAGGGGTGAGAGACTATTGAGATGCTTGTTGTTGGGGCCTGCCTGCAGTGATGCTACACGACCTTCCTTCTATCACCCATACCTCTGTTGGTCCTCTTAAAAAGAGAGCGGCTAGCATACTGTGCAGTTTTGAAGTATATTCATCCATACCCATGTAGTGTCTTCTAAAACGCTGGCTTCAATAACCCGAAACTAACACCCCGTGCTATACTGTGCGATTATTAGAGGCTATGAAGCAGTTTCACGACTCAACACCGCAAACCGGAGCTTGGCGGAAGAGTGTCAGTAATGATGTGGCAAAGCTGTGAGCAAGTATGGCTTGTCATATTCCTCCTAAAGCCTCACACGGTAGCATTCTGCGCTTATTTCATTTTTACCTGGCGCGCTGCCAGTACTCGGGAATGTGGTATCCATTCGGGTTGCTAACGAACGTACATCGTTTCGTGTGTATATATCTCAGACTTAGGCCTAAACTTACCACCTGATTTTACAACCCATCATCATGGGTTAACTTCATCGGCATAGCGAAACTAGCAGCCTCATTCCGGGAAGCGACTAGAACAGCAGCAAGGTATAGCATTTTCTGCTGTCGATCTCGCTTATGCTACGCCACTGAAGCCGAAGTCGTGTGTCTATATATTTGGTAATAATCTGGAACATGATCCCTGAAGAAGCCTGGAACGGAACTTTCCAAGTGATCGAGATTGCTAGCACAGTAGGATTACCCCCAAGTCATCGAAGGGCTGTGTTCCCTGTGTCGGTCTCTAAGATGAGAGGTGCCTGCAGGTCGAGACAGATAGCGTAAAGGCGGATGTAGTATTCTCGGCATGTGTATAGACTAAGCGAAGGTAGACCGACTAATACTCACATGGACATCGGAGGTTGTACGACGAAAAACAGCGAGGCTGTGAAGGGGCAGCTCAGCTAGTAGTATACGACCATTTTGAAAGCTGTGATCATCTGCTTATTGATGTTTGATCTCAGTATCATTCAAAACCTCCGTGAAGATGATCTCTAGAGGTGTGGACTCGCAAACTTCCTAAATTGAAGTTATAAGACTGGAAGCTTGCAAACATTCTACTATCCTCGTACCAAGTGTCCAGCGACAAGTCCGGTTATACACTCTGGTAATGAAGAGACGGGATCCGTGTGGATTGTGCATACGGGGAGGATGCGACTGATTTGCTACTCGCTGGTGCGGTAGCCTTACTTGGTTCTAGATGATGCGAAGTCAGCGTTAGAGAAGATGTGCGATCGACCAACAGCATGAGATACCGGCTTCATAGGCACAGACCCCCCACCCCTGGAACTTGATTGTGCCACTGTGCGAAAGGCCAGGATTACCAATGAGGGAAAGCCCCCATGAACAAGAAATGGAGTGGTGACATTCCTTGGGTCTTTTTAAATGTGAGCACCGGCTGCAGTTTGTGGTTGGTGAAAAATAAGCGCGCTCAGTGTCCGTTATGCAACGACCTGTTCTTCCATTGATCGCCAAGATACTGCATAGGAAGGTAGGCCGAGCAACCGAAGCTGGTATGTTTCTCGCTTTCGTAATTTCAGAGGCCAAAGAAATGAAAAACAAGCTAATGTTGGTAAGATCCGGAATTGCAGAAGATATTTGTAACTAGCAGAAGCAAACCCCTTAAACCTATCAGTAGTGTCATGGCCGGGAGTTAGCCTGTGAGTGACTATTTCTTCCGAGATTCGCTCTGTATTGCCCATGTTACCGCGCCCGTGAGAAATGACATTGTTTGGGTAGTAGAATGCACCTGTTTGAGGGTAAATACCCTTCCATGGGTTTCTGGCTGGTAAACTCCTCTTTGCTTCCGCACAGCATACCCTGACCCCATTGTTAGCACTCAACAACGGAGGGGGTTATTTGTATTCATCAAACACTCGCTCATCGGGCATGCTAGCTATTGTGAGCCACGTCATGCTGAGAACTAACAGCTCTCATGATGGATTCGCACCGAACGTACTCATCAGCAAGCAAGGCTGTGTGAATGCTAGATGGTATCACGAGTGAAGCGTGCCGAAGCCACAACGGCGAATCTTGAGCCAAGTATGGCATCTGGATTCCGCCCATAGAGTCGTTCGACGCACTGCCCGATGTTACGCTTGCTGAACCACCGCCACAAGCTCGTCAGCAGCACCAATTGGAAACCGACAGAACGTTGACTCGGAAGCGCTAAGCGGGTGCCGCCACAATCATCCTCACCTGTGTTACCTGCCATGCTGGAAGAAGTGCTGCAGACAGAGTAATACGCCCATATAATAAGGTGATTAAAATAGCAGACCTCTCTGCAGCCAAGGTCAGGGTGACCGCACGTAGTTACCGAATTCGGATCAAATGTCACCATAGAACAGTGTCAAATGGTGTCCGTTTATCGCCGACCCCAATAATGCCGCTGAAATTGCCCAATGAGAGCCACATTCTGTGGAGGGAGCAAATGTACAGTTCCTCATTACGAAAGTGAAAAGAATGCACTCTCTCTAGAAGACATAAGCCTACATAGAATGCTATCTCCGGACAGTACTCTTGACACAGTAAACTTTATTGGCCCCCCGGTCATATGAAAGTGTCAATGATGATGCACATATGTCTCCTGTATCTCGTCCGGGATACTGAGAGAGAGGGAATCAACCACACCCTTCTTGGAGAGGGCAAGATCATCGTGCCTCGGATTCCGGCCACTTCGGTGAGCCACAAGCCTGCGATAGATGAGTACAGAACGAATGCTGCCGTTGAAAGCCGATCATTTGACCTAAGTCATTTGAGAAGCATGTTCTTGAAATCAGCAATCCCTTTGAGCCAATAGCGATGTGTTCTATGAATAATCTGTATCCTAGTACTTACTTCGGGGACCTAGAAGCCCTGCTGACGCATGTCAAGTCACGCCGGCAGAAACTGAAGTTGTCTAAATCTTCTGCGAATGGACTGTCCAGTATACTAATATTGCGCGTTCAGTTTGTTTTACATACCCTTCGTTGGGGGACGTCTAGGAATAGGAATGACTGCAGAATGCAAGTTGTTGCAACCCAACCTTCGAGGGATATAGTCTTTAGCAGAAATGAGATAGGGATCAAGCGACGAGCCTTGACGCATTTACTCAAGATTTACTAATGCGCTTATAGAGCCGCTTAGCTGGTAAAGCCGCAGCGGATGGAACCGGCCGAATCAAGAACCTGACCTGGCGCAGCCCGAACAGGCAACGTCGCATCGCCCATCGGCACCATGGGGGATTTTAGAATCTGGGTTGCCACTAGAATCTTGAAACACGAATTGGCCACTGGTGTTATCCCGCTGTGATGTCAGCTGGGAAAGCGTCTTATTTCGCGGAGACAGGCTTCCGTGAAGAGTAGCGCTCCTCGTTTACATGGACTGGCCATCTCTGATAGGATCTCCTGGTGTCCAATTAGATAGCACAGACCGATATCATAAGCAGAGAAGCCTACAAGTCTTGTTCGGGTATGGCGATAGGCCAGGCCGAATGACGTAGTGCGCGAAGACTGTTGGGACAGACAGTGAGCTGGGTAAAGACGAGGTAAGTTACCAAAGGCAGATAGAGCTTCCAAGATTATGACTGGGTAGGTGGACAATCTGATTTCGAAGAGTACCCAGTTGCTTTCCATGAGCTTGGCATCCTTGCTGACCAGCTGTTTGCGATGCAAGATGTGGTGGCATCTGATAAGTATGCTTTGAAGGATGAAGTACCATGCATTTCTGGGTGGCCATGCTGTAAGCGGACCAGTGGAATGGTTGGAAGCACAAGTACGACAACGCTTCTGGATCAAGCCGCGGGGGCGACCAATGCCCTTATTCGGCGGCAAGCGAACCACGCTCCATATCTATACTTGTATGCTTGTCAGGAGTGAACTGGATAGCCCTAGCAGTGGATGTTGTAACATAGAGTAATAGTAACGGAGCTTGCTACTACACAACTTGGACAACTAGAGTAAGGTGGCTTCAACCGGAGATGACAAGATGGCCAGAAGACAACCGCAATGCGTCGGCGAGCACGAGATGATGTGACATGATGCGACTTGATTTGATTTGATTTGATTTTCTTTAAGAGACACGCAGAAGTCAGGTCCAATAGTATCGGACAGAAGCCATGTGAAGCTGAATTATGGCTGCAGGACTCGGGTCTAAAGGTGTTTGAGACAAACATGGTTGAATACATATATCCCTCTTCTCAAGTAGGACTTACCTTATCGAACTCCATGTACTTCTCATCTACCCCAATCCATACCCGCGCCCTGGAAAGGGACATGTAGCTCTAAGTATCCTCCTTCAAAGGTATCAGTAGGTAAGTACATAGTCTCTCTATTCGCCCAAATAAGTCCCAATTGCAAACATCTTAGATTAGCACTCTTCCGGAGGTAAACTCCATACCATACTACATGCCTAGTAAGCCATCTAGCCACGACCTGCGTCGAACGTGCTGTTATGAAATCCTTTGGCATACTGGGCGGGGGCCTCTGCTGGATGGCTTCATGAGGGCTCGTTATATACTGAAGAAGGTAGGGCTGGTCTGGGTCCCAATATGCCCTGCCCTATTGACCGGGTAGCAGTACGCGGCAAATTCTTATGATTCGCGCATTCAAGAATCAACATCGCATCTACTGTTCTCTCGGATCTTTAGACTCGTTCCCGGTTTGCAGACCATCTAATCATTATCACGATGCCAAGTCAAGCTAAAGAATATCTCCCTGCTCCACATTCCGCGATCACCTTTGGGAGTGGAGTACTCAACACTAACACTAATAATGGTCATAACGCTCGGACAGGCCACCAATATTGCGTTCCCCATGTGTACATTAGAGTTGGTAGCCCATCTGGAAAGATGCTTAGGTAGGTACGCATCAGTCAACGTGCTGTACGTAGTAATCATCAAAGGCGGCTCAATCCTCTACTTGAGTACGGGCAGGGATACCGACTGGTATATTTCTTCGGGGATTCGAACCTTTCATCCATGTTTATTGCTCTTGATATTCTGCTTATCCCCTAGCCTACTGCATATTACAGTAGGTAGTTTGACAGTGGCTCTCACGACTGCTACCCACTGCGTATCTCTCATGCTTCACATCTGATGTACTGAAGATATACTCCGTAGTACCTGAGTTTCCAGAATCGAAAAGGAAGAAATCTTTAATTGGATGAGCTGACGACCACCTGTATGACAAGTTACCTCAATGGATTTGTTCACCTATGCTTAGAATGCTTACAAAATCTTTAGATCTTTCCTAGTTTCACGCTGGGTAGGTTAGCCGCAACAATTCTCGTAGCAAATGGCCAGGTGGCCGCGGTTTTGGCTTTGCGTGACTATTATAGTGTACGGTCTATTTGACCCCAATACCTCTTGGCTTCTTTCCATCTGACGGTAACCCAGTACGGGGAGAGCAAGCTGGGTTCCCTACCACATGTCGGTCCCCTGTTTTGATACCGATCGGATTTACTTCAAATACCGCTCGGAATTGAGAAAACTTTGCATTTTTGATGCCGGAGGACTAGTCAGCAGAAGCTTCATTTAAAGAAGAACAAGCTAAGGTAAGGAAGCTATCTTGGGGGGCCCCAACCTCCACAATATGCCAGACATCTATTTCCATAATTAGGTATGCTAGCAGATGGACTAACTACGTATAAGATTAGTGCTTCATGCTCGCAAACTTACATCTTGCCGCTAATATATGGTGTGTGGTAGCGGAAGCAGCATACCTACATACGCGTATATTAATATTCGACAGTTATTTACATCAGTACGTATGTACTTCCCTGTGCTGGCAACCAAAAAAGGATAGTACGTCTGCTCAAACGATGAATCATTTGCATTTGCTAAGACAAGGTGCCCGCTCCCTACTGTGCAGACCTAAGTTAGGAGAGGTAGGAGAACAGGGGTCTTGTAGGTTGTAAAGGAATAGCTTGCAGAAAGAAAATGCATCCATGCATGAGAGTATGCTCATGTGTGTAGAAAATAGAATGTGGCGAATGCATTCTACTTCTATGGTACTAGGAACGTTACCTGCTTCTGAGTCTGGCATTCGCTTAATTCATGCGAAGCTGGTGGCAGATCTCCATTATACAGCTGCACTACTGACGTAGGCATGCGATAAGAAAACCTCTTTTGAGTTGAAGCCTGCGGTCCTGCTGTATATGTAAGTTGATCGAGGTGGGTAGTAATTTAGACTCTATTCAACTCACCCAAACTTGCCACATGGGCAACCGTTCAACGCCAATGTTGATTGGTTCTCATTTCTTTAATTGATGTAATCCGAAAGGAAGAGTATAATCCCACTTTTTAAACAACTCGATTCCAGGTTTGCTTTCGCAAGTATCTGCGCCGACTATACAAGATTGATAGCGCTGTCTTGCAGTATATACTACCTATATGTAGGCTGCCTCTCGATATGCTTTTACGGTATCTAGGTACCTTGTAGTACACGTGCCAGAAGGACACTACGCATACCCTGTACTGACCTGGCGAGCCCTGGGAGGCTCAGCGCTCCTCGTACAGGGGGCTGCATGTACCTACTGTAACTCTGGATTTAGCACCAGAACTCCGCCAGTACTGAGCCCGTACCCACCACTGTACAGAAGTAGTACAGCGCTTGTGGTGTAGTATGTACATGGGGGGGTGGTCGCTTGAGGTTGCCCGCACCCGCGCTTGTTCGGCTTCCAACCCCCATCATCTCCTTTCTCACCTACATACAGATCTACGACCGTCACACTGCGTGCGCATCGCTTCGTCCCAAAAATACCTACACCTACACCCTCCACCTACGCACTACACAACAACCCGCCGCTGCCAACGCACGACGTGCGTTACGCTTCGTATTACGAAACCAGCCCTCCCCATCAGACGTCTGCCTCTGCAGCTCTGCAGCCACGGATCCGCCGCAGTTGCGCGCGAGGCTGACTCGCCGCCGCCATCGCCAGTCCCACCCCCATCGCTGGAGGGATCCCCCATGTCTTGTCTGCGGCAGCCGGCAGCATCACCAGGAACAGGAACAGGAGCAGGAGCAGGAACGGGAACCAGAGTCAGAGCCAGGCGAGACGATCGCCTGCGGGAGCGTGGTTCGATCCACCCGTTGCTGCGCATTCCTCATTCCTTCGGCGCTTGAGCTGGTATAATAATACCCCAACCGCCCCCCAGACTCCAGGTCTCGGTCTAAGAGAGGCAGAAGCTGCCATGCGGTCCGTCCTCCCCTAAACCACACCTCGGTTTTCTAGAAATCTTGATTTTGACTTGCTTGGTGTTGGCTTGTCTTGTCTTGTCTTGTCTTGTCGTGTCGTGTCTTACCCATCCTTGGCCCCTCTGTTGTTTTGGCTTGTTGCGCCTTGGCTGCTCTCTCACGCCTGCGCTTATGCCTATGCCACTGTCTGCGTCGCAGACTTCCTGACCAAACCGCCTTTCCTTCTCTGTCTCGTGTCTCGTGTCTCGACAGCCTGTTTCCAGCCATGCTGATGACTTGTTCCATGGTAGACCCGATGGCTACTGCGACTGAGCATGTGCCGAGAAGCTTACCCGGCCGCGAGCCAGACGACGGGCTAGCTCCACGCACGATACCCATCATCACCACCCCGCCAACGCCGACCCCGATCATAAAGACATCGGCGCCCTCGCCGGCTGCCGGAGATCCCATGGACATCACCACGCCAACTAGTTCCTCTGCCGCGCAGAGTATTGGCAGGAGCTCCGATGGCGACGGAAGCGACACGAATGAGCGCAAGAACACCGCACCTGCGAACGAGCAGAGCTCGGCCGGTGCCCCCAATAATTCGATGCCGGCGCCTTCAACCGTGCCGTCAACAGCATCTGCGCCCGCTGCCGCCGCAGCTGCTGTTCATCAACCCAAAATAGTCCAGACTGCGTTCATTCACAAACTTTACAAGTAGGTCTATACGATCTTGAGATGAGAGCTATGTCGGTTGACTTTGCCGTAGCATGCTAGAAGACCCGAACATACAACACCTCATCAGTTGGTCGAGCTCTGCCGAAAGCTTCGTCATGTCACCTTCCCATGACTTCTCAAAAGTACTGGCGTGCGTATTATCTCTTATGGTAGCTGAGAACGAGCCGAGAATTGATGGTTGCATAGTCAATATTTCAAGCACACTAATATCTCATCCTTTGTACGCCAGCTGAACATGTATGGTTTCCACAAAGGTTAGTGTCATTATCCTTTGCAATCCCAACGCCAGCCACAAGTTGACGCTTGGTTCTAGTCAGCGACGTTTTTCACACAGGAAACCCTGAAACTGCGCTTTGGGAGTTTAAACACGGAAATGGCAATTTTAAGAGGGGCGATCTCGTGGGACTGCGAGAGATCAAGCGACGGGCCTCACGACATGCTCTTGTCCACCGGGAGTACAGCAATCAAAAGCCCACGCCGTCACAACCAGGCACCCCCGCTGAGCCAATGCCAGTCATTCATGACGGATCAGATCCACGGCTCGCCAGCTTTGAGCACTCACTCTATGAGTATAATATCCGATTACAGCGCTATGAAGAATCTGCTCAGTATATGCATGTTAAGCATCAAGCGATGGCGGAAACTATGAGTAAGCTACTACAATTAAACCAGGACTTAGCTAAGACCATCCTGGCGATTGTGCCGCCTGAGAACCCAGTTCATAGAGATGGTGAGTTTCTCTGTATAGAAAGGCTTTCCTTGTTTCTTCGATGTCTAATATGTCCCAGTCCTTACTTTGCAAAACGAAATTCACCGCCAATCTGAATATCTTTTGGCTGCAGACGATCCGCTTGACCCTCCCGGCTCGAGTAGTCGTCAGTACTTTTCCAACCTAGACAACCCACCCGTGTCACCCCGTCAACTAGCACAGGATTCGCGTGCACCAGCTCATCAATCTCGAAGTACCAATTTCTATCGCCCACCTGTGCCGTCCAACCTTTCCATCGGCTCGCGGCGTCATTATGGGTCGATAAGCGGTGCACCGTCTCAGTCATCGCCCTCGCCTCTTCGATCCCAGGCACCACCGCCACCTCCTGGTCCTCATCCATTGGCAGCAGTTGAGCCGCCACCTAATAGTCTAGCCAGGCGACACACATCGGCAGACATCCGCGCACATGGCTGGCAACCTAACCCACCGCCATATCTCGGTTCTGGACCCCCTTCCTCAAATTGGCCTTCGTCTCCGAGTAGGGTACCTGTAGAAGACCATCGGATTCGCGAGGCCCCATCTGGGTATTCTCTCTCGCGACCGGCTACTCCTCCTGCACCCCCGTTCTCCAATGGGAACATTGGTAGTAGTTTGGAGAGCTTGAATAATTGGTCCTGGGGCTCAGCCAATCGAGAAAATAAAAATCTTTCGGTTCGAGATATCTCTGCTCCGCCTACTCGGCGAGGAAGTATGGCGCACATTCTCAACCCGACGGATACAGCTGAGCGAGAAAACGAAGATAACCCGAGAGGAGACGATGATCGTAAACGTAAGCGAATGCAATAATGGATTGCAAAAGCTGTGGTGGAGTTGAATTAATTTGGGTTCGACACGCTTGAGCATTACCGACGTACGGATGCACAATTGGGAGGACCAACTCTTTGCTTGCATTACCACGGTGTAGGGACGGATTAGCGAGTCTTTTAGGATGCCCATAACGCCACAGCGCTACCGTGCAACAACGCATACTCATCTGTTCATTATCTAACTTCAGCGCGCATCTTGTCATATTTCCCTTCGTTTATCCTTCATTTCACCTTCTTGTTCGTGTCAAAAAATCGGTCAAACGATCCGCCTTGGGCTAGTTTAGAGTCGGGGTAGGATTCATCAGGATTAAGATACCATTTTCTAGACCGGTGAAGGGGTGGACGCGATTTATGTATGTTTGTGTAGGGCGAAATGATGGGATGCAATCTTTTGCCATTTAGCTTGTGACTCTTTTTTTTTTTTTTTACCTCAAACATGGAATGTACTACTATGGAGGCTTTGTCTTCTTTTCTCGAAGAGAACACCTGGATATCTCAAAAACGGTTCTACGAACACTGGTCATGTTAGTCCTCGCCCGCGCTGAGTCCAAGAATCTAGTATCTCGCTCGCCAAGCTGTTTAATCTTTGTACTCTTATTTGTGGATGTGAGATGAAAGCAGATACTTGCTCTGATGATGACGACGATGATGATGACGGTATGTAGTGAGATCAATGGGCCACAGATAGTCTGATTATACAAGTCTTCTGCCATGTCTACGATGCGTTCTCAGAAGCATAGTCTGCGCGGCGTCCCACATGACACGGTGAGAAAGTTGATTGAGATGGGTATTATTCAGCCTTTGCCTCTTTAGATTTGTCCTTCTTTTTCTTCTTTTTCCGCCTTTTCTTCCTCTGCTGTTCCGAGGCGTCTCCTACGCCGCCGGGTACCGAGTCCTCGCGAGGGGAGGCGATATTCTGGACATCATCTCTCATCTCTACCTGGCCATTTCCCTTGTTCTTTTCCCCGGACTCATCATTCCTCAAACTGTCAGCCCTTGCGCCGTTCTTCTCAAGTTCGGGCTCTGACAGTTTCGAGCCAGCGACCGAATGCGACATTTCGCATCCTCTTTCCTCACCATTTGCTCCTGGTTGTGTCTCTTGTTCGTCCACCGGTGACTCTTCCCTTCGAACCCTCTTCTTGGCCCTCCCTAGCCCGCTCCGCCCGGGCTCCTCGTCATCATCACTGCTCTCCACCTGTCGCCGCCTGCCTGAGGCGTCCTTCTTATTATTCTCTATGCCTCGCTTCCGCCCGAGAAGGCGCGAGCGCAAGATCTGATCTGATCGCTCTTTCTGCCGCTCGCTACTCCGCTTCGACGGCGCGCCGAAGCCGAGGCCTGCGTTCGGGTCTTGTGCCCGCGTCTCTGTGAATAGAGACTCTTCGGCGTCGTGGCGCTGGCGCGCACTGGAGTTGGAATTGGAGGTTGGTGGGGCCTTGCTTGTGGATGTGGATGCGAGCGCAGAGAAGGATGCGGTGGGTTTCGTCGCGTTGGAGGAGGAGGAGGAGGAGCATGTGTTCTGAGGGGGTGCGCGCGATGGCATGAAGGAGCGGACGATGCGTAGGCGTGCTTCGAGCTGTGTTTGCACCCGGTTCATGTCCACTGTGTAGTTCGGCGCGGGGTTCACGCCTTTGGATGATGGCGCCATGGTGTTTGGACTGCCTGTCTGTCTAGCGCTCTTGCGCAAATGTTGAGAGCTTGGCGAAGGGTGGAATTGGCTGCTTATATGTACTGACAATCCATGATGTTTTTACAGTACGTAGTCACTTAGAAAAAGAATGAGTGAAGCTTTACGTAGGGAGTCGTGCCGGCGTAGCTTGTTGAGCTCTATGCTCTTGGAAAATTACTTCACATGCTTTATCGCTCTGTCGGAGTTGAAAGCGTTCTTGTAACTGCATACCTCGCAAGGAGCATATATGTAACCGCAGGGAATATTTACTAGTCGATGCCTGAAATTTGCCCCTATTACCCTGAAAGTTTAAGTATCCTCCTCTTCATCATGTCAATTATACTATCAGATCACTAAATAATAAGCTAAGATTATTACTCATGTACATCGTGTATTATTCCTTTGCCCCTTGTTCATTCCTTTGTCGCTTCATAGAACGCTACAGGTACTCCGAAGGCAGGTCGGGAGACCACGGCCGCGTTGTCCTGCTGCGCGTGCCAGTCGCCGCGGTATTCGATCCTGTCGTATTTCTGAAGCATCCGCACAGCTGTTATTATTTCACATTAGCTGCCCACGTTTCAATCTGTTAGGTTCAATGTTGCTTGTGACTCACTGCAGTAAGCCATCTCTGTCATGGCAAAGTTTTGGCCGGGACACTGTCGGGCATAACAGATTAGTGTATAATTCTCCTGACAGACGTTGAGACGCCATCTACAATGTCCTAAGAAAACGTACAATTCGAGGTCCGCCGTTGAACGGAATGTATTCCCAGGGCCTGGGTTGCCAGGAATACCATCGCTCGGGACTGAAGAGGTAAGGGTCCGCAAACTTCTCGGACACCGGTGGGTAAAGATCGCGTCGCCTGTGGAGTGTCATCGGGTTGTAGCAGATAGTGTCGCCCTTCAGGACGCTGATGCTAGGGGCACCGGGAGCGCCAGGTAAGACAGTGTCAGCCAATGCCTCTTTTATCTGTTAAATGTTAGCGGGTTTGTCTGGACTCTGAGTATATCTCCATTGCAAATCATGAGAAATGAAAGGTAATGTAATAATTTCAGGATCAGGCTGATCGTTACATACTAAAGACGTAGTTAGCATTTGGTCAGGCGTAAACGTATCAAGCTCATCGTGTGCCAAGCTTACCATTTAAGGGTACTGCTGGATGAAGTCTAAGAGTCTCTTGAATCGTGTAGCGAAGGTACTTCATATTCTTCAAGATCTCGTACGTTGGGGTGCCGTCTTCTCCTACAAATCCCAAGACTTCAGCTCGGAGCCTGTCCACCTTGTCCGGGTATGCGGCAAGTTCATAGAAAGTCCACGACAAGGTTGCGGCCGTAGTATCTCGGCCGGCTAAGAGAACAGCAATAAGTTGATCGCGAATGACTTTGGGGTCTCGGGTATACCGTGCTAGATTATGGAGGAATGTGGATTCAGTATCCGACTTGGTGAGCTTTTCTAGTTCTTCTGGCGGGATTGCAAGTGTCCGCCTAATATATGGCATGATGAACTCTTCGATCTTCTTGATGTCGTCATAGTACTCCTTATGAGATGCCAGCTTGTCGAACGGTCTATATGGTATTAGTTAGCTAACGCTCGCAGGTCTCAATGTGTAATGTACCATGTTGTGGCGCGTTCTTACCTGAATATTCGAAGCACCGATAGGCGGATTTGATGACGGAGAACATCGTTGAAGGCATACGTAAACTCGGAATTCGGGCTAGCATCCGTTAATTTCGCTGTGCCTGTATAATGAAGGGGCACCTGAGTCCAGCTTACTTATCCAAGCTATTGGCGCTCTCACCAAGGAGAAAATCAGTCGTCACATCCATTGTCATGCGAAAGAAGAGATCCATGATGTCGACAGTCTGACCCGACGGAGGAATATGACTCATCATCTTCTCTATCTGACGCTCAAAAATGATCAAATCGCTTATTCGATCGGTCATAAACATAGGTCGGATGAGGCTGCGGCTGCTGTGCCAGAGCTTCCCGTCTGTGGTGAAGATACTGTCGCCGAGGAATGGAGACCATATTCTGTGGAAGTTCGGCCCTTTCCCGAACGAATGGAAATCCCCAGCCAAGATAGCCTTGACGTGTGCCGGCTCTCTTGTCTCGATAGTTCTCGACCCGGGCAAGAATTGGTGTTCGTATACATGGCGGCTCTCTAGAGGCAGTGAATCGTAGATTTCCTCGTAAGCTTCGGCGATTTTGTTTTGGGTGGACTTCTTGATAGTCCACAGGACGTTATAGCTTGCTAATTCATATCAGTAAGAACTAACTGCCGGTCGAGCAAGCTTGCAGGACATACCAGTGACAGGGTTATTGCATATAAGATAGGCTCGTTGTCCACCGAGTTTTCGAATAGCGGCATGTCTCTTCGCCGCTACAGCTAGTTGGTAGCTGGTATAGAGTACCAGGATTAGCAGCACGTAGGTTAACAACGCTCCTGCGCTGCCGCTGCCGAGGTTGATGCTCGACATCATGATCTTGATGAGAGTTCCTAATTGACTAGCTAGACAAAGGTTATAATCCCTATTGCGAACAAACCTTGAGCCATTGAGAATTCCGGATCAGCAAAGAGCCGCCTTCAAGGTCATATATGTCAAGTAGCTGCCTGAAATACACGGGTTTGCGGGGTGTACGGTAGCTCAATTTGTACTATTACAGGGGTTATATCCAACGATCCGGGGTCTCCGTTTACATCCGCCTCAGAATCCGAATCACTCTGGTGTTACGCGCGGCGAGCTACAGCATCCGATGTAGTGTAGATACTCATTCACCTAACAAGATGTGGCACACACAAGCAATGAGAGAATGTTGATACAAATCATGATAACTTAGTTCGAGTCCCCTCGTCTAAATTAGCAATGCAGTATAACAGACAGCCTCCATTGACGTGCAGAGTAGCTTCCAAGCTGTATACTTCGCATATGTTCTAAGTACTTACACCTATTCCGTATACCTTTGGTAGAGCCAACTGGTTGTGAATTGTCCAATCAGAGATAGAATTGGTAGATAAGAGCCCCCCGTATATACAGTGTGTGTAAAGAATGCACAGTGATTAGATACCGTGTTTTCCCATGTGCTTCCGGGGGCAGCCGTGGCAGAGCCGTGGCAGCTGTCGACGATTACCGATGCCATCCATGTGAACAATCCTTTTTATGGAACTACGTATCACCACCAGCTTGCTGCTCGTCTAGTATCCCGGCGCAGAAAATTATTCGACATTCTTGATTTAATCTTCGTCTGGTTGCAAGTGGTTCCCTTCTTCGACTCCCCTCTCCTCTTTCCTTATCCCTCACCGCCACAATGTTCAACCTCGCGCGTAGCCGAGCCGCGGCTTCTGCCCTGCGCTCGTCCAAGTCCAAGGTGAGTGAGGTCAGCGCGTTTGCGCTTCTGGTATCTAGCCAACGGCGACGAGGCAATTATACAATATAAGCTAACGATCCTCTTCGCCTGCCACAGAACGCTTTCGCTCCCTCGTCCAGGATACCCGGTCTTGCCCAGCAACAGAGAAACCTGAGTATTCACGAATATCGCTCAGCCGAACTCTTGCGACAGGTAGACATCCCTATTCCCCCTCCCCCTCCCTCGAGCAGAACATGCACCCCTGATAAGTCACCGTAGTATGGCGTGGGAGTTCCCAAGGGCTCTAATGCTACAACCGCCGCCGAGGCCGAGAAGATCGCGAAGGAGATAGGGGGTGAGGACATGGTCATCAAGGCCCAGGTGCTTGCCGGCGGTCGTGGCAAGGGCAGCTTCGACAACGGCTTGAAGGGTGGTGTTCGCGTCATTTACTCGCCCACCGAGGCCAAGATGTTCGCCGAGCAGATGATCGGGCACAAGCTCATTACCAAGCAGACTGGTGCGGCTGGCCGCCTCTGCAATTCTGTCTACATCTGCGAGCGCAAGTTTGCTCGCCGCGAGTTCTACCTCGCCATCCTCATGGACCGCGCCTCTCAGGGCCCCGTCATCGTCTCCTCATCCCAGGGTGGCATGGATATCGAGTCCGTCGCCAAGGAGAACCCTGCTGCCATCACCACCACACATATCGACATCAATACCGGTGTCACCGACGAGATTGCTCGGGATATCGCTACTAAGCTGGGCTTCAGCGAGCAGTGTATCGAAGATGCCAAGGACACCATTCAGAAGCTCTACAAGATCTTCCTCGAGAAGGACGCCACCCAAATCGAGATCAACCCACTCTCCGAGACCTCTGACCACCAGGTTCTGTGCATGGATGCCAAGTTTGGTTTCGATGACAACGCCGAGTGGCGACAGAAGGAGATCTTCCAGTGGCGCGACACCACTCAAGAGGACCCCGAAGAAGTGCGCGCTGCCGAATCCGGACTGAACTTCATCAAGCTGGATGGTGACATCGGCTGCTTGGTCAATGGTGCTGGTCTTGCCATGGCCACGATGGACATCATCAAGCTGAACGGTGGACAGCCTGCCAACTTCCTTGATGTTGGTGGTGGTGCTACCCCTGCCGCCATCAAGGAGGCCTTCGAGCTCATCACCAGCGATCCCAAGGTGACCGCTATCTTCGTCAACATCTTTGGTGGTATCGTGCGATGCGACGCCATCGCCCACGGTCTTATCAACACCGCCAAGACCCTGAACCTCAAGGTTCCCATCATTGCTCGACTCCAAGGAACGAACATGGAGCAGGCGCACCAACTAATCAACGACTCCGGAATGAAGATTTTCTCGATTGATGACCTGCAGAGCGCTGCTGAGAAATCAGTACAGCTATCGAAGGTGGTGAAGATGGGTAGGTCATATCGTGTCTACAGGTGACGGCCGTGGAGATAATGAATAGTAGCTAACATTTTGTTGTTGCGCAGCTCGGGACATCGACGTCGGTGTAGAATTCAGTTTGGGTATTTAAGGACGGTATAGACACTGGTTGGCTTCGTTGTACTAACTTCGTCAGGGGCAAATGTTTGACGTGTGCATTAAGGAGGGGCTAATGAATAGACAGACGGGGCGGGCACGGAACTGTTTCTCATTATACATGCATTCATCATGTCCATGTTACTTCTTCTGGGTCTGTCTCAATGCATTATATTCCTAATGCTTCCGTCGTCTGACGATCTTCCATGCGGATTGCAATTTACTTTTTGAAGTGATGAAAGCTAAGATAAGAGCAGATTTGAACCAGCGCTCTTTCAGAATTAAGTATTACTGATCTGTATAGCTGTATGATATTCGTAATGTCGTCCGAACCAGCATAAGGCCTACGCTCGATCGGCACCCCCACGCCCAGACAAGGCTCCAGCCGTCTCTTGCCAACGACATCTGAAAGATGCCTGTATCACAGACGCTGTATGTGACTTCCCCTTTATACTAAACTTGACAAGTATTTCAATCTCAGGGGCCGTTGGCCATCTCCGCACAACGCGTTTTATCCGATTTCTAGGATGCTTCACCCGAGGACTTATCCATGTCCATCCAAAGATTAGCGAACCACCCACAAATGGTTCCGCCCAAGCTTTCTCATTCATTCAACGATGGTGGATATTTTCAAAGATTGAAATGCCCAGCCTAGGCCGCAAGCCACCAACCCTCGCACTTCTCCATGAGGATATACACATCCCCATTATTGTCGAACCAGTCTCCCACTACCGTCCGGCCCACCTGCAGCACCACCACGGCGAAGACGAAGAGGAATAAAGCCGCAAGTAAGATAGGTCCCGCCCGCACCACGGCCCCGCGAGACTCGTGCGCGGATCTCTCGCCGCGTGAGACCTCGGCTTTCGCGGCCTCGAGAACCGCGCCCAAATTCTTAACGAAGCCCCTAACAACACGAGAAAGCGAAGATGAGGCCACCGCCTGCTTCCCCGAGGGGTTAATCGTCCGCCCGTTCCACCGCCGGAAGTCAGGCTGGATGCGCGCCCCCGGCATCGCGTACAGACAACGCTGGCGGCGCGCCCAGGCCTCCTCGGCCTCTCTCGCCTTCCGCTCCGAGGCGCTGAGCGGGGAGAGGCGCAGGTGGCGCGGCGGCGGCGTCGGCGGGGTACCGGCGAAGACGCGGAAGGGGCGCGAGCGCGGCGTTGACGAGAGCGGGATTGAGGCGTAGGGTGTTGCTGTGTATTTTGATGGTTCGAGGGTGCCGTAGGTTGGTTCTGGGATGCCCTTGCGGATCGTCGGGTCGCTGTGTGCTGCTTGGAATATGGGGGTGTGATACGCCATGTTGTTTGTTGACGGTGGTGTGAGGGTAGTTGGTGGTTTGGTTTTTGGGTGATGGGCTTTTATTGGGAGGCGTATGTAGTTGGGTAGATGTAGAGTCGGCGCGTGAAGCTCGGGATAAGTCTGTTGCCAACCCTTTCTTGTTTGCTTTTTTATGTGTTGCGTTGACAGGCTTATATGATGAGTTAGGCGTCTGATGTTAACCAGACACCAGCCTTGTAGTCTTGCGTGTTTGACCACGTGCAAGTCGATATAAAGCCAATTGTAGGTTTTGCTAGTAACAGAGTCGTTATATCACCGGTGCAAAGCTTAGGGTTTGGGAAGGTGCGGGTTGAAAGGCCGATGGGTGTCATGTAAAAGACATTACTATCAATGGTATTTTCTTTCTCCGAGTCTTTGGATAGACAAACGCGAAAAACAAGCAAACATGCAAGAATGTGGGAATATCTGTACAACCATGCTTTATGTTTGTTACCTGGCCTCAACTGACTGACAGCTGTTATATCAACTGAGCTCATATCAAGACTACTGAGATTAATATATATATTTCACGTTACTCTTTAGGGCAACCTTAGGATTTGTATTGAGTCCTTGCTTTCCATGATCGTTCAAATTCATTGTCTCCTGCAGGGTCTCCATACCGTATCTTAGCCGTCAAGCGGGTCGAGAGCTCAGCAGACGGCTGTATGTTCATCTCTCTCTTAGTAGAATTGGCTATTGAATTGTTGACAGCCCGGTGACACTGAATTGTTCTAACATCTACGTACAAGCTCGATTCAGATACAGGACGCCAATGTTGACAAAAAAAATTGTCTCATTAAACGTACTACACCAACGCTTGTGCGGCTGCTTCGTAACTAAAGGGTCTCCTTGCAGGCGCCTGCTATCGGTATAAGGCAGCCACAATTCGCTGATCCAGGAAGATCATGCAAATTTCACGGCTCGAGAAGGCACCAGTGAAAGGATTCATGTCGATAACAGAAAACTTTGAGATCAACTACAACAGAGTAATAAGACGATGCTAATATGCTACCTATGTGAGCTACTCAAAGAAGGAGACATTACTGACCCTCGTATGGATTGCTGGCGTCATTCGCTAGACAGATATACAACTTACCCGTCGGCTCTTTGGCACTGCCGAACATTTCATAGAGTGAGTAAATTCTGGAGACAATATATTTCTCATGATGGTAGAGACATATATAAAACAGTGTGTCGTAACGAATTGTTCTCTGCGATGACGAACTAAATCTGCAGTGGTATCCATCGGCTGGAATGAGAAGCCTCGGCCTTCACTAGGTCAGCGCCTAACAAGCGTGCTAGAAGTATGAGTATCATGCAAGTTTGGCCCTCGGTAAAGTGAATTCCACATGAGCTTACATACAACCTGGGGTAATGGATGCTCATCATGTACAAAGGTATCAAGGCCGGGTCTAAGGCGTCCACATGCGACGATGCCTTGTCAGTTGGGTCCTTACATAAGGAGGTAGGCTCCGGTTGCTAGCAGTGACAGACTACTCATCTACAAGTCTGTCTTTTCGGACTCCACGCCTAGCCTGCCTTGACGGACCCCGGTTTCGGTCATGTCAGAGGTTATTCCTGTAATACGCGGGCGAAGAACTGGAGGTGAACTGCTGCCTACGCTCTTTCAGCAGGAGGAATGGGGGTTATCACCCCGTCTTGGGGTCTATTGCGACTGTCATCTGCAATGCTTCGCACTATTGCCTTTTGAGTCGGATTGGGGGCCAGCAGCTCCAACTCAGCCTTGCGATATGTTTCCTCCTCGTGGCTAAGCGTACGGGGAGACGATCTCATTGGAGGCGTAGACAGCTAAAAAGGAAGTGGTAGCGGCCCCAACAATCCAAAATGTATTTTAGGGAATGGAAGATATTGTCGTTGAGTATTATTATGTATAACAACTGCTGCTGTACCGAACGCGGCTGCGAGGAAAGACTGTAAGGAGGCGTGGCGAATAGTTGAAGCCGAACGCCGAAGCCCAATCAGCGTTTGTCTTGTGAGGCCCCGAAGTTATTGCCGAGTCGCGAACAAAAAAGGTGATGGTGGAATGGCCACAAAAGGAAATCAATGACTTCCGGATTGAAAAGATCGAACGACAGTCACACTCGTCAATCTCACTTACCTTGTACATGGCCGCAGGCTAGCCGCTGGCCTTGCTCGTAAGACGCGATATCGGGGTTGTACGTAGAGTTTGCCTACTCCAGCATATCGCACAAATCGAGACGCAAGGTCGTACGAGGCAACAATCAAATGGTAACATGCAGTCCACCCTAAATTTTATATTGCACTAGTCTGCCGTGCTGCGCTTTATGTGCACTCAACTCTTGAGGTTCACAGGTTACGAAAGCTAGGTCGGGTGGTACTGTCAGGCACGCATCCGTAGTTAATTAAAGACGATGAGGATCGGTGTGGGGTCCCGCACGGTAGCATGGTCGGGTAAGAGGTATTGTAGCCCCCGGCAGATGGAGAGCGATACTAGGATAACTAGCCGTCATTTCGGTGCAGCTTTGACATGTCTGCAGGGTATATCCCGCCGCTTGTGTGGGTGGCTTAGTTCATCAGGCAGGAAGATGATATGCAGCGACGACTCGTATGATGCGTTGCTGACTCCTGAGGTTATGTAATTTTGCAGGTGTGGGTATTGAAACAGCAACATGGCGATGTTTCTGATTGGGCACGGCCAGCATTAACATACCTACCGAGCTACTTACCTAGCATTAACGTAGCTACGACGGCCTGCACCAGCTTTGGCTGCAGGCTGCATGTAGTCCGGGAACCTCCCGGCAACTTCTCGGAAGTAGCGCTGCGCCGAGAATATGTAACCAGCTACGTAGTAGTGCCGTGAGCTAGCTACCATATTTTTTCGGGCCTTGTCGAATGAGGCGAGCTGGGAATAAACATAAAACAAAAATAAAAGGTCTTAGTGCCTCCGTTATCATATGTGTGCCCCTGCCTTATTTGAGATCTATATACCCAAGTTCCGGTCGGATGGCGAGCTGATGTTGCCTTACTTGGTCGCCAGACAGGGTCGCGTGTATAAATTCTCGTTGGGGCCCCGTATGAACACGTCGTCATGGGGTGCTTTGTTTGAGACAGTCATTTTGTCCCTTGTTTTCGTCTTGGCTGTCGTAATTCATTGAAACATTCTTCCCGCAATATATATCCTCCGCTCCCTCTCCCTTAACTTGCCTATCGGCTATCAGGCAGTTAGAGGAAAGCAACCGAAACCTAGAACTGTATTTATATCTGCTGTCGAGAACATCCATCACCTTCAACGACATCGAACAAAGAAATCACATTCTGCTGTCGAAGCAACATCGTTCCGTCCCGCCTCTTATTATTATCATTTGAAGGATGCCAAGTTCGGGGATCCGCGAGTGGTGGCGTGAGCAGCTGGACGCGCCGAGGATCATGACTTCCGGTCCTTCCATTTGTCCGTGTGCGTCATGCTATAATGGAACTAGACCGGCCTCAGCTGTGAGTTATTTCCAAATCTCTCGAGAAGAAAGATGAGTATTGACTTGTTTGGCAGGCTGCGAGGCAATGTCCCAAACAACAAATCACCGCAAAGAAGTTCCAACGCTTTGGTAGTCGAGAGAGCGTCGCATCGGATATGGTACCTCTCTGTGCACCTACTACGCGAACAAACCGGTCAAGTCTGGAGAGCCATCCCTAACAGAAAAGAAGGGCAGGCTATACGAGCGTTGGGGAATGACCGATCGAGCATGAAGAATGATAATGAGACATACGATACCTATGGGATGGAGTTGGGTTGGAATTGCTATTGATTGGATTTGTGCTGCTGAACAGCTGAAATTATAAGATCCGACGGCATGATAAATGTGGGACCGATGCCGGGATTCTAGAACCATAATCGTTAGGTACTGCCTGTAGGTATGCTATCTACCTAGCTGCCAGTAGCTAGGCCGCCTAAGGCATTTATCTACAGGGGGTTGACCTACTGTACCCTAAGCCGCTTCTTACCGCTTGCCCGCTTGCCATGCCGTCAAAATATCTCTCAGCTCGTGGACAAAGCTTGACTATGAGATCGTACGCATTCGCATTTCGTCAGCCTCCAATGCCCAAGAGAAGGTTTTGCGAAGTAAGTCTGATCGCTTTAGGTACGAGACACCCGTTGTCGTCGACATTTCTTGATGAGTATCATAACGGGTGACGTCAGATACTGAACCAATCTAGTTGCTGCTCTCTACTAATAAATCACCGAGAAACAGCCGCTCAAAGCATTGATAAACCATAATAGATTCTGGAACGAAAGCAAACGATATTTGGCACGTTTATAAAGAATGCCTTCTAATGTCGATCCTGCAATCATCGAGGCTTTGGGGCTTGACCCCAACACGGCCAAGATCACCTCGCATGGAGGCTCTGGTTTCGCGTCGACATTCAAGCTAAGCTCAACAATCGATGGGAAAGACGTAAACTACTTCGTGAAGACTGGGACTGGAGAAGATGCCGCATTAATGTTTCAAGGTGAGACTCGTCGAAACTGCATTAATATTCCTTGAGACTACTTGTTATTCTACGCACAGACTCTATGCACAGATGCTTACCCGGGCGATAGGCGAGCATGAATCTCTAAACGCGATACACAAGGTCGTGCCGAGTTTCTGCCCCAGATCTTATGCACACGGCGCATTTAGGGAGAGCCAAAATAAACATTTCATGGCCACCGACTTCCTGGACCTAAACTCGTCGGCACCGGGCGGTTCGGGGAAGACGCTGGCCCAGAAACTAGCTCGCCTGCACACGACGCCCGCGCCGATTCCCGAGGGCTTCGATAAGCCCATGTACGGGTTTCCCGTAACAACGTGCTGCGGATCATCGCCTCAGAACAATAGCTGGAAGTCCTCGTGGGCCGACTTCTACGCGAACAATCGATTGCGTACCATTCTTAGCGACGGCATCAAGAATAACGGTGCTGATGCAGAGCTTTCCAAAGCCGTGGAGAAGACCGCCGACGTGATCGTTCCGCGGCTCCTTGGAGATGAGCATCTAAAGGGCGTGCAACCCGTGGTAGTTCACGGAGACTTGTGGAGCGGAAATCACGGGCGCGGAAGGATCGCGGGCAAAGGTGGCGTCGAGGAAGTCGTCTTCGACCCCTCGTGTGTCTACGGTCATTCTGAATACGAGCTTGGCATAATGCGGATGTTCGGCGGCTTTGGGTCGAACTTTTGGAAAGAGTACGAAAGTCTAGTCCCTAAAGCCGAGCCCAAGGAGGAATGGGAGGATCGAATTGCCTTATATGAGCTGTAAGTGCTTCTGAATTAGTACCTGATAAAGTTTGATGGTTTATCCTGCTAATTCTTATGTTATAGGTATCATCATTTAAACCACTGGGCACTGTTTGGTGGGGGCTATAGGAGTGGAGCTATGTCCATTATGAAGAAGCTTCATTCCAAATATGGATAGAAGCTTAATTGAAGTTATTATTATTATTTTGTTTTATTTTTTTCGCAGGTCTAAACGATTTCCGCTTTCAACAGCATCTTCAACGGGGCTGGGTCATATTCGGCGCTTTGATCTTTAACTGAGGCATTTTTTTTATCAGTAGGAAAGGGTCTGGATTTCACCATATCTATGAAACTATAGCGAGAAGAGACTATCTTAGGATCTCAAGAATTCATCAGTCTAGACTTGATAGCTCATCTAGGCATGAATGTCGTGAGCGTTTGTGAGATGTGCTCTCATGAGGATATCCGTTGGCCGCTAACGTGAGGATTCTACCAGCCGGACCCACCTTTCTAACCTTTAACCCTCCGGATCAGTATGTAATCCCGCCTTCTTCCTCGCTTATCGTAACAAAGCCGTCAGGTTTTCTGTCAAGAAATCCTCTTATTGTGTAAACAATACTCTGTGTTAATCTGATCTTTACTTTCTCTCACTTCACCGTCGACGGAGTCTGTTCTAAATGAAAGAGACCGGCCGTAAGGCGATAGTCGTGGGGATCAGCGGGGCTTCGTCGAGCGGCAAGACGACGCTCGCCCGACTGCTCCGCGACGTCTTCCCACATACCTTTATCTTACACGAAGATGACTTCTACCGACCCGAAAATGAGTGAGTCGGATATTGCCTTTCAGACTGGGTTCAGACGGTCGAAAGGATACGCTCAGATTGATCTGATGGTTCAGGCGCTGACTCACTGAGTAGACTTCCCACCAAGGACGGTCTTCTCGACTGGGACTGTGCCGAGTCTATTAATTTCGACGATATGGCGCGGGCGCTAGAACATATATGCGCCGAGGGCACATTTCCTGTGAGTCGATGCTCATTTCAATTGATGGCTTCACAACCGTCTTATTACACCTTCGGCAACATTTTTGTCTTCATGTGAAAGAATCTACCCCTTCTACGCCGCTTCATATGAAGTCTGAGTGATATATAGTTACACGATGCCAATTTAATGCGAATAAGCGGGAGGATTAAAAGCATTACGCAAAGACTTATCATTAACTATAAATAAACTAAAGACTGAGCCTACCCATGAACACCCGACTAACCAACTCCCCCCCGCGCAGCCCTTCGTCGACTCAATAGAAGACCAAAACACAGTCGGCAAATGCACGGTGCCAGAATCATCCATAAGCGCCGCGAAATCCCGCGTCGAAGCCTGGGCATCGCCCGGTCAGCCCGGCCACGCCATCTTTTCATCCCCAGGTAACCTGCGGCTCTGCATTCTCGACGGCTTCCTGCTCTTCGGCCCGGACCCCCCGCTGCGCCGCATCACGGACGAGCTGCTCGACGTCAAGCTTTTCCTCACCGTGAGCCGAGCAAGGGCCACGGCGCGCCGCGAGGCCCGCGACGGCTACGTCACGCTCGAGGGCTTCTGGACGGATCCCCCCGGTTACGTCGACAAGATCGTGTGGCCTAACTACGCCGCGTCGCACGCCTGGCTCTTCGAGGACGGCGATGTCGAAAAGAGGTTGAAGGGGGATGTCCTTAGAGAGAAGGATATTATGGCCTTCCCGGAGGTTGTTGGAGATGGTGCCGAGAGGGGAGGAGGGAGAGAAGGAGATGGCCCGCGGCTCGATATCGATATGCAGGTTATCTTCGAGTGGGCTGTTGAAACACTCAGGCGGAAGTTGGAGGAGGTTACTAAAAAGTCATGAAAAACATGGAGAGGGTTCATTCATGATAAAGTACAAATTACGAACTTGTTCTATTACTAGATACAGTAGGTTGAGAATGACACTGTCGTGTATTCCTATTCGTTAAGTATACTTGACTTTTTTTGCCCTGCTCATCTCATCACCATACACCAGTCTTTGATCCTAACCACCCATGTCTCGTCTCTCAATCGTCATTCATATCTATCGCATGCTTCTAATCATACATTTTGCTCATTCGTCACTGCCACGTGTCGCTTTCTTGCGCCGTACCCGTGCATCCTGTAGCAACAGTGTACGAGCGATTCGGGTCGGCCTCCCAAGTCACCGAGTTGTCCGTGTTGACTACGATGTACTTGTACTGGATGGTTTGGCCGGCGGTCAGCGAGACGGTGCCCGTCCATATCGGGTTGCTCGACGTATATTGCGAAGCGCTCAAGGCTACTGCGTTGCTCGTATCCCAGTTACCGAGCGCGGCGACGTTGCCTACGATCTTGACGGTCTGGCCATAAGTCGTGACCTTGCGTACTGTGAACGATACGGCGACAGACGTCACCTGTGTGCAGCCTCCAGTGCTAGTGGTCGAGGAGGCTTGGGTCGTAGTGACCGTAGGCGTCGTGAACGTGGTGGACGTACTTCCGTTGGTGGTGGGAGTTTGGCTAGTCGGGAAAGCTGTAACTGTCACTGTCGAGTAAGATCCAGCCTGCGATGTGGCGACGCAACTACCCGGTACGGAGGTTGCAGCCGGGTTACTACCAGCCCATCCTGCTGGTACAACTCCTGCGCGGCGGGCCACCGCAGTAAGGAAGGAGGCATAGGACCAGGTCAGGTCCCGGGCAGATAGGGGAGCGCCACTATTCCTGTCATACTGCTCGGCTAACGAGCCATTAGTCGAAGCATACTGCTGGACCTTGGCGACGAAGCCATCCGCGTACGAGAAAACGGCGTTGTATATCGTCGTGTACGTGTCAGAGTCGGATTTATAAGTTCCAGCAGTGACAGAGGGGACAAGGGCCTGGAAGAATGCGAGAGAAGTAGAGGTCACTGTGATAGAACCTGTCGTTTGCCATACGTAGAGCGCATCGTAGAGCTGCTCGGCGGTAGCAAGAGTATTAAGGTACCAACTGTAAATGAGTTAGCAGTGCGGCATGGGGAAAGGCTTTCGAGTTACTCACGGGTTGCCGTTATAGTAGCTATCTTCAGGGTATCGGCCTACGGCAACAGCAGAGCCGGCGGAAATTCCTGAGTTGATTGTGTAGATGGAGCGGAACGAGTCCACCACGACCTTGTGACTCGCCAGAGCTCGGTCACTGCATGGCTGGAAAGTCGCAGCGTCACAAGCGAGAGACGGATCGAAATTGTGGATCGAACCCAAAATCACATTTGCGTCCTTGGCAGACCGGCCGTTGTTGACGTTGATATTGGCAAGCGTGTACCCGCTGGAGGAGGACCAGAAGGTCTGCAGGAAGCACAGTACCTGGGGTGCAATAGCATCGCATGCACTGCAGGTCGACCCCAAAGCTTTGGCGAGAGCGCTGCCTTCGACCAGGGCACGGTGTTGAGCCGCGACAGTGAAGAAAGAGCTTCCGTTTACTTCCTCCCAAAGATCGAACCCTGTCTGGTTCCAGTATTGGGCAACGTACGCGAGGTCATTGCGAACGAGAGGCCAAACGAGGCTAGTAGCTGTTGAGGTGTAGCCATTCGCCACTAGCCATTTTGCATATCCGATCACTGGTACACATGAAGTCAGCGTTCGCCATTTCGGAATGCGAATTCAGTGCAAGTTGCGTCAAGAAGAAGTGTACGACTCCGGGATTCACTCACTGGTAATGGCCCGAAGCGCTGGGCCATCACGCTGCGGACGGCCCCAAGCACCGGTGAAAGCAGATCCATCGACGTTGAACTTGGGTTCTGCGAGCCCTTGACCGCTTGATAGATCACCAGAGGGGTTCGAAACGGTTTGCAGCTTGGCCTGGGCAGTGATGTAGTTCGCGATCTCATCCTGAAGAGAGCCGTCATACTCGTTGGAGAATCTTTCAACTATAGCCTTGAACACCAGTGCGGAATCTCTGGTCCAGGTGTAGAAATCTGGGAAAACGTGAGTGTGTCTTCGTCGATGCAGGGAAAAGAAAGTAGCTTGGCAGATAGTAGAAATGACTTACAGTCAGGGCTAGACGTCGAAGGTGATGCAATTACCAGCCCTGACGCAACACCTCCTGAGTGGCAACCACCGGAACCAATGTTACAGAGCAACTGGTCCAGTGCGATTTGTTCCTCAGTAGCGATGAAGTCATTCACAGCCCGCTGGAGCAGCACGCCCTCGCGTCGCGCACGCGACACATCAGGTCGGCCGAAGACGGACTGAAAGGCACAGCTGCCCAGGAGCAGGAGAGATGTGAAACCATACATGAGGGGCTGAATGAACTGGCTGCTGTTGACGGGGGTGAGTGTCCAAGTGTCATTCTGAACGACCTCCATCGTGACTTATATACTTCTCTTACGGCCCGGAGGAGCTCATCGTGAGAACCTACTCCGCGGCCTGGATAGGCCTGTCGTGGGGACCCCGCGTAAGGTGGCCATGCGCTGGAAGGTCGCCGAAAGGGCCGATTCGAACGACTAATGCCCGGGTTTGGGCTTGGGCTTTGGCGCGATTTCACACGATGTCGCCCCCGATACCAAGGCCGCCGGGATGCTGGATGCCCAGCAACGACGGAAATTGAGCTGTCGAATAATGCTCCCTTAATGACGCGTTGTATAGCGCCAGTTTACCTATAGTCTCACTGGAACCCGGTATATAAGTGTGTTATGTTATATGCGCAGGTCCCTGAATCGGCCCGCGGGCGAGGAGCTCGCTTACACAGTAGACGCTATGCATGTGGCAGGCATGCATTAGGAAATGGAATCCGGGGAGTGCATCGGCGCTTGGGTCAAGTTCGGTTCAGTGAGTGGCCGTTCTCCAAATATTAGTGCGGGGGTAGTATATGCGGGGTTACGCTAGATAAGTTCGTATGTATGCCAGGCAGTGCGGGCAGATCCGGGGTTGCGACAGCTGCGAGACCAATGTCGTCTACCTACCACTTACACTTACCTGCGTCCTCTGAATAGGGCCATCCGATAAGTTTTCTAGGTATCTAAGCCGATCGTATTCTAGTCTATCTTATAACTTTTATAAGTATTTAATCGTGTAGCAGTGCTAAGTGTACTCCACTAATTGGTTCACGTTCTTCAACACTCTAGGGTTGGGGTATCAACATCAATCGGGATAATCCGATTCAAAAGTCTTCGAATAGGGGGATTAACGTTTTGTATAAAAAAAAAAAGAAAAAGAAAAAGAAAAAAAATTTTGGTTCTTTTTCCCCTTGAATTTATTAGACTCTTGGTCTTTTGCAGTGATAATGGTCTATGTAATTAGTTAGCGATCGCAGATGATGGTTTCGCATGGAATCAATCAAGTATTTGGAGGCTCGAGAAGCCAGGATATCTAACCCTAATTTTACCGTGAATGATACTTGCTCTGAATGATGAGAGCCAAATCAACATAACTCACTATTTTCTTACACTTCGATCGTCACTGGCTAAGACGACTACGGCAATTGCTCTGCTAATCGAGAAGGGAATTGTCTTGTATGCCTTCAATCGTAGTCTATAGTATCCGGTCTTGTGGCATCCGTATTCTCGACCTGAGAAAATGATTTTCTACTATTTGAGTCGGGCCTACTTCGCATAGACCCAGGTTTTGTGGATTTTGCTTACTTTTATCTCTTCTGTGAAAAACCACAGACACGAGGAACAAATTAAAAAGGGAAGGATTAAAACATAAGGAGAAGAAAGTAAAAAAGGGAAGAAAGAAGGAGAAGGAAGAGGAGAGAGAGAGAGGGTTTGGGGGGCGGGGATAGAATAGTACAACAATGTCTCACTGTATGGGTTTCAACTACTGGCGATATATTTCATATGCGTACATTACTCAAATACTCTCGTGTGAGGTTCGAGATTCAAGATGTTAAGCGACACACTGCTTTCTCCATCGTATATTAGTTCTACTGGCATTATGATATACCATTAACTGGTGTGATAAGGTTGCCTCGACGTAGAACGCTACCACAATTCGATGCTTAATTTCTCTAAATTGCAATGGTACACTGAAGCTTGCGCTGGGATAGACACATGACAAATGCCAACGAGAGCAGTCAGAAGCGGCCACCTATAAGCAGCATTCATGAGTCTTGTTGTACGAGTCCACCAGTCTCTCATAAGTATCACTAAAAGCTATATACAACCCTCTCACTCGTTACTGGGAAGTAGAATTAGACGGAATCTTTTCTCTTGAGTGTTCAGCTAATACTAGCCACGAGTACTTCAAGCGGCTTTAGGAAATTATTGTGTTCGTATTCAAACAAATCAAATCTATGGAACATCTTGTCCTTATCCCATCATGGTTTGTTTTCATCGTGACCGATCCAGCACTAGAAAAAGAGTGAATGAGTTTTCGGTCCTACTGTCATCTTGGCTTCTAGATCCGCGCATCGCAGGCTAACATACTGATGGGTCCGTTTGCCACAATCTGACCAAGCAATTACCACCCCTGGTGTTGTAGTAATATGCTAAGCAAAGAGCAGGAAGCGGTAAACGAGGCGGAGAAGGCAGATCAGATAGCAACCCCGGGCTATATAGACGATTGACGCACGGGACTATAGGAGCCTCCGCTTGACATTTGCCCCAGTTGTTCGGGCCGTTCTTTGGAGTAGCCGCGTCACGCACGGGGTCCCCCGTTGTGTGCCAGGCCGTCGGTGCAAATTTCCAGGCGTGGCATAAGCCGACGTCTACCAAGATCGCTTCGGTGCTACTAACGCTGTCAAGCCCGCCGTCTCGGCCTTAATGCACCTGGGGGACACTAAGGCTAGTAATATGCATGATGCCATGTAGAGCCGAACATCGTGGTCGATGTCTTTCCCTGGGAAAGAGAACCAATCGGCATGATCTCCGATATGATCCTTGCTGTAGTCTGGGAACTCGATTAATGAATAAAAGGCTGAATCAAGCATAACACTAAGGTACGTACCTTGAACTCAACGGAGGAACCCGTAGTGAGTATCACGTTAGGATCGTCACGAGGGCCGTAGCGGAAACATTGTTATTCACCTGCTAGGTAGATTCTGCTATTCCGTAGGGTCATACCGATTGGTATTAACACAATTAGACACCCATGGGTTATTACCACAAGTATTGTACGCGGGCCCGTGCGCATACGGGAGGAAGGCCACCACCAGGCCCAGTGAACTGCAGCATTTCGTATTCGTATTATCACATGTCAGGAATGACGCCGTATTACATAGGCTTCGGGTAAGAGAGAATTGAAGCTATTGCGACTTCCGAGCCATTGGGTAAACGCCGAAAGGATGGGCTTAAGGCAGATGAGAATGCTGTATAGAGGCTAACCTTCCGAATGTTATGAAGTTCTTCAAGGCGGCCAATGGTCCATGCGATCATAGGATAATATTCTCCAATTGGATCATTCTCCAAACCCTGTATTCAGCCACTGCGATGATAAGCTGGGGGTCATGTACTCGACATTTCGCTTTAGCGATAAGCCCTTCTTTTCCCGTTAGCTTCTGGTGGCGCGCGAATGCCAAATATATACGGAGGTAAATGAGAAGTATGCCACTATCATGGGTGGCTGCTGCTTGCTCCAAGTGGCTCGAACTGTGTCAAACCTATATTTTTTTATGATATCGTACGTTCAAATAATTACCGGACAGTTGAACACATGGCTGTACCCTCCAAACACGGGCATGATTGCATTGCGAATATAATTACGCAGACTACTGAATTCATCCATGTCATTGAGTTGGCTAAGTACTCCGTGGAGAGCAGTAAGAGAAATAAACAAGCAGACATGCCTGTAAAGACCAGCTGGCATATACGATAGTTACGTATCTCGCAACTCCTTCCAAGAAGCAACATGTCAACAAGCATAATTAGCATCTGCAATGCTGGTATCCACAAGTATGAACATCGCTGAATCATAATGGGATTAGAAGCATCGATTTCATGCGCTGCTTCTAGAGAGTATAGTCGAAATTCAAATGCAGCGACCTAGTCTAAGGTAATGATCCGATCATAGCGCTCAACTTACGTTGTTTGATCTGCACTGGTCGAAAGAGCGACAAGCACACAATTTGTGCAAATGAAGCACACGCGAAGCGGAAACGGAATTGTTATGAGCGGCAAAGACAAAGGATCGTAGAAGCTATGTAGACATCGTATGGTTTTCCCCCACCTCATCAATCAAAGATCTCGGTTGTGGCTTTGGAATATACGGTCTCCAAATGCAGAGAACCGAGCTCAGTCTTACGGCGAGCTCAGGCTCTCTGCATTGGTTACTCTGCGACCTGTGATTTGGACTGACATCATGATGAGAAGGATGATTCCATAAGAAATCGAGCTGCCTCGACCATCAACTCTGAATTCGCGGTGCGAACAGAGGACGATCGGGCACAGGTCGGGTGGTTGAAGAAGAGAAGGAAATCCAGCAAACTGAAAAATTTTGGCAGATTAAATAGCGGAGGTACCCCGATACTTCGATGTGGGGCCGTGGCTGGTGTGTCGGAGGAACTTGGGTGACCCACACCTCGTGGACGTACCTAGGTAACTTAGCAGTGGCTGAAACCGTAGGAAGGAACAATACACGAGTGGCGCTAAGGTCCAACAAGGCAAACATCTTTAACCTTGTCATCAATCAAGCCAAAACATCCGTTTCCATTTACGAAGGTCATAGTTATTTCCTCTTCCCCACCCTTCGACAACCTGAAACTATCATCAACAAATTGCCAGGTCCCCCGCACACGAGATGGACGCCGCCTCTATTGAGGAGACGAACCGTCTCCGTGTCTCGCTAGGCATGAAGCCCTTGCCTGTCCCCGGAGCAACCGGTCCACAGTTCAAAGAGAAGACTGCCGTTCCTGAGGACGAAGAACCCGCGAATACTCTAGAGACACGAGAAGCTGCCGCATACGATAATTACAAGAAAGCTCAGGACGCTGAAAACGCGAAGAAGCGTCGCGAGGAAAGGGCTGCGGCAGTCAAGAAGGCACGCGACGCCGCGAAACGGTTCGAAACGCTGCAAGGAAAGGGACTTGGAGAGGCAGATGAAGACGAAGATTTGGACGCCAAGTCCTGGTTGATGAAGCAGAAGAAGCGCCAGAAGAAAATCGCGAAATCTCGGAAAGAGGACGAAGAGGCCGAAGCTGCCAAGGCAGCAGCTGCGGCTGCGGCTGAATACACATCCAAGGATCTCGCAGGTGTTAAAGTGCGCCATGAAGTGGATGCCTTCGAAGACGGTGACGAGCAAATCCTCACACTTGCCGATAAAGACGTCTTGGCAGATGATGACGAGGGCGACGAACTCGAAAATGTTCAATTACGTGAACGGGAAAAGCTAAACGAAAAACTCGAGTTAAAGAAAAAGAAGCCCGTGTACGATCCCAACGAGATCAATGACACAGGCGAGCAGAATCTCCTCTCTCAGTACGACGAGGAAATCAGTGGCAAGAAGGTTAAGCGATTTACACTAGACGGACAGGGCAACACCATACAACCGGCCCTAACGCTGGGCCAGCGTCAGACCCCAGACCTTCAGAAGATAAGTCTCGACTTCTTAGAGGAGGTGCAGCCAGCCTCGGATTACCTAGACGTCTCTGAGATAAAGGTTAAGAAGCCCAAGAAAAAGAAATCCAAGTCAACCAGGCAACGGCCTATTGATGAAGATGCGATTTTCCCCGCTGAAGCACCTGAAGACCAGAGTATGGATATTGACGCAGGTGCTGGGTTCGTCAGCCGAAAACGCAAAACCGAGGACACTGCGTTCGCTGATGATGAGGACCTACAAGCATCTCTGGCTGCGCAGAGACGCGATGCATTGAAAAAACGCAAGAAGATGCGTCCGGAGGATATCGTGCGCCAATTGCGCGATGAGGCTCAGAGCGAGGATTCCGACAAAGGAGACCAAGGTGGCGGACTGGTCATCGATGAGATCTCCGAGTTTGTTTCAGGTTTGACAAAAGAGGACATCGAAGAGCGCAAGGCACAGAGAGCGAAATCACCCCGCCGCCAGATTACTACAGCCATGGAAGATCAGCCAGATGAAGATCAACCGATGAAGGATAGAGAGGATGTCGATGTTGCTGGCGTCCGAGTCAAACGGGAGTCACCCGCACTCGCAGAAACAGCTGCCATCGGCGTTGATGAAGAAAAAACTATAGGCACTGGCATTGGCGCGGCACTGCAGCTCCTTAGAGAGCGCCGCCTCGTTAATGATGCAGGCTCAGGCGATTTAAACGAAAATTTCCGTCATCAGCAAGCTTTTCTAGCTGAGAAGCGCAGGCGTATGGAAGAAATTGAGCAGGCAACACGTCATCAACGTGAACGGGACCGCCAGGGTGGCCGACTCGATCGAATGTCTGTCCAAGAACGCGAACAATGGGCCCGCCAACAGAATAACATCCGAGATCAGCAAGCTTCCCGGCAATTGGTTGAATTGTTCAATAGAGACTACAAACCTAGTGTAGATCTCAAGTATGTCGACGAAGACGGCCGTATACTTAACCAGAAAGATGCTTTCAAGCATCTGAGTCACGCATTCCACGGTAAAGGTTCAGGAAAGGGCAAGACGGATAAACGGCTCAAGAAAATCGAAGATGAGAAACGCCACGAGGCCCAAAGTGTTCTCGATGCGAGTCAGAATGTGGGCATGAGCTCAGCCGCTGCCCATCAAACCCGTACACGAAGAGAGGCAGGTGTCAGATTGGCGTAGAAGAGCCAACTTAATCACAAAGGTTCTTTAACCTATCTACCTTACCCGTAGTAATGCAGTTTCTCATCAATAAATGCTGACCAAAGTTGAAGTTCAGTCAATGTCAGGTGATATCTTACCTTCTCCGCTTACGTCCGTATGATCCCAAGGTAAACTGTGAAGCTAATGAGGGCAGCCCGGATCCTTTGACCCTTTTATAAAGGCAGACTGCTACTAACTTTAGCTATGTTCTATCTGAAACTTTTAATACTAACAGGAATTCCAGACGTGGATAAATGGGCATAGAAATAGCTACAACAATAGCTTCAGGACACCGATACCTGCTTTAGTCGTTTCATAATTTCATATCGACGAAACATTAGCGAAGTTATGCCAGCAGCAACAAGAGGACTCCCAGCTTATCTCCACATTGCAGCATCCTGAGGGCTCGTTACCCACTGTTCAACTTGAAATACTGACGACCTGCCTTTTCTGCAAATCATCGTCTAGTCTTAGCGTTGCTTAGCGGGCAGCAATTAGGCAGGTTGCTAAGCTTGGTCCGGTATTCCTGTTCCTGATAAAGTGGACCAATGCTCCATTGAAACAGCCAACCAATTATATCCTGTCAAGTCCCTGTTCAGTCCAAGTTTCCCACGATTACCCATGTATGGGAAACATGCTATTGTCCATAACCCCACGAACACCGACCCTTACGCTCTCTCTCCTATGCCAAAGCCGCTGATAACATTATAGCCCGTGGTGATACCTCGCGGCACGACGTTACTACCGATCGTCGAGATATTCTCCGTAACAGGGATCTTCTACCGATGCTAAGCCTCTTATTCCCGTGATCATCGGTAAAGTGCTGCATTAAATAAGACGTTCCCTCCGCTATTGCACCGACTCCTCCTCCCGAAGTAGGTATCTCGCTCCCCTAGCGAGTAATCCTCAGTCGCACATGATTGCGGACACCATATCGTGTAACTTCTAAATCTATTCAATAACCCGCAGATCACCGCGAATGTTCCTAGTCTGGGATTTCTATCTTTACATTTATCTTTCCTGCCCTAATTCCTGAGACGTGAATAAGCGTGATTCAAGCATGAACTAAACCCTTTTGTGTGTTCTATACTGGGAACTTGTAGCCAACCTTGAAGCAAGGCAAAGACGATATTCCAACCAAAGCCAATGTAACGTCTCCCATATCGGGACGATTGTCAAGATGATGTGGATGTGGGTATTGAGTAAGGGGCTTGAAGAGGCGAGGCGAGACTACAAATACGCAACGATGTCCCTCGAGACAGCCCTTTTATCGCCAACCATTAGGATCGAGCTTGATTACAAGTCCTTGACGGACCTTCCATTCCTTGTAGATAGATATTCACTCCTTTTTTAACTACAACATTTCCAACATTTACTATCCTTCAAAATGGTTTCTGCTTCAGTATCAACTACCCTCGGTCTTTTTGCTGGGTTGACAGCTGCCCTTCCTCATCCTCTTGCCCCCCGCCAAGATAGCCCAAAGACTGTAGTCTATTGGGGTCAGAACGGTGGAGGTACTGGTGAGTAGTCATCAAAGCGTCTTCTTCTTGAACAGATTACTGACTGCTAGGTTACTAGTCGAAAACAACGACCTTTCGGCTTATTGTACAGCAGATGCTGGCGTTGATATTGTTGTACTATCGTTCTTATACTCGTGGGGCAACGGGAACAATATCCCTTCGGGAACCATCGGCCAGTCATGCTTTATTACCAACGCGGGAGAAGGTCAGAACTGCGATGACTTGGCTTCGGCTATTTCGACATGCCAGTCAAATGGTGTGACGGTTATCCTATCATTAGGCGGCGCCGCTGGATCTTACTCGTTAAGCTCTGACGACGATGCCACGACGATTGGCACCAACTTATGGAATGCGTACGGCAAGCCTGGTGCCGCTAATGTTTCACGACCCTTCGGCGACACCTTTGTCAATGGCTTCGACTTCGATCTCGAACTGAACAATGGAAACGAGCATTATCCGGCTATGATTTCTGCCTTACGCGCCGGCTTTGAGACTGATTCCGCCAACACATATTATATTACGGGCGCGCCGCAATGCCCGCTCCCGGAGCCCAATATGGGCGTTATAATTGAGAACGCCAAATTCGACTACCTCTGGCCTCAGTTCTACAATAACAACAACTACACTGTCCCATGCGCACTCCCTATCAATGGAAACGCTCCCTTCAACTATGACGACTGGGTTACCTTCACCGCGGGTGGTCCCTCAGCTGACGCGAAGCTATTCATCGGAGTACCGGCTGCTCCGCTGGCTGCTAATGGTGGCCCGGCTGGCGAGACATACTACGCGACACCGGACCAATTGTCTGACATTGTCAGCGAATACAAGAGCCACGATCGATTCAGTGGTATTATGATGTGGTCCGCTGGCTTTTCGGATTCCAACGTCATCAATGGGTGCACATACGCCCAGCAAGCAAAGTCAATCCTTACCAAAGGATCCCCATGCTAGAGGAACTTGTTCATCGTTACCTCTAAGATTACCCTCCTCAAAGCCTCGTGGCCAAGCAGAAGAAATTTGCTGGAAGAGGCTTCACCGAACCGCTATAGAACTCGGTACGGAAACACGGGTCACAACTCGATTAAGTTGTCGCAGTATCATATAGAAGGAACTTCGTTTGACATTCTATATTGACGCTGCTTAGCGCATTTGTAAATAACAATTCATTTACCAATTGATGTATATATCTTTTTTGACCCAGCAGGCGTAGAGGGCGGTCGGAAGCTCCTTGTGCGTAGCTTATTTCGTACATCAAGTGAATTGGTGATTGATTGTGCGTATATATAGGCAAATTACAATGTTCGTGCTAGCTCTAGATGCTACAATTTTAATTTCCTCTAGAGAATCAGTAATATCACTATGCTTAAGTCAATACAATTCTATTATTAGTCGTTGCACTTTATATTTTATTAATAGCTGCTGAATTTGAAGTAGCACTGTGTATATGATGCCAAGGAAACTACAAATATACCGCTTTCAAAGCGGCTACTATGTAATATAGGGGCCTGCCAATATCACAGCTTAACTCAAACAACCTAGGTGGGCTTTAAGCAGGCTTCCTCCTTTTCGTCACTGACACCAAGTTGCCGAAGTATTTCGTTGACCTCAGATAGCTGATCGGAATTCCAAGTATTCCGTAGGGGCGAGCGTCTTCCGGAACTGCTTATGTCTTGACGCAATGTTTCTCGCTCCGTCTTCTCGTTAGCTTTTCTGTCAAGTAGGACGTCTTCATTAATGAGTGCTTCTTGGCTCAGGAACACTTGACGAGCTGGGCTTGACTGTGGTCTAGCCTTGGGCGGTATACTAGGATACTCGGCAGGCATCTGCATAGTTTGGAATGTCATTGAAGCTGTACGTCTGCTAGTTATTGGGGTCTCTCTGCGCGCTAGCCTAGGGAAACCATCCCGACTTCGCATTTGCTGAAGTCTCTCTCGGTAATTCTGGCGAGACTCACCTGTATAAATACCTCGAGTGCAGTAAGGCCCGGGGTTTATCTCGTACGCCGACATGGCGCCAATGGCTCCGATACCGTTGATGGTCTGTTCTTGAGTTGAAGGCATACCGATATGGTTGAATCTAGGGTGATTAAAATTTTTCAACGGAAGACTAAAGAACTTCAGACTGACTTAGGCAATTTCAAATCTGACGTCTAAAGCGGTAACAACTATTATAGGGAATTGATACAAGACAGCATCGAGTCCTGTGGGCGATCAAACTTTTATTTATAGTTCATTTCAGGGCACGAAAATCTGCATTGTTTGATTGTGAGCCTTGTAAAGACGATGTCCCTAATACAGAACATGATCATTGTATTTCTGGGTAAGTAATCTTTCTTCCGCAACCATCTCTTTGTGCCCCTATTTCACTAGCCTTCAATACAAAGATGAGCACAATAGAATAGTGCAAAACCCGTGTATGGGAAGATTCTCTATTGTCGGCGGTAGAATCTCCAACACTATAACCGGTCCTATGTTCAGTTAAGACTAGGCCTCTCATACACATGCGTAGTCTGGGTGGCGACTCACTCTCTTGCGTAACTTCATATTCCTCTCACTATCCCTTCTCAATAGCATGTACAATACCCCCAATGTCTGTATTAGCGCATTAGGTTTTTTAATAGACGCAGCTCTTCAGATTGTGCTGTGCGGAAGATGTCGAGGAATCTGTCATAGCATTTCTGAGTTTTCTGCGTTGTTCCTTACATGTGTTCACTGTTCTGATATAGTCGGATTCTTGCTAAATGATTAAAAAGCTGGGGCATCTCTTCATGGGCTACCGTGTTCCACTACTGGCTCCTCAAACTGATGGTCATGAAATAGTACTGTCTTATTCTGAAACAATTCCTGTCTGTAACACTACTATAGAGTTCTAGAAAAATGCGAGGGACAAAGGTTCAGCTGCGGTATTGTATGTAGCCGCAGACCCAAGTGCAACTCAGACGTATTATATAGATGAGGGTCAACAATTCACTCTTCTATAGTTACTCGGAATATATTACAGCGAAGATGCTATACGCCTTTCTATCTAGTTATACACATTCATGTTCATTCATTCAATATCATAGCTCAGAATCATTATGATGGGTTCTTTCCAGAGTTCACGACACAGCAAGCGTCTAGTGTTTAATATAATTTGAATAACCTTCTTCCCCCTCGAGAGGGCGATCAAGACATTCAGATTCAAATCCAATCCTTACTCATGACACTTCTCAAAAGCCTGCACCCATTCATGCACTTCTCGGTCCAGTTCTTGTATTTCATTCATCCCGCAGACTTGGAAGACTTTCGCTGGGGAAACTCCTTCATAACTCTCTTCTACTGTCCCGTCCTTGAGCGCTCTCAGAGCCTTAGTGATGCCAAAGTAAGCCGGTAATAAACATAAGGCAGGATATATCATGATGCCGAGGCCGTACTGTTCTGCCTCTTTTGGTGTGATCTTGTAAGCTTGAGGCGAACCTTGTACCATGTTATGTAGCGTAGCTACGCCGGTTCCACGGAACGCATCAGCGTAAGCTTCCATCTGCTCTTTCGTGGATATCGCCTCCAAAAAGACTACGTCAGCTCCTACTTCAACAGCCGCCTTCAGCCGACGAAGCGCCTCGTCAAAGCCGTGGGTCGCAAGTGAGTCGGTGCGAGCAATGATCACAATATCACTTTCCCTCCTCTTGCGCACTTCCACTGCCGCTTTAATCCGCGAGAGATACTCGTTCAAGCTGACGCACTCTTTTCCCTTCAAGTGACCGCATTTCTTCGTAACAACTTGATCTTCCAAGTGGAAACCAGCAACTCCTGCAGTGATATACCGTTCAACGGTTCGGGCGACGTTGGCAGCTGTGCCATACCCAGTACTATTTAACTGGGTGTTAGCTATCTGCTTTAGAAATATAGGATGAGTTCGTTTGTAGCCTAATAGTAGTCATCAAGGAGTTCTGAATCCTTGCAATAAGAAGACACATAGCCCCTATTCGAGATTGGCCACTCTCTGACTATTTTCTTTGAACGGCAACATCGGCAGCGAAGCTATCGGGGAACAGAGGGGTAACGACCCCTCAACCGGGCAAGGAGAGACAAAGAAATTTTAATGCGTACTCCGCATCTGCGATCAGGGGCGTCTTTGGATCAATATTCGCAATCATACCCGCGGTGTCGACCATTTCTGTTTGCGTAGCGAGCCCGAGGTCCGCCATTCCGATGCGGGACATGGATACGCCCGCGCCCGTCATGTAGAGACATTCAAAGCCCTCTACGAGGGCCATGCGAGCTGAAAAGCCATCGTACACTCCAGGACAAATGAGCGTTTTGCCAGTGGCAAGAAGCTGGCGAAGTCGCCCTCCTGGTGATGAGCTGGGTTGTAGACGAGACATACTGTTGTGAAATCTATCGTGTCAAATTGTTACTGCGCTACCCGGGACTTAAGGTTCTGTATTGATGAAAGAGCCGTGGAGGAGGAGGCCCGACAAAGGAAGCTCGGGTCTATAGCACGATACCCTATAGAGTAGAATCAAGCCGAACACGGACCGATAGCGTGTCGATGGGCGACGCGTCGGTTCGACTTCAAACGACGTATGTTCCGACCTGCCTTGCCTCTCTGACTTTCAAGGTCTTAAAGTACTATTATAAAGAAGTTCGCCGCTATATACCACGGTGTCTAACTAAACTTCGCATTCTCGCCTTTCGGCCTAGAACCTTAACTCCCATCCCTATGCGCTTGAAGTTCATCAATCGAAACCGACTCAGCTTACACCTCGGCTGATCTCCACCCTTGGAATCGAAAACCCCCGTCATTGGCTGCTCCAAACCGATCTGCAGCTTTTGATCACGGTCGTCTTTGTTGATGTGTGAAAGGCCATCATCACAACCCAGCTTAAGCGCTTCGGTTCCGGCCAGCACCCATCACATTACAGCTTACCCCTCTAATTTGCGACCGACGAAAAGCGAAGTATCGCGATGAGGTCACAGATTGTTGGTCACGTTGTACGATGCAGAACCAACGGATTTGGAGAATTTGGAGATAAATACCACTGGTAACCATCAGACTAGAGCCACTACCGCCCATCCGCAGCTGTTCTTCTGTTCTATAATGAATTCCAAGATACATCTTCTCCATTCATACGTCAAAGCTATCTTCTTCTGAGATCCAATAATAGCGAAATGGAGCGCAGTGACATAACAGTCAAGATTCCCCTACGGGCTGACAGCCTCACGGCTGCCGAGCAAAACTGCTTGTCTAATTTACAGGCGACTAAATCACTCACCTTCCAGTTTGAGGCGACTAATCAGGAAGAATATAAACATCCTGATTCAAATCTGATTGGGTTCCTGGAACTTATCGAGTCTTATATCGCTCCACATGACAGCCTTCAGGAGCTCTGCGTTGCTATTCGTAGCGCAATCCAGTCATGTTTGCTGCCCAGTGATTTCGGTGGGATGGAATTAACCACATCGATGCCGCTTTCTGCAGAGGCCGAGGCTCAGATTGTGTTTGTTCTATCTACATATCTGGAAGCAGCTAAGTCTGCTGAGAGGTCTCGGCATGAGCCCAGACCGCTCAGTGAAAGACCCCCGGGAAGAAGACCAATGACGATGGCTGAGAAAATCTTCGCCGCCCATGACGTTTCGCGCAAAGGCTGGGTGAGAGCAGGCGAAGTTATTCAGGTTGACGTTGATTGGATTTTAGCTTCTGAGCTTTCATGGGCTGTAAGTATCGTCTACCACATCTGCCGGCAACCACCTATGCTAACGTATCACCATTCGTGGTGCGAAGGGTATGAAAAAGGTATACGACTCCGTTGGGCGACCGGGCATCTTCCGCAATGATCGCTTTTGGCTCGCAGGTGATCATCGCGTTGAGCCAGCTTTGTATGACCTTCCCGACGTCAAAAGACTTATGGAAGCCAGCCGAACCGCCCATCAAGAATTCAAAATGACAGAATTCCAAGGATTCAATGTAATCCCTGACCCCCTTATCACAATAGGAAGCAAGTCTAACGTGAAGTCTTTCATGCAGTACACTATCATGCACACAGAATTCGTTCGCGAGCGTGCTTTACCTGGTCAACTCATCATTGGCGCGGACTCTCATTCATGCTCCGCAGGGGCGGTCTCTTGTCTTTCGATTGGGATGGGTGTTGCCGATGTTGTTATGCCCCTTATAACGGGCCAAACCTGGTTTACTGTACCCGAGACAGTCTCTATTCGGTTCGTTGGACGTCCTCCTAGGGGGGTTGGTGGGAAAGACACGATCTTGTATATTCTGAAAGAATTCAAACGAAACACGATCGCCGCGGAAAGGGTTGTCGAGTTCAATGGACCTGGACTCAAGTACCTATCCGGTGACGCTCGGTTCGCGATAGCAAATATGTGCACCGTAAGTACCGATTCATCACTACACCATGCCGCAGTAGATGAAAGGGGTACTGGAGCAGTTCTTGTGTCATTCGAGCTTTATTCTAACAACCTGCAATATAGGAGTTTGGAGCTGTAACGGGAATCTTTGAATCAGACGAGAGAACACTCGAATATATTTCGAGGCGGGTAAGACGCAAGTATCGTTCCAATGCTGTCTACTTCCGCGCAGACTCCGATGCCGAATATGCGGAACAACGTGTCATCGATTTATCTCAGATAACCTCATTCGTCGCTATTTGTCCTTCCCCAGATAACGTAGTCCCAGTTACTGAGATCCAAGGTTATGAACTGGACGGTTGCTTCATCGGTGCCTGCACAACTGCCGAAGAAGATTGTGAGCGAACCTTGCATTAATATTTGTCATACAACTTCCGCACCTGAGAGCAAAGGAGCGAGCCTATACGCTAATAATATACACTCAAAAGCTTTCCAGCATATCTATAAAGAAATATTACTAACTTCAGTCATTAAAGTGATTATCGGGGCTCTCATTCTACAGGCGGGTCTTGATCAAGGACTTGAGCCAGTTGATAAAGGCCGACGAGTCGTCGTGCCGGGTTCACGGCCAATTCGTCACAAGCTAGAAGACCTCGGGCTTCTTGACGTCTACCGCCGAGCCGGTTTCAACATTGGTGTCCCAGGTTGTTCGATGTGTATCGGTCAGGGGACCGACCAGGCTCTCTCAGGGGAACGCTGGCTTAGTTCTCAAAATCGTAACTTCGAGAACCGTATGGGCCCAGGTATGTTCAGTCTCATTCCTTACATATTTTTTCCAGTGGCTTTCGTACGATGTCATCTATCTCCCTTAATTTCGCTTACAATCGTGTTTTCTACAGGTTCCATCGGGAACATTGCAGCAGCAGCAACGGTAGCAGCCTCGTCCTTTGCGATGAAAATCACTGATCCTCAACCGCTACTCGATCGGCTTAATTCTGATGAGCTGACCAAATACTTAAAGTATAATCCAATCAAAGACTCTCCGGATATCCTAGAGAAGTTTCATCTCCAAGGTGAAAACGATCCGGGGACCACAGCGACAGAAGCCAGTAATATTCCGTTTAATGAGCCCTATGGTACTGACGCTGAGGAAGATACGTCCTCCTCAGAAAGCGACTCTTGGTCGTTGCGGAGCACTGCTTCTTCCCCCATGCAAGACCATTTCCCCATACATTCGAACCCGATTTCGGCGGAGATTATCAAAGGAAAGGTTATGAGGCTGGGAGACTTCATTGACACGGATGCCGTAAGTATAGCCTGAAAATACAAGCAATCCAGACACTTCTCGTTCGATTGGAGTCATATCCAATCCACACAATCCATTGACAATCGCCCTTGGCATGTGAGACTAAATGGTGGCGCCAGATTATCCCTACCGACTTCCTGCATCTTTGCGAAACAGACGATGAATGGGGCTCGCATTGTATGGAATACTTCATGCCCGGATTCAGAGACCTCGTCCAGAAGCAAGGCCACAACATTATCGTTGCTGGAAAAGGGTTTGGAGTCGGATCATCTCGCGACGTAGCAGTCAATGCTCTCAAAGGTTGCGGTATCAAGTGTGTCATCGCCGAATCGTTTGCGTTCATTTATGCTAGAAACCAGCCGAACATCGGATTCCTAGGGATCCAAGTGCCTCGTGGAGGCGATGGGAAGGACTTATACGACATCGCACAAATGGGATCGGAGATCGAGGTCGACATGGACGCCTCAGTCATTCGATGTGAGGGAAGTGAGTTTCATTTTGAGCTCAGCTTGATGGAGAAGCAACTCATCCAAGTTGGTGGGATCAAGAAGGCGTTCGAACGGTTTGGTAAAGGCCTGTTCGACCAGCTGTGCCGGTCGCAGGACCCAACACCACACGCAAAAGCCACGGGATGCCGCGGAGGAACAGTTGCGGATATTGAAGCACTCCCTGTTTAGTCTGATGTGTGCAGGTAACACGAACAGACGCGTAAGTGGAGGGATAAAATCTATCTGTAACTAGTCGCCATTCGTCTTTGTATCTCTATCCCTTCTTTTGCTACACAAGATTATTTAATATGACTCCATATATGTTGCGCTTGCTTCGTATGTTGTGTGACACAGCCTTGTATTTTAAGGCTTCGAGCAGCCAGTAATCAGTAATTAATTTTCCTTCGGTCCCAAGATTCGTTGCTTTGTTCCATGTAGCCTACCTTTGGAAATTTCTCGACTCCAAAGATAACCAGGCCATCCCTTAGCAGTTTGCGCATCGTACATGTCTTGTCCCTTACATCACGTACACCAAACAGACGCGTATCCTAGTAGAGGTGGCAGTTCAGAGCACATGACAATTGTTTGAAACGATATAAACAGTACGCTAACATTTCGAGTCGAAAATAAGTGTAGCTGGAAAACATGTCAGGGCCTCCTGTAACAGGCTGTCTGTTTGTCGACACAGGGGTTTTCACAAACACTCAACACATCTGACATTACTCAGAAAACCCCAACTAGATATACCTCGTGATATAATAACTTCACCTATCTACTTCATTCCGAGAGCCATATACGTCAGCATAGGACACTCTGTCTCTGTTTCTAAAACTTCCGTTAAACGAAATACACCTATTACGGGAACTATACGGCTCTTCGACCATAATTCGCAAACATCAACCTATCCTAAACCATATCATATATACCGCAGACCATCTTACCATTACCTTTCAACGCCGCGTCTTAATACCCGCTCAGTCAATCAAAATATCAACAGAGCCACCTAGTTGCACCACTCCTATAAGTCTACCAGCATGTGCCAATACCAGGACCAGAGGCAGCTGTGTATTCAATGCGACAAGGAACACGGAGAACCCACTAAGATAGAGTATAATTGTGTTTGTAAGTGTTCTTTACAGATCTCTCGCCGTAGTATTGGAGATATATACTCTATTATGTCTACAATCTAGGAAAAACAGCGCACATGCATTATGATTTAGTATTTTTTGATAGTCTTTGTGGGGTCTGGAGAGAGCTGATGATGTTTCCCACAGTATAACTAATCATATTTTGACACAGGGGTTGAGGAAAAAAAGAAAGACTTTGGAGATTGCGGTCTCCTTATAGAGAATCGGCCCCGTCCTCCGATATACAGGGGACTTTGCCCCGAGTGCGAAAAGAAGCGCGATGAAGCAAAACTGTTGCTAAACATGAAATCGGAAGCTCTAGACGAATGAGGCTCGGACTCATGAGTCTACGTCCATATGTTCGTTTATACCTATACTGCAACAGCACATGGCACCGGCATAGCGGCCCTTCAGAATATTGAGTTTGCTTGAGACATTTACCAGATTGGCACCGTCTTGACGGGGATAATACGATGAGGCATAATAGAGGGCTGATCTGCCCTCGGCACTTAAACTTGCGCTTTTATTATCAACTGGCGCATGAAGGCGCCGAAGAATCAATTATTGGCCTATAATTATTCCGAGTCGATAGACATCGCCATGGGCCTATGTCTTATATGACTTGGTGATATGGGTGTTTGCTAGAACGTCGTAATAGAAGTAAAAAAGACGAGGGGCCCCCGTTGGCGACGACACTTGAAATTGCGTCCGAGTTCATTAGTCGCTCGACGGATTCAATTGTCTTTGTTTCTGCTTCTTGGTTTTTTTTTCATCCTCCTCTTCCTTCTTGGTACACGGCACTCCAGTTCTGTATATGCACACCAATTTATATCACGGTACGACTCGAGATGTCTTCTCCCGTAATGATCCTCCCCGGCCCCTCATCTTGTCCATCACAGTCTTCGCATCGACTCTTGAGGGCTCGCCGGTGCGCGCTGAGAGATAGAACGTCAAGGCTAAGATCAGGGCGAGCACGAGGACCCATCCTAGCACGAGTCGCGCGGACCGTCTCGGTCTCGCGCCGTAGGGTGAAAATTTTGGCATTCGCGGCATCGTAACGTGGCTCAAATTCCGGATGTGTTGCGCGCGTCGAGAAAGATATATGCTGAAGAGAAGTTTCGAGGGGCTAAATGGTGGTCGTGGAATGCGCCGATCTTTCACGTGGTTTTGCAGCCGCTGTCGTTGAGAAATGAGACTGTAGCTTTTGGCGCTAGATGATACCCCTGGAAAGGTAGGCAGCTACACTACCTAGTCTAGCTCTTAGGGTCTCGGTGACGCACTATAACCTGACTTAGTCATCACTGAGCTAGGCCACCACGTGGTAGTCCTTGTAGATACCTTACTTTAATAAATCAACTTTTTGAAGCTAAGAATGAGAGAAAGCATGTATTGCGTTTTACCTGCTTTGGGATAGGTAGACTCCATTGCTTTTGCCATTGCTTCTCCAAATCTTTCGTGTTTTTAACTGCATTGCATAGTCTATATAGCTGTCTAACACAACACCTTGGGTGATTCGATCTGCTGGGAAAAGGTTGTCTAGGTTATTAGTCGGAGGTGGGCAACAGTGACAGGGCCCGACGACATTGTCTTTGACGTACACTGCACACATGCTAAACGCATTATGTACCTATCAAGCTGCCCAGGTACAGAATTGATAGGCAAAAGAATATTGTATTAGGTTAAGTCTAGGCTACCTAGTGGGCTTGGAAGGGTATACAGCACTGTAACTGGTACCTAGTTAGGTGGACAAATCTAACAGCTTTGTGTCTTGTCAGTTTTGGACGATCTATGATATGACGTCAGCGGAACCCTAGAAGACGCGTTAGGTCGCGACAGGTGGCGACCACAATTCTTTCAGCGTACCAGTACAGTGCTGACAACCACTAAAACCATTATACCCCTATAGCTTTCTCGAACCATCTGCTACATTGGTGATATCATCATACAAATAATAGCGAGACATACATTCGATTCTACGCTACTTGAAAGACCGTTTCACGTTGCCATTTAATTTAAGAACGTAGCTCCAAAGTAAATAAAATAATGCCCCCGAAACGCAAATCCACGGGCTCCGGCGGCCGAGCCAATAAAAAGACCAAGGCTGCACCAGCGCCAACCGAGCCTGAATATAAACCGCCTCGCAGCAAACGCTGGTCAGCCGTGTCCGCGTCTGCCAATGCGGAGGCCGACTACCGGATGGTGTGGAAGGATGAGGAGAAGGCATACTCATACATAACGCTCTGCCAACCTTTCTACATTGATGATGATGATGATTCTGACGAGGAGGAGGAAGACGATGATGAGAGCGCTGGAGATGTATCCGATAAGGAGGATGAAGATGAGAGCGAAGAGGAGGGACAAGGAGATGAGGAAGAGGAAGGAGAAGGCAAAAGACTTGGGCCCCGCTGCGGGAAGAAACACTGCAAATGCTATAAGCCTTACGCCACAAACCCGGACCATCCCTGGGTCATCAGCTGGGCAGGCTACAAGAAGTTCACGAACCAGTTTCTCCACATGTTCGTTCGGGACCCGGACAGATTCGGAATGTACACGTTCAACGACCACGCGGGCTATGGTACCATAGAAGTCCTGGAGAATCTCTTCCTCGACTACGAGGAAGCCGCCAAGGAGCAGCGCGGCGAGTGGCGCGAGCAATGGGCTATCTGCGAAGGCACTGTTCACTGGCTTCTACATAATGCTAGCGGAGCGCCTGCATAGTACGTAGGATTTCTTTTCTTTTTCTGTCTCATTTAAAGGCCGCCTTTCTTTCACTTATTATTTTTCCCTTGTCATCCCAACCCCTACTTTACTAGCGCTTTAGCTCGACATGTTTCACTTCCAGAACTGACCTGTGTTGCCAGCGTCGATGATGGTGAAAAAGTGACTGAAGCCATGCGGCTCGCCGGACGCATGTTCCTCGCGATGCTCGCGCAGCTGGACAGCCTAGGCCTCGTAGGTGACGGGACCGCGGTGCACAGCCTAGGCTGCATGATGGCAATGTACATGGAGCTTGCGTCGCAAATGCGGGAGGGAAACATCCTCGACGACGACGACGGCAAGCCCTACACGAGCAAGCTAAAGTTCCAGCCCGATTACCTCGAGGACGCCATCCTGACGTACGCCAACAAGCGGGGTGTCACCCTCCGCGGACCAAAAGACATCGAGGAGCTGATGGCCCAGGCCGTCGGCGACATCGAGCTGCCGCGGAAAGACGACAAGGACCCCTGGGGCTGGAAGGCGGCGCTCAAGAAGTATACCAAGCACCAGGGCCACTCAGAACATCACCTGGGCGCCCCTAAGGTCGGCGGCGACCATTACGACATCACGACGTGGCCGTCTTCTGAGCGCAAGGCTGCCTCGTTTGATAAGAAGGATCCCTTTAGCAAGAAGGAACGCGATGCCATCAAGGAAGGCCTGATTATCAGCCCGGCGTAGTCATAGAGAACATCATTAATCATGTATCATTAATCATGTAACATTAGATATACATTGGTGTGTAAGACATACGGCGGTCATTTAAGGCGGAATTTGGGAGATTGTACATTTGTAGACTTTATGTGGAAATCGGGTTACATATCGCTGGCCGAAGTGTAACGAAACGGCGTACTCTGACAATCGCTATCAAAGAGAAGTAGATAGTCAGACATAAGGATCACTCATCATTCATTAATCACAGACTAATAAATCTGCGGCATGAGAGTCAATACGGACTGTGAAGACTAGGTATATTCTTAAGGGGTCAAAAAGGGGGTTTTCACCCCGGGGCTCATCATGGTCGCAATAAGCAGCAGACACCCATCACAAAAACACATAACAGCGCATCGTTCCGTACCGTGGTAAAGATCTGTGCGTACCGAAGTGCATGGCGCGCATAGCCCCTCATCGGATCAGGCAGCATGCCCGAGATAGTCCACGTCCAGCCGGACGGAGTAAAACCAGCACTGCGTTCCGTCATATACCGGGACGTCAGCAGCACCGTCTCGACGCTCGTAAACACATAGAAGAACCATGCCCGCGCCTGGTCCAGGTTTTGTGCGCCTAGCATGCCTGTGCTCTGCAGGCTATCCGTGTCGCGCTCGATCTTGGTTCCGGTAAACGTTGTAGAGAACGCCACGTAGATGCCTAGTCCCAAGGCGAATATGGCATGAAGGATGCGCCAGAGATTCACGCTTTTATTCTGCTCAGGCTGCTGCGGGCCCTGTTGTTGCATAGGGTTAGGCCCGCCCGCTCCGCTGAAGAGTCCGTCGAGCCCCATCCTCGCGAACGGGTTGCTGCCGTCAGCGGCTCCGCCGGGCATGCCACCGCCTGCCATCATCTTCTGGAGCATCTGCATCATCGGGTCTTGATCCGCACCCGCCATAACCTCCATACCTTCCATGCCAGCCATGGGAGAAGAACTGGAGCCGGCTTGTGAGGGCCGGTCGAAGCCAAGCATCATCTGGCGGAGCTGTGCTTCGGACATGTTGGCGGGGTCGGATAGCGGGGGACGTGCTGTGGTTTGCGGCGTGTAGTAGTGCTGAGAGATGTCGACCTCCTCCGGATCGGCGTGATTGTCCGAAGCTGAAGGACTGGCCGTCGCCGCAGTGGCAGCAGGAGTCGACGGTGTGGAATCGGTACTTGGCGGTTGAGCCGGAGCCTCTTCTAACGGTGGCGATTAGACGCTGGATGCACAAGACGGACGTATATGTTCTTACCCTTTGGACGCCCGCCTAAGCCCGTGATCCTATCTAATCTTGAAGCACCTCCGGCCTTGATCTTGGCTTCCCGGCGCTGTTTGCGCAGGCGAACTTGCTCGGCCGCGCGAGCTGCCGCGGCGTCTTCCGACGATATGCCCTCCGTCATGGCCGTTCTGTTGCCGTAGGATAGGTTGGTGATGGGAGATCGCAACGGTCTAGAAATACGAAATGCACCTGGGAGGAGTATATAGTGTTATAACCGAAATAGCCGTTGTTTGGTTGTCGCCCATGCGTCAAGGAAGTATTATTAGAGATTAAGTAGGTAATTGCATCGGAACATTGTGCATGATGAAAGTCCACGTGTGACGAGCTACAGCGCACCGTCAACGATGTGGGAGGGCTTGCGAGGCGTTATCGATTGGGTATCTACGGGGGGTTCTAGTGCAAACGGCCCCGCAGCAGAGGCAGGGAAGGGGACTCTACTAGTGTCGTAGCGTGCACTAAATCTCTAGGCCGGTAGGTACAATTACAGGGGTTTCGCAGTTGGGGAACGTCGCAGCGTCATCCGCCGCTGAAATTTTTGGGATGTTCATTCTTTTTTCTTCCTTCCTGCTGTAAATGCGCTCCTTCAATCTGCTTCGAAGGAACGACGATGCACCGCGCTCCAGCAACCAGATGGCTCAATAATGCGTTCAATCTCTCTGAGAAGCCTGCAAAGCTAGAACTCCCGATCTATCTCTGTCCATCAGTCCGCGCTTTAAGCTACTATCTTCTGAGACCAGGTGCCCGAGCCCTGAGCCGGCTTCGATGTGCGCCATGGACAGCAACGAGGAGGAGGTGCTTGCATATGCAAGCTAATTCTTCGACAGCCGTCGCTCCTCGATTGGATTCTTCAGCTGCTGCTGCTACTACTGTTGCCACTACTCGATCCGTCCCTACGCGGACTCTTCCGAGACAATGTACAGGCTGTGGTGCTCTGTCGCAGACTGCCGACCCCAACCAGCCAGGCTACTTTAGCTTGCGTCGCAACGCCGTCAGGAGATACCTTGGCATGGACGGTTCATCTGGTTACTTGCGGCACGAAGATCAGATCTACGCAGATGCGCTGAGGCAGCTCGATGCAGAAGACCTAGAGGAGCAAGGTGTTGACGTGCGCGCGCTGGCCCTCAGCCTCCCTCCTGTCGACTCGAAACCAACGGCTCCGCCAAGGAAGCCGCTCTGTGATAGGTGCCACTTCTTGCTGCATAACCATACTGGCGAGTCCATCTACCACCCGAGCATCGAGTCCATTCGCGACACGCTGCTTGAGTCACCCTACAAATACAACCATGTTTATCATGTTCTCGATGCCGCCGATTTTCCAATGTCATTGGTACCTAAGCTATCGCAGTTACTCGACACGATGCCCTTACGGTCGAAAAACCGCCGGTCGAGGTCAGCCAGATTCTACCATGACCAAAGCACGGAAATGAGCTTCGTCATAGCCCGGGCTGATCTACTAGCGCCAACGGAGCGTCAAGTAGATGCGCTTTTCCCCTATCTGCGGGAGGTACTACGAGATGCATTGGGGCGCGTGGGAGACAACGTCCGACTCGGGAATCTAATGGCCGTTAGTGCAAAAAGAGGATGGTGGACCAAAGAGTTGAAAGAGGCTATTTGGAAAAGAGGTGGAGCGGGCTGGATGTTGGGTAAAGCCAACGTAGGGAAAAGTCAGCTGTTTGAGGCCGTATTTCCTAAAGGGCGGATGAACTGGCCCCCTCCGCAACACCAGATTACAGTCGATATGGTGGCAAAAGCCAAAGAAAACCCAGCTTTACCAGTCGACGAGACGCAAGGCAGCGAACGTTCCGACAACATCGATCCAGTCGAAGATAGTTCTTTGGACGAATTCTCGTTGCTACCCCCTGCACCTAAAGAGACCCAATACCCTGAGATGCCTCTGGTCTCAGACCTACCGGGGACAACGGCGTCACCTATACGAGTGCCGTTTGGAAACGGGCGGGGCGAGTTGATTGATTTACCCGGCCTCGAGAGGACTCGCCTAGAGCATCATGTTAGAAATGAGCATCGCCTGTCTCTGCTGATGCGATCTCGTATTGTTCCAGAACAATTGCCGCTAGTGCCAGGGCAATCTCTACTTTTAGGGGGGTTCATTCGCATAACCCCCCGAGACCAGAAAGACACCATGCTGGCATATGCCTTTACACCTATCAAAACACATGTGTGTAGGACTGATAAGGCCATCAGTATACAAAACCAGACAGGCGAGGTGAATGTCGAGAACATTGCCCTGCTTGGGACTGGAGACCTCACCAAGCTTGCGGGCTCCTATGAACTCAAGTGGGACGTGACTAAGCAGCGGACAGGGCCGCTGACGAGAAAGAGTGATGTTGGTCTGGATGTGGAACGTCTCCCATACCGTGTACTCTCGGCCGATATACTAATTGAGGGGGTCGGATGGGTGGAGATAGTTGCTCAAGTCCGTACAAAACACTTATTTGCGCCTAAAGCTCGGCCGGAGGCAGAAGTGCTGGATGCGGATACGGGAACCGGCGACAATCTATCAGCCATGGAGCGGCTCGAGGCTATAGCTGAAGACGCGAAGAAGCAGAGGCTGCCACCCACTCTGCCTACGGAGCAGGAAAAAGAGGACCAGCCAAACTGGCCCATCGTGGATGTGTACAGCCCAGAAGGGAAATTCATTTCTTGCCGCAGACCCATGAATGGCTGGATGCTGAACAAGCCCAAAGTCAAAGCTGCGTCGCGGAGATCAAGACCGAGGAAGAGCATGAAAGGCGCGAAAAAGCTTGAGAAGAAACTGAGGCGCGAGCGAGAAGCTTCAGGGGCTGGGACCACATCCTAGTCGATAAGAAGATGGGCGGCCAGAGACCCCGCGGTTGCATTGTAAAATATCAACATGTACACTGCTATATAATGAGTCACTGTGAACTTGTATAAAACCATAGGTTGGCTAAAGTTTAAACACAAAACGACCGCCAATTGGCGTTCCAAAGGCTTGCTGGATTGGTCATTGAAGCACGGGGAAGATGAGAAGCGGGCGTGGACCCCTGAGACCCGACCGCCAGGGTAAGCCGGCTAAGTCCGCCTTAAAATATCAGCTGATAAGGTTCGATAAAGCGAGGCGCAACCTAATTAATTTATAAGTCTGGGCTCATCCATGATCACAAACAAGAATATCTGGTCGACAGCTTTTTTCTTTTTTCGAGGATCCTTTGTTTAGTCGAAAAATTACGTCATCCACCTGTAATATGTCGAATAAACATTGAGTGGAGGTGGTTTATGATAACGTCTCCAATTCCTTGTTTACCTCTCTGGGTACTTTGAGTACTAGTGACGAAAGGAGGGGGCATTTCTCTGGACGCAATCAAAAACATTGCCCCTCATCACCGCAGCTGTTGTGTTCAAGGAGGCATCCGACCTCTGCTTTCACAGCACCCCCCCTTGTCGACCGACCTAAATGGCACGCTCGAGAATATAAGCCGAGGGACACGGAAACAACAACCTCCACTGAGAACACCAATTTACCACGATCATATTGCATCGTGGGGACCCCCTCAACTAGAGACAAGGAAGGCAAAGCGAACATTCTCCTGGGCTGGTTTCCGGAATCTGACTAATACACATTCATACATACACACACACATTCGCTTACATACAAATTCCTTCTTCCTGCATTAGCGAAAAACTATGTCGGGCGACCGGCAAACTCAGAGGAGGCAGCAGCAGCAGCAGCAACAAGCGAGCAGCAGCTCCGGCTCGCGCACCCGCATCCAGGCACACGTCGAGGCGCCCTCGGGCTCGGCAACACAGACGGAGACGGCGGCGCCCGCGCTGTCGCCGCCGCCCGCGATCCTACGTCTGAGGGGCGCCCACACGCCTTCGGCACGGCGCGTGCAATGGGCCGAGAGCGTCGTGGATAACGAGGGGCTGGGACGCAAGAGCTCGAAAGGTATGCTGTGTTCTATCTACCTATCATTCCATCATTGTTCTCATTCATGGGATGAAGAGATCAGGCGGTTCTCAATCATCACTTACTAAAACTGCACGATTACCCGTCTAGTCTGCTGCATATACCACGCGCCTAGAGCCGTGGGCGAGTCCTCGGACGAGTCGTCGTCCGATTCCTCTTCGTCTTCTTCTTCCTCGGACACGGACTCGGATTCCGACGACGCCGCGTACGATGCGCGCGAGAGGGCGCTTGCGCAGCGCAGGGCAAGGGATAGGAATAGGGATATAGAACACGCGCCGAATTGCGCGCATGCACATGATCATGACCATGGTGAGGGAGGAGGAGGCGGTAGGAGGGCGGGAAGGAGGCGGGACGATAAGCGGAGGAGACGGCCGAGTCCCAATGCGTACGAGAAGCAGCCGCGGCCGCCGAAGTCGCGGAGCGATGATGGTGGTGGACCGTCTGGGTCGGGTTCGAGTTCGAAGCGCGGCGTATGAAGCGTCGTGAAGGAATTGTCTCGAAGGTGATACATTGGTATCGTCATACAACAAAAATTCAGGGCATGAGCGCCGCTACATAAGCGGAGAGGCTCTCGAAAAGTGGCGGACGGATCAAATTGTGGTTTCATTGACATTTACTTTGCCAGACGGCGAGTTTCATCGAAGATCATAGGAGACGAGCGCTGTGTCGGCTATTCGAACACAAGGTTACATACACCTACGTTCATCCACACGGCTGCATATTTATATCCCCTTGATGCATACCCCCTATCATGAGATACCCCATCAAAATCATAGAATGCTGTTCATTATCAATACAGAATGCAGAAAGGAGAGCGATGTGGAGGGAGCTGGAGAATATTCTCAAGTCCAACTGAATTGACGAGCGTAATTAGCAAGAATGGACTCATCAGATACTACAGAGTTCCCTGTGGAACTCAGTATAAACTACAGTTGGAGATAGAGCGTGGCCGTGTACCAATAGCTCGGCAAAAGGAAGCTACCAAATCTAAGGTTATCTCAGGCTGTCTCGAAAATATATTCTTCACTCAGCAGGCTTCCCTCTTTCACCGTCGCTGGCGGATTAAATTGGCGGCTGCGAACGAAGGAGCTTTTGCTGAGGAAAACAAGCTGGGCCAGCAGCAGGCCACCTGAAGCACGAAAAAAGCATCATACTACTCATTCCAAATCTGAGCAAAACATGATTGATTCCCATGTTCGATTCTGTCATTCTTCGTGACATTAGCGACTAATTTGAAGACACTAGACAGGTTCAATGATATGCGTATAACATGCGTGCATCAATAACGAAAACACCGTATCACCCAGCTTCATTGCCGTGATTCGGACTGAGCGAAACAAAGTACAGGAGGCTAGCTACTATACCACGCACCAAAATCAATCTTAAAATCTCATCTAAGATATCGTTCCTCTCCTGATTAGTAGGTAGATGGAGAAATATTCTGTCTGTATACGTCAAAGACAAGTGTAACGTGCCAATCGGCCCTATCGTCTTACGTGAACGTTTTGCATCTTTCGCTTCCGATATTCGTGGTATACGATGAATCAGCCGATCGGGACCTCCGTAACAGAAGCATGTGTTCGTCCGGCCCACGGTAAGATTCAAATCATCCAACCTATCATTAACTTAACTCTGTGTACATAGCAAGGACTACGGTACTATTTATCAGCCTACTTAGTGAAGTATGGTGATTAACTTGAATGAATCGTATTAACCTTTGCTATGCACCTTCAGTAAGCAAAGCGGAAAAGGGTATGAAATTTCAAGTCCAAATTCTCCGGCAAATGCACCCGTGTGTTGCGCAAGAGCCATGCTAATTATGCCGTGTAATGCCATGCGATGCAAATGCCTTATCGTGTCTTCACCGTGCCATGCCATACCGATGTACTACTACACATTTTGCACCTTGCATATTCAAACTACCCAGCTTTGTCTGTTGCTCTCTCATCCTCTTCTCGTGGACGACGGGACTGTCGAAGGCTACCTTGAGGCTCTTACCCCGGCATTGTCGAGTCTGTAATTCATAACGTACAAATCAGATTTCTGTCCCATTGACTGTCTCCTAATTCCTTCTAGGTCGAGGGCTCGAAGTTTCTGATGCGATAACAAGTTGCAAATTTTATTATTTAGGAGGATTCCAGCTGGTGAGGCGAGCTGAGGTTAAATCATGTTGATCAGCTTTTATGTAACCTTTCTCTCCAAACTTTTTGAGTTTGATTATATTATACACAATTGACACTGCTGAGGACTCCGATAAGTCGAGCTAAAGGTTGGATTCAAGCTCTTGTCGCAAATAACAGTGGCCCCTATTTCTCTGGTTTGCTTCCTACTAGTCTGTTCCTGTTTGATTCAGGTTCAATGTTATGACTCTTTAGTGGGAGGAACTGGGAGAGAAAGAGTTGGTATTCCCATCATACTAGGGACTTGCTTTCTTAAGACTCCCTTTTTGCGCTGTTCAGGACGCGGGACACCTTGTATGGCACGAGGCTCCTTCATCAAAGCAGGGTCTAATTTCGCCGGAATCCTTGTTATGACAGCTCGATATTCGCCCGGAAACTTGGCATTTGGCATGGGCACAGAAGCAGTGCGCCAAAGGTGATCCGAGGTATCCGTAAGATAAGATGGTAACTTGTTGGGCTTGCTAGGCATGCTATTTGAAACACCATGCGATGCTCGGATAGTAGAGAGACGAGATAGCCCCGAAGTGAGACCTGGTTTGCCGCGGGCCTTTTTGGCTAAGATGATCTCGTCAAAAAGACGAATTGCCGGATTGGTCGGCGGTTGTGTCTCCCGCAAGTGAATAAATTCATTAAAAGCTAAAGGAGATTAGTTTCAATACCAACGAAGGATGAGGATTAGCTGCATACCTTGAGTGTCCTTCATCATTGTCGCATACTCTTGCTGATCGTAAGGTAAGCTCCTAATGAATCCATTCATATCAAAAGCATATAACTGAGAATTGCTTTTCTGCTCTTTTGATGGCCGACCTAGATGCTTTCTGTATGTGTAAAGCAAGCTAGCCTGACAGCGCACAAAAGCGGCACGTATCTTGTCAGTATTAAATACTACTGGGCACACCAGGCTGACGCAGCCGAGACAGCGACCGTGTGAAATGGCACCACATCCTGAACATTTGTAACATCCTTCCCCTTCAGAGCGTTCATCACAGATGGTACAAGTCACCCCAACATCATTCGTTAAATTGAAGCAATGGCCTTCAACCCATACCGTAGTCTCGGTATTGCGTACTGGCTGCACAAGCATGTTCGGCATAATGGTGGATGCAGCGAGAGTGGACTGTGCGTAAGTCGATGGAGCATAGCCACCGAATCCACCATAAGACGACTGCGAGTTAATGGATATGGCAGAGATGGATAAATTAGCCTGGTGTCCATTTAGAAACGGGGCATGAGGCCGATGGTAAGGTGCTTGTCCAAAGGAGGAGCTGCGACGGCCCCTTTCATCAAAGTGACCCGATCTCTTCTCGCGTAATGTTGCTGAGAGAGCAAAGCCTGAGTCACTTTTTGATATGGGTGTGGAGGGCATGGGTGGAAAGTTTATAGAGACAGGGGATACGGAAGACGGAGGGCTGGTCTTGTTGGACCTGCTGGTAGTTGGGCGATCGGCAGCTCCTGGCTTTGCACTAGCAAAAGCGTTGAAAACGGGCACCCTCAGTGTTTCTTTCGGCTCAGGTTCACCAAAGGAAGTCGAACTCTGGGCGACCCATTTCGCAAAAGTACTTGGTTGCGCCCTCTCATGAAACAATGAGCCGTTCTCGGCGGAGAAGGCGTCATACGGGAAGGATTCAATAGCATATGGTGGTGGTCCAGATGTGACACCACATCGAATAGCATGGGGGGCAGCAAGTTGAAGTAACGAGAGTAGTTTACGTCGAATGTGCTTGGGAAGACGAACTGGCTGGGACGTCGAATCAATAGTGTCTTTGTCCAGGTCAACAAGAACGTAGTCATCGTCTGGCAGTTCAATATTATCGTAACGCCGCTCAATGCCGACAATGTACGGACATGGGGCATCCAGAGCTGATAATAATCGAGCAGGCAGTATCGGGATAAAAATGCTAGCCCAGGTGAGGGGGTATAGAAGATTGGCCAACGCATGCGATGCCAAATGAAGCATCGCAGTGTGCGAAGAAAGTAGGATTATCCGGGACTCGGACATTGCATACTCGAACAGCGTAACAATGTTTTCGAGGGATAGAGACCTGAAGAGCGCGTACAGGTCCGTGTTACGGGAGCCGGGAAGCTCATTAACCGCTTCGGTTCGAGCATAGAGCCGAAGCTCCCGCACACCAATCTCAACCTGTGTTTTGGAACTGAGAGGACTGAACGCTTCAGTACACAGATTGACCACGTAACGTTCCAATGGTTGCCATCGTCCTACTCTTGGGGAGGTCGCGGGGACACGTAGGACGCCGCCGTCGGTCATAGGCACGATGACAGCTCGGAGCCAGTCTTTCCAGAATCCTACTCTGGTAGCATCGCGTCCAAGAATGCCGTACGCACGAGGAGTCCAGAGTCCACTTTCACCTGCGGTGAGCCCATCGATCTTTGACGCGGCCCCATGCCTAAGGGGCCGAAGCATCTCGGCCATCAGACTGATTTTCTCTTCGACAGCGCTGATTTGTTCATCAAGTGTGTCACGAGCCGATGATCCAGAGGGTATGGTGGGCAGCTTAGCAAGAAGTTGCGATAAATGTGCCCGTTCTGCGGCAAGTCTTGCCCCCAAGCTACCAGCAAGTTCCCGTTCTTCCTCACTCATATGACTCTGCCTCCACTGTTCGCACCGCTTCTCAACCTCCTCAGCAACATCCGTCGTCAGTGCCGTCCATATGATAACCGTTACGCCGTAGATCTTAGAATTATCGTCGGATGTCATCGTGAATCCATGCCAGGTCGACCTCGGACGCTCGTCGGATGATACTATCTGAATGTCATTGGGAAATGCGAACATTGGCACATAGTCCGGAAATCTGCCCCTCCTACCAGGATCCTCTCTGGCGTCACGAGGCGGATACCTATCGAGTAATTCGGGTTCGAAGCGCCGCTTAAGGGGGTGCATATCAGGGTCGAGGTTAAGGGGTTGAGGGGGAGGAATGACTGAGTTGTAGTTGCTGAGCCGTTTCGCTGTCCGAACTGAAGCTAATTTGCAAGAGTCAGTGCTGAACGCAGGATGTTTCTTTAGATCATAGTTGAGTTGGGCAGGAAGCCTTGCTACGCAATCCTTAGATGGGTCCATACCGGGTCTGGGAGTAGTCGGTTGCTTCCTTGAGCTGTTCATGTCTCTAAAGCTAATCTTTCGCCGTATACTGCCTCGAATGCTGCCTCTGATGCTTTTTAGAGGGCTTAATCTGCCATTAGCGTTCTCATCGGCTTTGATTCGCTCCGCTCGTGGATTGACCATTGGTGGTCTACTCTGCGTTTTTGCTCCAGCTGAGAAACTGAGGTCTTCCAAGAAATTCTCCCGTTCCGCGGCAAACTTGACCAGAGCTTTGTCAAAGTCGAAGTCTATCAAAAATCCATCCGAGTTTTCAACTCCTCCTGGCGGCGGGTTTGGTCTAATAGTAGCGCTACTTCGATTACTTCTTGTATTTCCATCGAGTTCTTCTAGCGTACGAATCGAGTTTGAGATAGAGGCTCTGGAAAGTCTGTTGTCGGAGTTCTGGCGGAAGTGGCGAGCAGTACGCTTGTGGCCAAGTGGCGGCGCCTGAGGATCGGACTGGTCATCCGGTTCGCCATCTTCGGCAATGGCGGTGTCCAGCTGAGTAGGAGTCGGGGGAACGAGGCCATCGTTATAAGATACGGACTGAATGCCCGCAATCCAGAAATAGTCTGCTAGTGGTGCCGAGGAGCCCTCCATGGCATTGTAGCTCTGCGGCAGGCTTCGGCGATGAGTCTATGGGCAGGAAATGAACTAATGGGCAAACCGCGTAAGTTTAGAAGGGAGTCGTCAGAAGAGTGTTACTCCAACTGTACCAGCAGCTTCCTAATACCCCGTCACCTTCGCCAGCCGTGGACGTGCATTAGAGGAGACAGCAGCTGTGAGCTCTTTGTGTACCCGATCAGATTGGCAATGTCGACTCAAACGGCGAGCCAATTCCGCGTTTTGGCGAGCTCGCTGATGGCGAACGTATAAGGTATTAATATCGGCAGTGAACTTGGATTCACTAATATTCCGACTGACACTAGCAAAACTGACTAGGGTCGAAGTTTCCCTGGTGAAGGAAGATATCGACAAGTCGATAACGCAGAGGACGGATCGTGTAGCGGAATCAAGGCGAGGTTGAATTATGACCAAGCTTGGATCTTTCTGAGCTCTGGAATAAGAACACGATGCCACACGATGAGTCTATCCGTCCGAGGCATAGGTGATCGGGGCCTCTCAGTCTTATCTTCTTTTCGAGACAAAGGCAACCGGCAATAACAGTGGGATTCGCTTGGAGATACCGCTCTCTGGCTTCACGTCGGGCAAAAAAGAGGCGACGCGAACGGGCGAGCCAAATGTTTTGCTTATGTGTGACCAATGCACTCGAATTATAGCAGGCCCTTTTGTTCCCAATGCTTGTGCATGGATTGTACGGGTATAGTCGTGTTTCGATGCGCAATGGTTGGACACGCACGGTGTGTACTGCAGTGTGGTCTGCTGCGACTCAGATAGACATGCAGTGCGCCGGTCGCACTGCAGGACGTTCTGCGGCAGTTTTATTCGATCGGATGGGGGTACGGAACGAGGACGACAACGGGGGCAATGATACCACTATCGCTGCTACCGCTTGCTGTCTGCTGCTCCCACGGCCGTTCGAGGGGACGAGGTGGAACGGGGACACGGAGGACGGAGGAACGGGCGAAGCGTAGGGTAGATACCTAGGTAGCGTAGATAGTGGGTTGGGTTCTAATTCAGACGACGACGAACAAAGGTGCCTCTCGAAGCAACTAATTCTTCTTCGCCTCCTCAGAACCTGACGACCTGAAGACCTGGGGAAAGAAATAGGGGGAAACAAGCCGATTGCTGGCAAAATGCACGAGAGACACAAAACGACAGGACGGGTCTCCCAAGACCGAAGACCAATGCAAAGACCACGGGGGTAGAGGTCGAAAGAATAGTGTAGTATGGTGGTGGTGGTGGTGGTGGTAGTCGTAGTGTGTGTAGGTAGTGGTATAGAGGATTTTCAATGGTTGGTTTTTGGACAGACTGGGGGGAGGGGTTCATGCATAATAGGAGCACGCCCCTAGAACCGAGTTAGGTAGGAAGCAAGGCCCCTGGTCGAAGTACTTAGCTGTCATCGTGGCGCATGGCGTGAATAAGTAATCTGTATGTACATCAAGACGCGTCAAGTTTTGACGTTTCATAGCTAATAAAAAGCTAAAACCACAACGACTTTAACACGTATACTAGGGGTAATTGGGTAGTTGTATCAGTCTACCTATCTGCCATCCTAAGCAGTGTATCTAGGTAGCTTGTGTAGGTACCTAAGCCGGCCCCCTATCAGTTGGCCCTTACAGTAGTAGACAGGCTAACTCACGCGCCAAAGGCGTCCTTTCATATGATATCTGAGGCAGGTGGTGCAGAGACTTGGAGAAATACCCTCACTGCCCCTCACTTAACATGCTACCAAGCACGTCCAGTAACATACCTGCTAGATAAGTAGCTACCTACCCTACCTACCTAGGTATACACATATGTATTGTATTAAGTAGGTAGGCAGCAGTAAGTAGAGAATTCTCGCCTTTTACCTACCTAGGCACTCCACCTAACCATATCTGTAAGCCTGCAGATCTTACGCTTCGAGCTAAAGTTGAGGCTTCTAACTTGCCAAGCTTCGCTTCTCTCCCCACCATCCCTTTGTGTGCGTAGCACAGGGTTCCTGTCCACTCTCCACTCCGGGATATACTCTTCTAGGGTCAGTCCCTGTTGACTTGTTGTCAAGTTAAATAGGTACTTTACCCCAAGCAAGCCGTCAATCATACCTACATAGGTAGGTATGCTACTGGAGATGCAAGCCCAATAATCTCTCTTTACGATTCAATCATCCCACTGTGAATAGGCGGAAGCATCAACTGCATGCAATCAGGTTAGGTACTTACATACCGTATATTCACCTCCACGGCTACGGCTCACTGTATGAAACGCAAGGATGCGAACAAACACCACCGCCCACACTCGCTCCACTTCATGGGCGGATTCGACAGGGTATTCATCACCCTTGTCAAGTTTAGTACGTATGTTAGGTATTCACATCCACACGACGCTAATTCCTTAAGCGGACGATTGAAACGCCGGCTGCCGTCAAGGGCGCTTGAGGTAAATCGTCTCTCAATTATACGAATGGTCACATATAAGTGGTGGGCAGGGGACAGTGCCCAAACGGCAGCTGAAATTTTTTGAAGAACATCGGCTCGCGCTTTTATGACTGAATTTATCAGTATCGGAAGCGGAGAAAAAAAGGGCTCTTCCACGACCTCATCCATTGACTCCGGGTTAGTGTGTGATTCCTGATCTTGAGCCAGGGGCAGCCCACCTACACTATGCGCCTCTTCATGGGTCATCGATCCATCCCCCTTCCTCCCGGTGGGAATATCGGTTCGTATTGGATCCAACTGGGGCGCCAATGTGGCATCGCGCAGACGCACTTGCACATTCCACCGTTGACGGGGTCTGTTGGCGCTGGCGGTGAAGCAGTAACGGGTTCGTCAGCCAGTCCGGACCGCGGGTCGTTAAGTCGCCTCGTGTATACCGACCGACTCGCAGTGCGAGGAATGGGTAGCGCAATAATTGCGCGAAGCTTTCCCAAAGCGACCGAGTTGTTCGGTCTCCTTTTCCTCAACACTAGCTTCACAGTATCTACCGTGCAGGCGTGCAGTGCGTGGTATGCGTTGCACACCGCAATAGTGGGCAGCTTAGGTCACCGAAGCAGCATTGCACTAGTTTGAGCTACTTTATTTATCCCCAAGGCTTTTGCTATCCCTTTTCGTCACATTACGAAGCGATCGACCCTACAGCAGCTCCATTAGAAGCAAGGATGGCGGCCAGCGAAGAGTTCGATATGTTCAGCCGTATCATACATACCACCTGGCAAGTAGCAATCAGGCGTGTATGAATTATACACTTTATCATGTAGGCACGCGATATGCACCGTACCTGACCCGAGCAACCAGCGATTCCACTCCACGAAGACGGCCTCGATAACGGTGACCATTCACACGAGGCAGACGACCACACCACTGCAGATACCCAGCCAAAATCAGTAATCCTCACGTTTCACAGGCGGGGATTCCGCGCGCGTTGCCCAAGTGGGAAATGCAGCAAACCATGATGCACATGAACTTTCTTCAACACCTAACTAAATACTTTATCCAAGAAGCCATGCATCCAGTAGCGAGTCTCTTCTCGCCCCCTTTCTATCGCAGGATTACAGCGCGCCAAGCTATGCAAAGAGCAGCCAATGATATGCAGGCACGACTTACTGTATTCTCCCCTTGATTTTCCGCGTGTAAGTGCCGCTATTGCGGTAAAGTCTCATAGGGTGTGAGTTGTTGGCTGTAAGAATTCTCGAATGTTGCAGGCATTAATCCTGTCCCACATGTTTGAGCATATTCAGCAACGTTTACCATGCCGCTCTCTTCCGAGCCGCGTGGCTCGATGAACCGGCTCCCTTCGGCGACAGGGTATTGCGGAATCCGACTACTGCAGGTCATCAAATTTTGATCAAAACTACTTCAACTTTCTACGCAATCCAAGTGCCCTAATTATTCCCCGATATCGTCCATTGGCTGTATAATTTTGAGCTGCCAAGACGGATCAATAAGAGTAGGTCATATTGACGGACTATGATTTCCTTTAGCCGAAAAGACCCTTAAACATAATACACTTACTCCTTCGACGTCATCCAACAACCTAAATTGAGATATGCAGCCGAAACAAATATGAAAAGAGCAGCTGATACAACGTACTAATTTAGTATAAGCGCTGAGGTCTTCGTCTGGTAGCATTTGCGATGTGATAACGCCTACTTGGTGCGCACTGACAAGTCACCGAAGATGTCCACGATCAACAGTTTGCTTTCCGCTGAACCGGGTCTTCTTGCAACCCCTTCCTTGCGGTTACTTTAATTACCAAGTGATATTCGGCACAAAGCCATAGGTCATAGGTCCTTTGGGTAGTGTCAATGCCACTAGGTACTCGCCGGGATCTACAAACGGCCCAGTGGTGTGGTCGCCTTAAATTATTATTCCGCCTTTTCCCCCCATCCAGCACACTATAAACTCGCGTTGGGACCTAATGGACCGAGAACGATTTCGCGATTGACCCGCTATCTATACCCGTCAACCAGCTCTTATTGTTTCCGTTAAGGATCCTGCGTGCCCGGTTCCTGGGTTCCTGACACCACTCGCCTTGCCTCCTCCCTCCTATCTAGACAGGGAAACCCGGCCGATACAAAAACGCATTCTGCACTCTACGTGAAAAAGGGCTAACGGAAAAAAAAAACAAGGCTCTTCGCGCGTCAAAGCGCGTTCTTACCAATGACGAAATAGCTCTGGGATATTAAAAATACCCGCGCCCTATCATGAATCGTGCTATCCGCCCCGTTGGTAAAACATGCTGGGTCTGGACTCTAAACTATTGACTTCCTTGCCGCATCTTGGGTATCATTACACTAAGAACGCGCCTATTCTAGATGTACCCCAAGAAGCGCGCTCCGAGAAAATAGTGTAAACATATATTAAACTACACACCCCAAATCGCACGCCCCTATTCTAGACCAGCTTTTCCCCTTTTCCGCCTTACCAAATAGAAGAGCTAGGTAGCTTTTGATGCCTTCCTTTGCATTACAATAAATATATCGAAGGTGGCTATGTGTAGATGAATTAAACACTGCCCAATTCCCCTACCCTAATATTGTGCACAAAATACCACGTTATGTTCCTTCAGGGTGAAACAGCAATATGTTATGTCCGTGAAATCGCATCATGAAGTACCTTCTCAGGAACTTCAAAAATAGATATAAACCCTGCAGCTCAGAACTTTGACCTCGTATTCCACTCAGGCTCGGTTATAAAATTTCTATCACAAGCTCTACGTATAGGTAGTATGTAAGTTCTAGGCTAAGCTACAAATGAAGAAAGGGGCTTAGTCAGATTTCTAATGTATCCGTTACTCACCGAGCACAAATGTCCCGTGATGGAACCTTCATAGCAAATTCGTCAAGTAGTTACCTAGGTAACCGGATCAGTATTGTGAAGACCAGCAGACCCGGGTTGCATTCCATCTATGTACAGTAGGTAATCCAATCCCCGGCCAGCCACACCGCCGGCCAAGCCCCAACGGTCCACCCGTAAAACGGACAACTGTGTCACGTAGATGGTCTAGATATCCAGCTGAGCGCCCCGGTCTCTTACGCAAATACTAGCGGCTGAGCGGATATAGATGACGTAGGGTATACCTATAGGTATACTTAGGCTATATGAAACATATTACTTGCCTATCTTAGGTAGCCTGCAAGCAGCCTCATATCCATACATAAGAGGCAAAGGAAGAAAAAAAGGAAATAACAGAACTAAACAAAGAAAGAAGAAGAAAGATGCGGCATCCTTGAAGTTTTCGCCGCTTGTTTCTCTTCGAAACCGACCGCTCAACACCATATCCTTGCGGGCATCAAATCCCTACCCAGGTAGTTTTGGTAGTCATGCGGGACCGGCGACGGCCGGGCCCGTTTACTCCCTTGGCTTCTATACGGTTGCGGCTTACGTGCATGGACCCGGACGCCGTCATGGGATTCTGCATTCATAGTATACATGAGACCTGGTTAGTAGATAGCTTGGACTCTACATTGTCGACTAGCCAAAGGCCTGAGCGTTCAGCATTCAGCGTCAGGAAAGAAGGAATATGAACTAGAGTTATGTGTTTGAAGTATCTTCGTTGAAGTCTATGATATCAATCTCGTGGCAGATTCTCATTCATATTTTAGTCATCGGTAAGTACGGCTCGTAGTTCATGTGCCCATTTAGGGAGATACGCCCTGTTCTCTTGTAAACGCGTAAATTGCGGTGAATCGGTCAAGTCCTACGGATAGTGAAGAATTTGCAAAAGTCCTCGTATCCGAGCACTTTGACTGTCAAGTGTCAGCGTGCGGTTCACTCCACCTGGAAAGCTTGGATGGACTCAGTCGGCACTGTGAGCCTAGAACTAGTTGGGGTTCTCTCAGATATTTAACTCGCTGTTTACATCGAGAGTCGAGTCTAGTTGAGATTCAACTTTCTATGCGCATCGTGTCAGAACAAAGACTCCTCATCACGAGAGGGACATAGGAAGTACCAATATCTTGATAGCAGCTTGGAATTTCTCGTCTTCGGCTCGTTGACTCGCCGCGGCTTTCATCTGCACAGGTAAACATAGAGAATAAAACAACCCCAGTTTAGTAAGCCACGCACTAGGTAAGTGGTACGTGACTTTGACACAGGTCGCCTTAGAGATGGCATAGTAAATTATAGTATAGTCTGAGTTGATGATGTACAGCATGCTTATTTTCGTGGTACATATCAAACCACTGTAGGAAACCAAAAGAAGAGGGGCCCTACTTAAGAGATCTGCATGTATCAAAGTGCCTTGTCGAAATTCTATTTACTATGGGGTATCAATGCTCGAGCACTTGTTCAAATGTTTCTCACTTACCTCACTATTCATGACTTTGCTTGGGGTCTAGGGACTATGGTCGGCACATAGTCCTATCTAGCAGCAACGCGTGTCCCAAGCTTGCCCGTAGACAAAAAGCCCTTGCTGCCCATTTCATTCCGCCAGCCTATATCTAATACGCCGAAGACAATTCTCCTATCATGATCCTCAACGGCAGCATCTCGTCGTTCTTCCTCGACAACGAAGCAACATTGTTCGACCTCACCAGGGTGAAGCACGGGTTTGGCCCCTCCGCTAGCCTCCCAGTTACAGTCTTGATACCGAAGACCAGCCTCAAGTTGTAATCGCACGCTCTGGAGTTGCATGATATCTTCACTACAATTCTCAAGCTGTGCCTCCATGACCCAGCGTCGACCAACGTCTTCAGGGCTATTCGAAGATCCTGGAGGAGGGAGCGATCCGACTTTCGTCCGCACGATCAACGACCCCTTGCAGATAAACTGATATAGCTTGCGGAATGTACGCACCCGTCCGCTTGTCTCCGTGGCCTCATAATAGCTGATCGTTACCACGAGGACATGGTTTCCCTCTTCGTTGAGATCGTAGTTAACGATCTTCTGTAACGACTGGCCGGGTTCGAGGTCCGTGCCACTGCCTTGCTTTCCTTCATCGCTTCCCTTATCAGTGGATGATTGATCCGTAGGCTGCAAGATTATTTTCTGCGGCGTAGTCGAGCTAGGAGTCTTCATTTCTGCTTCGATGCGAACATCGCGGATAAACTTTTTCCTGGCTTGCTGCGTAAGTACATTGCTAGGCGCAGGCATGCCCGATTCCATTTCAGTCGCGTTTGTTGGTATATCATGGTTGGCGCATAGTGTGCAACTAAACGTTTCACCAACGTAGGCAGTTCCGAAGGAGGGTGGCAGATTCAGGATCGGTGTCAAGAGGAATGGCTCTGGGTTGGTGCCGCTGTTCGCGCTATAGGCGAGCGAACCTGGAATCGGAGTGACATCGTCTGGTGGATTAGAGAGCGGGGTGGGTAGAGGTTGTTGTATAGCAAGGGATGGCCGCGAAAGACTGTTGGGAGAGATAATTAGATCAAGTCATAAAGCAGTGGAAGTGGACGATCTTATTACCGTAAGACTTTGAGTGATACAGAATGTGGTTCTTTGGGATCAATGGAAGGGTACCGCTGATGACTCATGGCGGAAGGAATGTGCACGTACTGAGTAAGCGTGTTTTCTAGAAGTTTTCGCTTGGCATCGAATTATACATGAACTATCGCATGGTGATGAAATTCGTAGTCATGGTTGTGTAGATGGGTGGTGGTTGTCGTGAGTACGATGGAGCTTGGAGCTATTAGGTGCTTCACATGGGTTATCCAGAGGCCTTATCTTATCAACAGGGCGAGTAAGCTTAAAGTGGCTCTGGCACCCGTCTCTTTTCTCTTGCTATACTAGCGTAAGGTTAGGCGCGCAAATAAGCTCCTTAAAGCACTTGCCTTGGTACATACCACTACGGTTGCCTCGACAGTCCCGGAATTACAAACCCTGGCTTTTGCGTAGGCATGTAGCCTTTTGGTTTATGCTTAAGAACCGCACCTATAACTACTAATAGCAAATGACCGCAAGAACAATATGAGGATACCATGTCAAAATGAACGAATTTCCCAGTCCTTAAGCATCGAACCATTTTAGCTGTTTCGTAAAATGACACACATGATGATGAGCATCGGCTCAGCCAGCGGTTTGGTTGTCTCTTGTTGACGGTTGAAGTAGTCAATTTAGAGTCCGGGGGGAGGCGGCACCTGATACGGTAATTAGTACAACGGTTCACGATAATAGAATTCTCCTATGATCAACAGACTTACAGCTCCATAAGAGGGACCCGATGGGGGAGGCGGCGGCGGCGGCGGAGCAGCTCCTCCCGGGGGCGGTGGTGGAGGTGCTTCTGTCGGAGGAGGCGGAGGAGAAGAGGCTGAAGCTCCAGCTCCAGGTGCGGGTGAGCCTTGCTGAGCTGCTTGGGCAGCTGCGTAATACTGCTGGTAGTATTGCATATACCTAAACCATTGTTCGTCGGTATGTAATACGGAGGCTTGGGGACATGGAACTTACGCTGCATAACCACCGTATGCGGCATAGGGGTCCTGGCCGCCATAGTACTGTGCATATTGAGCCGCATAGTCGTTGTTTGCTCCAGGAGAATTGTTAGCACCACCAGGTACTGGCGAAGCCACGTTACCAAGAGGAGCGGGCGAGTTGTTGTAACCACTGTGGCCACCATATGAACCAGAACGATTTCCAGATCTGTCATATCTATCACCACCACCATATCGATCACCGTATCGGTCACCATAGCCTCCGCCACCACCCCCATGACCACCATAGTGTTGTCTTGGTGGGCGTGTCTTGAACTCTTCATATTCCTCCTTCACTTTACCAACAAGATCTTCGCAAAGTTCTTTGGCCTTATCGACCATCTTGGGATCGGGGCCGCTGTCATGCTGTTAGGTCCGGGACTAGGTTCGAGAGGTAGGAAGAGGGCAAAACGGGCTACACTTACGCGACGTGAAGGTACATGTCATCATCGCTCTCACGATTTGTTGAAGCCTCGAGATAGCCTGAACCTCGCCCTTTAATCTGCACGCGACAACCGGTTTCTTGCTGAATGTGTTTTACGTAAGCACCACCATGGCCAACAATCTGCGCTCGTAAGTTGAAGCCTTGGACAGGCTCGAGGTTGATAGGTATCTTGGCTTCGGGCCATTTGCGCTGAATTGGCACTATTGTTTAGCGATGTTGCGAGCACGCGGCCCTGGCTTTGACAATATGAACTTACGCGTCCAAATTCGTCACGCTCAACCTGCTCTTGATCACGGCGGCGAAATCGGCGTTCATCCACCAAATTCGGCAACTCTTGCTTCATCAATTCCTCGATTTTCTGCACTGCTGCGTCCAGACCAGCCTTTGATGTGCTCGTGACGTGGAGGTATAGAGGCGGCGCCTATAGATTTGTTAACCTGGAGCCTTCGTGAAAGGCGTGAACATGGGCACTTACTGCTGGGGTGGCCATGCTTTTATCGGGGTAATATTCGCCGCGGGTTGTGACATCTTTCAAAGTCAACGATAGTTCTATCAATGAATCAACAGAAAATCTAGGAGGTTACTCGTACCAGCTCCGGTTTCTTCCTTAATCTAGATCACGCAGCGGAGGTCAGCAGATGCCAAAGAGGGGAGTCGTGTGCGAGCTAGTATGCTTCAACGTAAGCTACACTGTCCGTACACGACTAGGGGTGAGACTGGAGCAAGAAACGGCCCAGTGGAAGGGCTGGCACTCTGAAATGGATCAGTAGAAATTGACCAAGGGCATTATTTACCATCTTTTGCGTAGATCCTTTTGTCAGCAGGTATCGGTTGCGCAAATCATTGACTTCGATGTCCTTGATGTAATCGCCATCGGAGACATAGACTTCACGATTGAGACTCCCCCCTTTCCCGGCATTCGCATCGCCCGCGCCGCCCGAGTTAGAGGAGGAAGAACGAATGGGCGGAACATCGACATGCTGGATGCCCTTTCTCGCCTGCAATTGTGCGTTGATCTTGGCCGCGGCGGCAGCTGTAATGCATAGTTAGCACGTAGACAACAAGCGTGGACAACAAACAAATGAGACAAACCAGCAGCTGCGGCAGCATCTACAGAACTCTTCTTGGTTTCTGGTGTTGCGCTGTCAGCGCCTCTGTTCAGAGGACTACGGTCGCGCGCGCTGTCTGGCTTGCGGGCGGCTGGGGAACGAGATCTGCGATCGAACCTCGAACGACGAGGCTCGGGCTCCGTCTGGTCAAAGCGCGACCGTTTCGTGGTTCGTCGTTCCGTGTCGTCCATGATTGCGTTGGTCAGGCCAAGATCGATAGAACTACAGCACCCATGTACGAAGGAAAGCTGCTATGTCAGAAGGTTCGGAAGAAATCAATCTAACGCGGAGCTTGCAGAACGCAAGAAAGCTGTTTGGTGTTGGAGAAGGTACTACGGCTGCGAAGATCACAGGCGAGTGCAATTGAAGATCCCCTAAGAAAAAGAATGTTCTTGGCATGGATTAACTTCTTCACACAATGGAGCCGAATTCAGGTTAGCGCAAATTCCTAGCTTCCCGCCGCTTGACATCAGATGTGGGTCTGGTTCCCGTTCAATGCATATATGCTCACAAGCACATAAAAAGGCCTGGATTTATATTCTACTAACCGGTCTCCGATACTCGCAGCTTGAGCTTCCAAAGTTCACGGCCGAAGCTTATTAGCCACCCGACTTTTCCTCCTGTCGTGAGTCAAGCCAGCAGTTGGACACCACCATCCAAACTGCAGTTCTCGAGGGCCGCCAAGTTCTGATCAGAGGGCCTCCCAGTCCCAATTGATGATCGGGAAGATGGCGTCTCGCCCCTTTATCCAAGGCAATGCCTTTCGAGCTGCCGCCGCTGCTCTGCGTGCCGGTCCGCAAACCGCTACTCGATGGAGCTCGAGTACCAGCTCGACCTCGGCCATTGCCTACAAAGCCCTTCGCCGTCGTCAAGCTCCGCTTCCTGTCAACGACGCGCCGCCGACCTGGTCAGCTCAGGCAGCCGTGTCGAACATCCTCTATGAGATGCCGACTCCTTCCATGACCCCACCAAAGCGCCATGTGCTCAACTGTCTAGTTCAAAACGAGCCCGGTGTGTTGTCGCGAGTTTCCGGTATATTGGCCGCCCGTGGCTTCAACATCGACTCGCTAGTTGTCTGCAACACCGAAGTCGAGGACTTATCTCGCATGACTATTGTTCTCACTGGCCAAGATGGCGTGGTCGAACAGGCCCGCCGTCAGTTGGAGGACTTAGTCCCAGTGTGGGCCGTCTTAGACTACACAAACGCCGCTCTCGTCCAGCGCGAACTGCTCCTCGCCAAAATAAACATACTTGGGCCAGAATATTTTGAAGAACTTCTGGCACACCACCGCGAGATGACCGCCGAGGTAGATGCTGAAACAAGCGAGAGGACATTGGGAGAGATTTCTCAAGACTTCCACCCGAGTAAGATGATTGCTAGCCAAGCCCTGCGGCATAAGCATGAACATCTGAAGTCAATCACATACTTCGCCCACCAATTCGGTGGCAAGGTTCTCGACATTAGCACCACCAGCTGTATTGTTGAGGTGTAAGCACTGCTCAGCTTCTTACTCATAATTCTAAACACTAACATCATTCTAGTTCCGCAAAGCCTGTCAGAATCGATTCGTTCTTGAAATTGGTTGCACCCTTCGGAATCCTTGAGTCTACTCGCACTGGTCTCATGGCCCTACCTCGTTCGCCTTTGTATGGACCTGATGAGGAAGCTATTCAGAAGGAGGCAGATGAAATCGTTGATGCTAGCCAGTTACCTCCTGGTTAATACAATTCCAACTAGGAATCCTGGGGATAGTTGGCGTTCATTACCGGCTTGGATTTGTCCTTGATTTTCATGATAACAAAATTTAGACAGGTCACGTGGTGCGAACTTCGAAGTATGGGATACATCAGTCTTGATCAGATAGAAAAAAAAGCTCACAAGCCCTCTATTGTTAAACAACCTTATCTTTTGGAGACACTAACAGCCTAAGTGCTCAACTGCTTGGTTCCTCGTTATCGACCTTTAGGACTTTTACCGTGTTGTTGTCCAATGCCCCCTTATATGCGTAACTGTGAGACAACCGAAGGATTACAAGCTTTTCAACTGGGAAACCTGGTCTTCGCCGTTCTGAAATTAGCTTGAACAGCACATTACTGACAGGCCAACCTTTTAGGCAAATTTGCCCTTGTTGGTAACGAATCCTTCTAGAGCAGCTGTTTTATGTTAATAACATCGACTGAACCGAAGTAGAGCGATTACGTACCAATAGCTGCCCATAGACGATTCTCTCCTTCCTGAAATACGAGCGACCGTGGGCCATATATGACCTCGTCACTTACCTCCTCGGGATGACGAGGAAGGCAGTGCATAAATTTCCAGTCGGCCTTAGCTCCGCCCCTCTTAGCTAGTTCATCCGTGACCTGAAACCCAGCAAAAGCCTTCAGCCGTTTTTTGGCCTCCTCCTCCTGACCCATGGACACCCAGGTGTCAGTCACAATGACGTCTGCATCCTTGACGGCCTCTTCAGGAACGAAGTATTCACTAATAGTGCCTGGAGATGTCGCTGTCTTCGCTTGCTCTTTGATGAAAGCCATCATGTTTTCTGGGATGCGGTAGTCTGGGGGTGTTGCCACTGAGATATCTACACCAAGCTTAACACACCCGATAGCTAAGTCGAATAGGACGTTGTTGGCATCTCCCACCCAGGCTACCTTCAGTCGATCCGGAACAACACCAGTCGAATTCACCCCTTGCTGTGAGAATGCTTCATGGATGGTTAAAAAGTCGGCAATAGTTTGTAGAGGGTGGAAGTCGTTTGAAAGTGCGTTGATGACCGGGACGCTGGAATGCTTTGCCAAACCTGCAACATCATCGTGACGGCCGACGCGCGCTACCATGCAAGACGTCATTGACGAAATAATCTTGGAGGTATCATGAAGTGATTCGTTTACCTAAACTAAACTTTAGCTCTTGGCAATGGAAAACTCGTTTGTGACACTTACACCCAACTGAATGTCGTCCTTTCCCAAAAACATGGGGTGTCCTCCCATTAGAGCTACGGCCGCCTCAGTTGATACACGAGTACGGGTGCTTCGCTTGCTGAACATCATAGCAACAGTCTGGCCGAGCAATTTGTTCTTGATTGCCTCAGGTATCTGGCCTGACTTGACGGCCTTTTTGTGAGCAGCTGCATTCAGAACCAATTTCGAGAACTCGGCTGGGCTGAGGTCACCAATTGTCATTAGATGACGAGGGTTTGAGGATTGGGTGGAATAACTCCTTGAAGAAGCATATTGCAGCGTATTCCGGGTCATTCGATGGATTGAAGGCCGCATATTGACTTTAATAACAGAGGGTGCGAGTAGTAAGATCTCGTTGAAGCACGACAAGTCGCGTAGCTGGGTGCCCTTACAGGGATGGCAGTTCTGAACTTCAAGACGGTCAAGCCGAGGAGGATCTAGGTGAACTAATATCGAGGGATCATGAAACGAGATTCAAGTACTATTCCATTGGTTTAAAAGCGGATGAGAAACCAATATGACTCTTTATTTCTGAAGAAAAGCTTCAGTCCTTACTATTAGAAAGCTGTGACTCACGAACTGCGAACATCTACTACTCGGGTGGTTAACACCAGTTCATGATAGCTGCAAACATGCAAAATGAAACTTGTTGCTGCGAAGATCGGCGAAGACTCAGGTACTGATCGCCAGCCGCCCACAGTTGTGTACCATCGGAGGGCGTGTACCTGGGTCGCTCGCTTCCCCAGAAAACGTTAGTCCTAATGCGGTAAGGCCAGTGACTCAAGAAGCGCTGAGGCGCTAATGGTCCCACGTTTATGAGACTGCGGCAATGACGACGTGCATCTTATCTACCTACATACCTTCTCGAACGACTGCCAAGTCTTCCGTCGTCCATTCAACAACCAATTCCAACTCAGCGTGCTCGTATTCCGATTATACCTGACCGTTACTTCATAAAGCTGTCAACATAACTGTTATCCTTCACTCTGGTGAAGTACGGGTTTGGAAGATAAAAGTGCTTCAAGAGTTCCTCTTCCCGAATCATGATTACGCGGCTATAGCTTATCAGTCTTGCTGCTGCCACTCTCATCGACCATGTCGCAAGACGAAGCCTCTCCTTTGCTGTCGTCGGCAAAGAAAGGCAAAACCACCGATCGACCCCCTCACGAGTCTACCGAGTCGACGCCACTCCTCTCCAGCAACTCGGCAACATCAGGATACAATGGCAACGCCGTCGAGCCGGAGAGAGATAGCGCTTCGGTGCGATCCCACCACAGCCATTCGCCCTCGACCCATGATACCAAGAAGAAATCAAGAAGATGGCCTTCGTTCGTTGCCATGGGAATATTGGGTTGTGTCGCTATTGCCATCATTGTACTCGCCTTCATTGTACCCGATGCTGTGCAAGAGTATGCTCAACAAGCGGCTGTTATCGAGCCCACAAGTTTATCCATCGATTCTATCACTCCCGACGGAGTTCGTGCCCGTATACAAGCCAACTTCAGGCTTGACGGCTCGAGGGTGGAAAATGACCATGTACGAAGAATCGGCAGAGCGTCAACCTGGGTTGCAAACCAACTGGGGAGTGAACAGGCCAAGATTGACGTCTATGTGCCCGATTATGACAACATCCTGCTTGGCTCCGCCACTATCCCACCTTTGGTAGTCAGCTTGAGGGATGGAGTAACAACACAGTTTGATTTCATTGCCGATGTGCGCCCCGGCAGCGTGGAAGGAATGCGTACGATCGCGAATGATTGGCTAGATGGCAGGCTTGATAAGTTGCGTCTCAGCGGAAAGACAGATTTGAGTCTCAAGACGGGTTTAATACCTCTCGGGACACATACGGTCTCCGAAACATTGGTTTTTGAAGGTCAATCCCTCTACCGCTCCTTTTCTGCCCTTTATTTCGGAGAGAAAGTGTTCTTCTAGTCTGCGAAGGGCCATTTGGTTGGCGCCATGTTTGTATCAAGCAAAGACTGATTTTCGAACAGCAAATAAGATTCCTGCTATACCAAAGTACAACATTACGCGTTTCAACGTTGAAGACGGCCCCTTCAAGGGGTCTATGCTTGTTGATATATCTCTGTCAGCATTTAACGAGTATCCAGTCCAGTTCGATATTCCCGAGCTCGCATTCGAGATCATGGTCGCGGGTTGCGCAGATACAGACCCATTTATCATTGTAGCAGAAGCGACCACCGGAGAGATTCACGTGGAGCCACGGTCGGATGTGTCTGCAGGAGTTTACGGTGTCATTCATGAGCTACCCGAATCCTTAACACGGGCCTGTCCAGATTCTTCTTCTTCACCACTAGACATGTTTCTAAAGCAGTATATGCACGGTGAACCCGCCACTTTATTCGTTCGCGGTAGCAAGCACCCGGATGGTGAGACTCCCAAGTGGATCGCAGACATTCTAGCTAGCGTTACCGTCGCAGTTCCCTTCCCCGGGAGGACACTGGACGGTCTCATTAGGGAATTTTCTTTGACCGACGTTCATTTTACGTTGCCCGACCCTTTCGCTGATCCGGATGATCCGGACGCAAGTCCTAAGGTGTCAGGGAACATTCTGGTCACTGCAAGCCTTCCCGCCGACATGAACTTTGCAATCAATGTAACGAATGTACGAGCCACTGCCGACGTCATATATAAAACTAAGAAAATGGGAGAGCTCAATCTGCGGAAATGGCAGCATGCCAATTCGACAAGGGTTAATGGAGAAGGGGATGACGGACCAAGTCTCAAGATTGAATCGCGCATCATCGAAGCCCCTCTGAACATTACCGATAGCGATGTTTTCGCCGATGTTGTGCAGGCGCTTCTGTTTGGAAGCAAACCTATTTCGCTCGATGTGCAAGCTCTTGTTGATGTGAAAGTGGAGACATCGCTGGGAGAGCTCGTCCTAAAGGAGGTCCCTGCGGAGGGAAAGATTCCTGTAAAACGTTCGTCCTCGCTACTCTGATCCAGTTAGTCGCCTCTTGAATGAGCCGTTTCGAGAATTTCTAGTCTCGGCCGGCCACTATTCTTATGTCGCTTTATGACCTATATTCCATGCCCGCATGCTAACAGGTCAGTAGCCCTGCCTAATGGGGCGATTGGCGCCATCAGCCCTAAGATCGGATCCTTGAGGGTCGTGGACAGTTCCCCAGACTCACTAACTCTGCAGGCATTGGTTAATGTTACCAATCCTACTCCTTACACGGCTTATGTCCCATTTGCCAATATCCATCTCGTTGCCAACAACACAGTCTTAGGAGACGGCACTGTTCGAAACTTGGATATTCGCGCAGGCAATAATACCAACTTACTCGTTACGGCATCTTGGAACCCCGCCAAACAAGGTCCACATGGCCGGAAGATTGGAAGAGACCTCATTTCCCAATACCTCTCAAATTTCAATACGAGCATTACCGTGAAACCGCACCAAAACAGTATCCCCGGCCAGCCTCTTCTCTGTAAAGCGCTCTCACAGTTCAATGCGACGTTTGCTGTTCCTCGGCTGAGTCTCCCCGGCGACTCATCTGACGGAAACTCTCATTTCATCAGAGATGCGACTTTCCACTTCCTATCATCGACTGCAACATTCACACTCGTATCCCCTTTGCAATTCAATACATTGTATCTAGACTTCGTTAATGCTACTGCCCTATATAATCATACTGAACCAATAGGCCGGATCCTTTACGACCTCCCGTTCTCTGCGCCTCCTGGAATATCTCAGACCCCTAGACTGCCCGTTGCCTGGTCAATCGGCTCCGTCGGATACGACGCCGTCCGGAGGGCTATTGGCGGGAAACTAGAGCTAGACGCCCGTGCTTTCGTTGAAGCTCGGCTAGGAAATTGGAAGGAGTCGCTTTGGTATCAAGGGAAAGGCATTGGCGCTAGTGTGCATCTTACATAACCTTTCTGCCTTTTTAGAAGATCATTCGCGTGGTTGGCTAGGCGTTCGGGAGTCCCTCGGTTTAGGTACATAGGACATAGGACATTCATACCGAAGTATATAAGATTAATGCCATTCAATTTTCAAACCCCAGGATTTGAGCACAGGAGCCTGCCTCTGGGCACCACCTCGAAATGCTAGTGAGACCCTTTCGATGATGCTGGCTTAGAGCCTGCTGACAGGTCACGGGGGCTACTTTGGCTTATGCTACTTCTAAGCTGAAATATTCACCCCCAGCACGTGTTGTATACCACATAATGGTCCTAGCTGGAGATGAGTACAATGCACAAGATACCATTCGGATCATTCCAAGCTAGAGGCGACCTTGGAAGTCACAAGTCTCGAAAGTTTTCACGATGATTTGTAGAAGATTGGCCAAGATGTAACGATACGAGGTTCTCGATGGAGGCGTTTGCAGAGGCGTTCATGGTTCGGCGACCGCATTGAAGGACATTTGCAGTTTTTAAGCAAGTAGCCGGCTTAGGTACTGAGTATACGGAGCTGGCCGAAAATAGATGTCTACCCAAGATTCTTTGTACAGGGGGTTCCCCAGGAAATGCATCCCATCATGCACGATGAGCTGGAGGGAGGATCGTTCGATCTTGGGCCAATGGCGAGAATGTAACGTTCCGGTACTTGCATCAGCTATGCTACAATTGCTGCAGTTCTCCGCGGGGCAGTGGTGACATAGGCTATGAACTCTTGAAAGAGCGGCGCATTGTTTCTCGCTCAGCCTTACGGAGGATCTATTCTAGGAAGCCAAAATGGGTCCTGTTGGTTATGGAGGTCATCGAATGCGCATTTCGCGTCTTGGCGGCTGAACACGAGTATATCTTACTACCCAGGTTCGAGTTACTCCGAGAAGGAATGGGCAGAACTGGATGCCCAATTATTGGCTTGTCTCTTGACAATTATTCACATAATAAGATTTGAGTTATGAATGTACCGAGGACCGTCATTTAGACTGGTGGGCAGTTTTTCATAATACCACATAGGGAGACTTCTCGAGATCAGGAAGCGTATAAGCACGAATATGAAGCGATTCCATTTCTACTTACAATCGATCTCACTGCTGTCGGGATAAACACCTAATGCTCATGACAGATCTGAAGTCACTGGTACGTAGCGCAGTCATCTCTCAGTCGATGTTTTGCCCGCTCATCATCTTAGGAGCAGGCTGGACCTACTCGTTGTTTTCTGACCGAACTTTCTATATTGGAGAGGTATCACAGCAGGTAATTGCATCGATAGGAGGCTCACACAATTACCATGACGACCAATAGTCTAAATGAATTGGCGAACATAGCGATATATGAGATATCGGTGAAGTAAGAGAGGAAGGCTTTCCCAGTCAGCCCACCCTCGCCCGACAACATGTTGTTACATAATCCGGTCAAAGGAGACTGCATCACGAACTAGAGGCGGCTTGTGTGTGGTGGCACTGCTCTGCTAGGTGTTGGCACTATACCGGCGAGTATCCGGCGTCAGCACTCACTACTCTTGACTGGCGAATAAGAAGAATCTGTTATTCAAGAGCTCATCTCAGCATCTCAGGTCGGCGGTGCATCTCACTAGCCAACAATGCGATGTCGGTGTCGTGGCGAAAATAGATTCGAGCTTGGGGATGTCCTAGGTAGGAGGTAGCCTCATCCAGTACGTGATGATGAGATTCAGGACGGGTCATGAAGTGTATAAAGGGCGAGGCTTCCCGGAGATCTGGAAGTGATTCTATTCCTGCTACATCACGAACCACCACAGAACAACATTACCAAATTCTGATAACAACACAGATCCAAGGCACATTTTTTTAGCCACTGTCACTCTATCCCTTCACACCCTCAGTCAAAATGAAGTTCACCACTGCTGCCCTCGCTCTCCTTCCCGCAACTCTCTCTGTTGCTGCCCCAGCGGCCACATCAGGCTACGCTCTCCCTACAATCATCAAGCTCCATGACATCAAGACGAACTTGAATGTCGGAAGTAAGTTGACCTCCACAATCCGCCAGGGCACCTTCGAAACATCCACACTCTACGACATCCCCATCCCCGCCACGGCGGCCGGAAGGACTTGCGGGCTCGTGTTCCACGCCAAGGCCACCGATGATGTCGAGGGCACAAAAGCCCTCGACATCTTCAAGAACGGCTTTACGGACCTGGCGACGCTGACCCAGGGCAACCTGCGCGACACCCAGATCGCCCGCATCGTCTTCAACCCCACCACTGGGAACTACGACTTCAAGCGCAGCGACTTCACCCCCACAGTCGACTCGTTCCCTTGCCCTGCGGGCACGACCCTCCACTGGGAGTCTGTTGCCGTCGGCGAGTTCGACGTCAACAAGGTGCCCCAGGACTTTACCTTCGACGGTGTCCACGTGCCCAACGGAATCAGCGTTGCCTGGTGGTAAAGTAGGGGCTTACGCATTACGTCAGGGGTTTGCTTCTTGTATATACTTGCATCAGCTTCGGAGTCATAATACTGTTGGCTTTTGAAGATTCGGGAAAATCGGGTTGGAGCTAGCGTTGGAGACATTCCTTCATACTCCTGTTTGACATTAATTCATTCATTCATTCGGACTAGCGGTATAGACTAGATAATCAAAAACCACTCTCCTTTATTTACTACTGAATACTCGCCAGGTGGGGCTACTTGCTTGTCCTAGAATGGAGGCTTAGAGCCTCACAGAATAGTAGTAACAGCTGAGGCTGCTAGTAATCGATACTAATGTAGGCTCGATGAAGAGCGAGTCACAATGGACGGTCACTAAGGCCTCGCTCACATAATAGACACCGAGGGATACAGGGGTAGGATTGGAATGTTGACCGGGAGGGGGAGGGTGGTCAGATAGTGGCTGACTAGCTAGTAAGAACGAAAGAGAGTAGCCTATATAGCCGGCTGGGCTTATATAGGAGAACCAGAATAGACAATTTGTTTTAAAGCATATGGAAGGATTGGGCCCCTAAAACTATACCGCACACTCTTATTAGTATGCAGATAAAATAAACCACAAATGTTTTTATCTGGTCCTATATGGTCTCTTCATTGCTTGCCAATAAGTGTTAGCCGATATTGACATGGGTTGATAAGGCTGTTGTGTTCGAGTCTAAGTGCAGCTTGTTTGATTTCACATATTGCTGATGGTGCGAAAGTAAGCTGGAGCTGGTGATCCACCCAGAACATGAAGAATTTATTTATAAACACAATGCTCACTGACGATATAGGACTCGCAATACTGAGTACTTTCCTCTATGTCCATTTTCTCAAGCACATCTAGCCTTCCTTTTCTAAGCTAGTAGCATAGCTTCAAGCAAGAACAGCTCGGTCAGCGTATTATTCATATTTTCTGTAGGTTGGGCTGTCGAACTTCGTCTCCTTTCCCCTGTCTAGGGCCTTCATCACTTTCTTAATTGTTATATTTTGCTTCGATGACTTTATAGTTGATAGACTCCTTATCCGTCTGCTGGTGCGGATTTATTTGAACTATTATTACCTGCTCAGGGAAGAGCAAGACTTATTTGGGTTCAGAAAGCTTCATCAAATAGTGAAAGAAATCAATTCTCGTTACAGTTTTACCGAAACATGTGTCTTCATATATCGAAGATCTTCAGCACAGTCAATCTGGGCTCAACGCGCATCAGCATTTTCATCGGTCCACGGCTAACCTCTATATTGGAGAATGAGTTTATCGATTGCTAATACTGAAGCTATCTGTGCATTATACAGGAGTTATGCAAACAGTGTGATCGTATCAGATGTCGTACTGAAGTGGTGTGGGTGACTTGAAAATGGTTTAGTCAGCTGGGGAAATGGGCTTGGCTAGTAAGGGTGGTATAAAAAGGGGGTCAAAGGCAGTCAACTACGCAAATAAGGGAGGCCGAGTAGCGATTCTTTCACCAACTTCATGAATACAGCGTTTTATCTCATCAAGATCACTAGGTTCCCCATCTTTAACGTGTAAATGCGAGAGAAATAAAGGTTTCAGGGAGTGTAGAGTAGTCTATCTCCTGAATACTAACCCCTAATAAATGGGGCCCCCCCATAGGGTTCACTTCAGTACACAGATTATGAACCTGTCCGTGTGCACATATCTGATCAGCCTGAATTGGTCCTCAACGTAGCTGGAGTCTTGCGGACTTTTCCGGATACACTTCTTAGTGCGTGCTCTGAGTATCCAATATCATTAACGTAAGCCATTGGAGCCCAAAGCTTTACGGTTAGCCGACAGCAGTCATGCACCCCAGATGTATTCCGATCGTCCGGTAGTTGACCCCAGATGGGCACATACGGTGCGTACAAAACTTGGCGGTCCCAATATCAATGAATATGCCTAAACAAGATACCAGGAGTATAAATACCCTATGTTATTGGTTACTATTAATGAGGGTTGTAACGTCTAATCAAGCTCATAGAGTCTTAACCGAGACTAGCCCCGGAAGGACCACGAGGCGTTTAGCCTAAACATTGTGATGATCCGCGATGTAGAAACAACCAGGAAATTCTTCTACTTTGGCGCAACTTATAAAAGTGCAGTGCCTGCCCATCGACGGGGAAGGGGAGGGAATTCAGCCGTTCGTCAAGAAATTCGCCCATCATGTTGTCATCTTTCGTCCTCGTAGCTGTCGCCCTGCTCCCAGGAGTTTTCTCCCTTCCCCAGCTTGGAGAGCGCTTCCACGGAGAAGACTCGACAGCGACTCTAGAGTCTAGACAGGGTTACTACTGGTCGTTTTGGTCCGAGGGTACGGGCAACTGGAACTGCAGGAATGGCAATGGGGGCTCTTACACGGCAACCTGGTCTGGCAACAACGGCGGGTTCGTCTGCGGCAAGGGCTGGAACCCAGGTGGCGCCCGGTTAGTTCCACAATCGAAAGATTATTATACTGTTAAGTTCGGATACTAATATGGCATGATAGAGTTGTGAAGTACACCGGCACTTACTCGCCCAAGGGTCCCGGCTACCTCTCCATCTACGGGTGGACCACCAACCCCCTGATCGAGTACTATATCATGGACTCCCATGGCGATCTTGCACCCAACGAGCCATGGACTGCCAAGGGCAACTTCACAATAGACGGTGAAGGGACTTATGCGGTATACACTAGCACCCGAGTTAACAAGCCATCTATTGTTGGCACGGCAACCTTCCAGCAGTACTGGGTGAGTAACTACACTCCAGAATGCTCTCAAGAAATATTCTGACTCCTGTGTTCTAGTCTGTACGCAACGAGTCCAGAGTCGGCGGGACAATCACCACTCAGAAACACTTCGATGCTTGGAAATCATTCGGCATGGGTCTCGGAGGTCATAACTACAGTAAGCTAGATATTCTACAATTTTCAAGTTGATCTATTCATATAGCTCCCTGGCTGACTTACAACGTACAGTGATCCTTGCGACGGAAGGTTATACCAATGGTGCGAATGGACCTAGCGGCAATTCATCACTCACTCTTAGTTGAGTTGAATCGTAAACCGGTTTAAGGACAACGGGCACCTGTGGCAGGAAAGTATGCCATCGCCCGTTATGATCGCGAAGTTCTGAGTCATGCCTTTGTACATAGTAATAACTAGGACCAATTGTCGACTGGACTGACTGAACTTGAATTACACTTGCGTCATTCTAGTATCCTGAGCATATTCTGTATGTGATAGCTTCATAAGGGATAGGGACAATTTCGAAATTCTCATTGATCTTGCAAATATGACTTCGCGATATGCTGATCAAAACAGAACGATGATATATTGATATCACAAACGCTTTAGGGGCCAGAACTAGCCTCCTAAGAGAAATTGTATAGTTCACGGACGAGCTAAGGCGATTTGTCAGCCTTGGAGACTGGATACTGGTAACACACCTACCACGGGATAATCAGGCGGCCGCACTGAGGACACCGCAATTCAGAGGACTCAATAGCAGCCGGCCAGAATGGCCGTGCTTTGTTGTGCTGTATAAAGTCAAAGGGGAAGCAAGCAGGTCTTTTGTCGGGTCTCGGGTCTCGCTTAGTTCCGACGCCCGATCATGCATTGCAAACAAAGACCAAGCGCCGATACCACCGGCGGCTCGCCCGAGAATAAGCAGAGCCAACGCTTCCAGCAAGCTACGCCGTGAACCCCCGTAATACGGTGTATGCGGAGTGAGAGCTACTCGTAGAGATGGCAAATGTTCGTATAAAGGACGAGGCTGCCCTGACATGTTGAGTGGAAAAGGAGCGTTCTTCGATGGTCCCTTTTCGTACGGATGCCCTGATTAGTCTGATAGAAGAGATACAACTTCATCTACGGCCGCATCCTTTTACCTTTACGCCCGATCGAACGTACAATTTCAGTTATCATGGAGGAGGAGCACGTATTTAAAAGCATGAAGATGCCCCGCCGGGAGGTCAATGTCGTCCCGGCCAAGACTGGCGAGATTCTCAAGTTAGGCCCAGTTACGTGCCGGATAATGGAAGATGGGTCTCGTACCGGTAAGTGTATATCTGGCTTACGGTCCCCAGCCTTGCCTCAAATCGTGCATTTCTCCTGTATATAGAGTGTGCAGCAATAGAATAAGGGACGAGAATGACGTAATAAGCTCACTATTTCGTATAGATAACCGCATTGGTGCTGCTGAATTCATAGTTCCAGCGAACACATCCGGACCACCAGCCCATTGGCATGAGAGTAAGCCGTCCCCGGACGAGAAAATAAGCACCGCTGTTGACGCTGGCCTGTTGTATAGTGCACGATGAAACATTTCTGGTGACCAAGGGCACGATCCGATTCCACATACCCGACGGAAAGCACATAGACGCCAAAGAAGGGGACTACGTGGTCGTGCCGACGCGTGCGCCGCACACCTTCTCGAATCCCGCGGGAGAGGAGTCCGTTTTCTTCAACACGTTCACGCCGGCGTATTACATCAACTACTTTAAGCTGATGTCGGAGCTGACCGATGGCGGTGCTCGTCCGGTTACTAAGGAAGTGTTTCAAGAAGCCATGTCGAAGTTTGCGACCGTACCTGCTAAGGAGATGATGGATTCCTAGGCGGATGTTGTAGCATAGGTAGAGCAACGGTGTTGCAGTCCGCTCGGGATGTGGCGTTTACGGAAGGCCGCTTGGTGCCGGAGACGGTTAAAATCGCCGTGGGAGCGCGCCATAACTAGACGTGGATAGTCCGCCAATGTGGCTGTCTGCATGCGACCCTAGACTACGAAATAGAGATATCCTCTTACCCGTTAAACGTGATTTATGACCCTGCAGTGAAGCTTCCCATGTCCTCATATGGGGCCGGCATTCTGGAAGGAAGAGTCATCGAGCTCCGGCAGTAGTCTGGACTTGTTGTTCCTGGAGCTTACATCCTCTCTTGGCAGGTAGCAGTGAAGATGAGCCCCGTCGATTGACAGAATTGCAGATCAGTCGTAGATGCTTGGTGGAATTGTTGTGAGGGGAATTGAGCACTAATTTGGGTATCTGCTCAGATTTACATGCCTGTACATTCGTTTAAAGGTGGTGTCGTCGGACGTCGCCATAATCGGTAGGTAACAAAGGCGCGGGCTCTGTCTGAGTAATAGCAGAGACGTCGGGCTGTGAGTGTAGAAATGAGCAGCTGGCAATAAATTAACCACCGTTGACATTACTCGTATAGCCTCGCGTGAGAATAGGACATATATGTTGGGCCTTTGATAATGCCGACCGGCACTTCGCATATGTTGGCTAGGATGACGAGGCAAAAAATGTAGGAAGCAAAGAGAGAGAGAAGGAATACCGAGGTTCTTTGTATATTTGCCTATGTTCGCCTGGCCAGATTGAGCCTGTGGAGCACCTGGCTTTGGGAACCTGAGGCTATCAGTCAGCACTGACTTCAGCAAGGCGCTAGCCTGGCCTATGCGGCGATTTGCCCACTAATAACGGCGATATATTGCACTGCAGTCGGCTTACAGCGCTCTTGAGTGGGCGGCATGCTGATGTAAGGGGTTGGTAAGGCTCGGTACGTACCTCGCCGTGCAGCCAGCTCGGCTGCGGTGGGCGCGGTGGGTGCGCTAGAGGTGGGATGGTGGGGTTTCGAGAGCTCCCCGGTTGATTTGTCCTTGATCGCAAATCGCCAATCTCAACATATCAAATCAACAGTCACCTCAGGAATCTTCGCGACAGTTCGCATCACTCACTCCCATATTTTCTCGCCATAGAAACTGCATATTCTAAAACATGCTTACATCTGTATCACATTAGAGAAGCAATGGCAATCCACTTACATGCAGTCCATTGATACCTCCGGCCTAGATTACGTACCTGCTTAAGTACTCACTTACTCTGCCTAGCCGACTGGCTAGTGAGCTGACTATAGCTATTGACTTTACTTCCCAAGTATCTAGATCTGCCTTTGTCCCTGCAGCATCGCCGCTACCCTACCTTTCTGTATATAATTCCCCCGTCGCATCCATCCACAGCTTCCCAATGCGCTTCCTTTCGCTCTTCATCTCCATCTTTGTTGCTGTTTTGTCTGTAGTTGTCTACCGGGACCAGGTCGTCGACTTAGCAGCCACTAGTATTAACATAATCACCAAACAATTGGACGCCCTGAAGAACACCTCCGTGTTGAAATCTGGTACTAGTGATATCGAGCCTCCCACTACGAGCACGTCCAACTCTCAGTTCTACAACCCATCCGAGCGGCTTGTCGCGACTAAGATGTCTGTTCCACGTGCAATTTGCAAGGTTTTTCTTGCTGTCGAGCAATCCGAGGGCGCTGGTGCTCGAGTTCGTCGGTCCATCGGGACACCGCAGTTACGCAACTTTTCGCCGTTTCTAATGCTCGATCACTTCAGCATCAAACCTGGTGCCGGCTTTCCTGACCATCCCCACCGCGGCCAAGAAACGTAAGCCTTCAGTGTAACAAATCCTGTAGCTTAGACATGCGCTGACGCTTGGGCAATCCCAGTATAACCTACTTGCTGACTGGTGCCGTTGACCATGAAGACTTCGCCGGAAATGCTGGTACCATCGAGGCCGGCGACTTGCAATTCATGACGGCTGGACGGGGCATCATGCATGCTGAGATGCCACGACAGAATCCCGATGGAAGCGCCAATGTGGGCCTGCAGCTATGGGTGGATCTACCATCTGATCTCAAGAAATGCGAACCCCGATACAGAGATCTGCGCGCCAAGGAGATCCCTCAAGTGGACATTAACGATAAAGTGCACGTCAAGGTCATCTCAGGACAGTCAGGAGGCGTTGACAGCGTCAAGGACCTCGCTTACACGCCAGTCTGGATATTGGATGTTGAGATCAAACCCGGTGGGCAGCTTACGCAGCCTTTACCGGCAGGCTGGAACGCATTCTCATACCAGCTTGAGGGTTCCGCTGTATTCGGGTCCGGTGACGCGAAGCGTACCGTCGAGCAATACCATAACTGCGTGTTCGAGGCTGAGGGAGACGTTGTGAATGTGGAAGTGCCCGAAAATGCAACCTCGAACGCCCGGTTTGTGCTCGTTGCGGGACAGATCCTTGATCAGAAAGTTGTGCAGTATGGACCTTTCGTGCTGAATTCACCTGAGGAGGTACGTCAAGCCCTTCTCGACTATCAATTCCAGACGAACGGCTTTGAGAGAGCGAAAGATTGGGCGAGTGAGATTGGCAAGTCGATGGTACACTAGCCTCCTTCTCCCTGATTCGATGTTGTCCAGAAGTTTCTCTCATCCGTGATAAAATCGCGCCCTTTTGTGTATATAGCCTTTTCCCTATCCATATCATCTCATTCGGTCAGGCATATGATATCATGTAGCATCGTTATTTTGGCGTATGGAGGATTGGTTGGTGAAGGAAAGTGACCTCTTGTCATTGAATAGAAAGAATGAGTTGCAAGTTCGTTTTTTTCTTTTCTCTTTTCTCCTTCTTTGGAGAACCTTCTCTTTTGATCGCTATTATTGCCGACGTGTTTCTGAGTTGAGATTTCCTTCCGTATGTTATTGTGTTTTATGTCTTCTTTACCTTAGAAGCAATTGGGGTTCGAATCTCCCCCCGTGGTCGCTTCATAGGAAACGGTTCAGGTAATGTCATGGCCCATGCTAGCCTATATAGCTCGTCCGGGGGTAGCTCTCTATCGGCCCAGAGGTCAACCTTGCTCGGTAGAAGCCCGGTGACCTGTTGAAGTCGAGGACTACTTAGGATGTCCTTGGTTCTCAGTGGTGGAAAGAGTCGCTGCTCTGTGGTGAATGCCCGGCCAATGCGCTCGGTGTCATTCCTCTGTGATCGGCTTGACCGTGATAGGGAGCCCATCTCCCGTGGCTGAGAAGAGCTCGAAAGCCCATGAGGATCATGGGCATGAGCGCCCCGCCTTTTAGCGTGGGATGACAATGATACCGCAGGTCGGGATGTTGAAGAAGATGATGACGATGGTGACGACGAGACCCGTAAATGGTGCTGAAATTGAGTTTGAGGCTCGCTCGGCGGTGAGGTGCCGGCTGACAGAGACCTGTGCTGCGGTTTGGGATATGGCATAATGGCGATTCGTCAATGTGGAAATGCCTGCTCACCTCACAGCGATAACGGATAAAATATCTAGGTAATAAACTCCGCTAGGTTTCAAAGATGTAGTATTACACGATAGACAGGCGAAATGCCTAACGAAAGCACGATTAACAAAGAGATGGGAGTCTGGAATCAATACCACGCGGGGTGAGACTCAGCCTGATCTTATACAAATCCCCCTCATTCTCTGACTTACTCACACAATGGGTAACGGAGGACGATGCAGTAGTGTCGCAAGCCTTGTATATCAATCTCCATGTCCCAGTAAGAACGCCCGATTCGTTCTTACCACTATGATATCACACACGGCGGCTCCCGCTTACCAATTGGCAGTGGACCCGGGTCGAAGGTCAGCGTCGCATACCTAGAATACATTACCTACTGACCCTGAGGCATTTGCGACCAATCTCACACCGTCTTACTATATACTTCAGTACCTAGCGACTTGTAGGTGGGAGGCGAAAGAGGGAGCCAACAGATTGGACGCCAACAAGCAGGCTTCGGCAGCCTCATGGAGTGACTTGCAGGCGCTAGAAGTGGGACACTGGCGAGAGCACCTAGTACGTTTTGGGAGGAGACAACAGGTGCTCATTGGTCGCGACGGTGCTCTGACAGCTTTGCGGATGACACATTGTGGCCCGGTGGTGTTGGTTCAGTAGACGGGCCGGCTCCGAGTCATTGGCTCGTCCCCTTGTATTGCGCTTGTCGTTCTGCAAGTGGTCAGCAAACTTGACCAACAGCATAGAATGTGGTGTGGATATTATGAGGATTGACGGCCTTCATTGGATGCTCTGGGTTTGCGAGGCTCTAAGTGCAGTAAACTGCAGATTTAATTGTAGATTTTATTGCTCACTTTACTACCTAGGTAGAGATGCAGCTAAAAGAATAGTATAGTAGGCGCTACTTAGGTGAGCTTCCGAGCTTGTCGCTTGTTGGACCACTCCTTCCTATTCCTTCCTGTTAGCCAACGGGAAGGACTCATTGACCCCGTGATATTAGGCTTGTGACGCACTGTGGGAGGCCAACAACATGTCCACAGTTCCCCTTCCTCAGGCTCTAGTGCACAAACTTCTTTCATCGCATTCAATGATGTGTTATCGGTGTTGCGCATTAACTAAATATGCTTTCTGCGATTGCATTACCTTCACACACCCTGCTTGTCACATGAAGCCATAGTGCCACACAGACGTTGAGATCGGTAGAGATGAAGTGCACTGTAGAGTGCAGCAGTTGCCGTAACTGCTATTATTAGTCCTACCACAGCAATTGGAAATGCGCATGACATCCTTCCAATCTCGACGCATAAAGATTGAAAAATCTTTAGTATGTCTTTATGTTCAAAGAGGGTAGAATGACACGCCATGGCGACTCTCCTGTAATATACAAATCATGTCTCTTGCTCTGCTAGATATGCAATATTATTCACCTCATGAATGCAAATATCTTGAGGAGTACCATGGAACTCTAGCCGCAGATAAGAACATAGTAAAAAAATAAGGCCTAGCTCTCTGCCTCCAGGAAGGAACCGTGACAGATATGCCTGGAACTCTACCCTGTATATTAACTACGAGAGATTCACTTTACTATCAGTCACTAGAGAATGTTCAAACGCCCTGAGCTCGCTTATAAGTGTGGCAAGCGTAGGTCCATGACAACATTCACTAACCACGCAGTAAGGTAATGTCCTAAATCAGAGTTGCTTCGGCAAGGTTAAGATTGTCCACTAAGTAAGGAACCCCCTTCACTAATACCCTTATATATCGTCTTCTCAAACCTACGAAGTGAACCCTTTTCTCAGTCATTTCTCTCTATCATATTCTGTCTAGGAAAAGTGTTGAGACCGTGCAATGGATCTTGCCCTTTTCGACCGGAAGGAGTAAGATCAAAGCCAAAATAGCATCAAGTCCTAAGCTGCAGCTGTCTTGCACGCCAAAAGATCAGTTAGTAAGTGCTTACCAGAGTAATCTTCCTTTGTGCTAGCCGTATAAACAGTGCAAGAATTCTGTTCGGCTAGAAACATGCCTCAAGGTTATACCTCGCCCTTAAAAAACTAATGAGAGTACGCCTAAGAATGATAACTGCTAATACCATGCGTTATAGTATGTATGCAAAATTCATCCTCTCGGCTGCTATTTCTACAATAGCACTGATACGGAGACAATGGTCACACAGCAGCAGTGTTACGTTTCAGAGGGTAGCGACAGCGAGATTGTGGACTGTTGCCAATATACAGGCGCTCAATTCTGCTGTGGCAGCACCAACCCGTTCACTACACTGCAAATATGTCCAGAAAAGGACAATGGGGTCATAGAACTGTCAGACAATGCAGCAGTGTCTACTGGATTTACCCCGTCCTTACAGTCAAACTTCACGATCGACCACAGCAATGAACTCAACAAATTCTCAACCAATGGGAGCAATATCCATCGGCATAGACACAAAACGAAGCCTGACAATCACCTCGCAGTCAAGATCATCGTACCCATCGTAGTTTGCGTCGTCCTCCTAACAGCGTTATACTTTCTCTATCGCTTCTGGAAGAGAAGGCAAGATAAGATGAAGAAGGAGGAAGAGGAGACTGGTATGTCAGCAATGGAGATGGGCGATATGGCAAGGCGCGAAGAGCAAACTCAGGGGAACAATAAGCCGCCGACCACGACGACGATGGGAATTCTATCAAGACAGGGCTCTGCAGCCAGTACTGCCTTCACCCATCCTCGACGAGCACCCTTTCCTCCCCCTGCGTCACCGCCGCCTGACCGTCCACTACCGCCGCTTCCGGCGTGGGTGCCTAGACCCCTGACTGCGACCGGAGATGGAAGGAGTACTCCTCAATGGCCGCTTACTGATGGCGCGAACGTTTCTCGGCCGGCTACTTCTGGAGCTTCCGGGCCGCGTCATACGCCTCGATAGCATACTACGGACACACGTCAGCTTTGTCAGATGCTATTATGCGGATGAGGATTGGGACAACCAAGATGGAGCATGACAAAAGTATCAGAAAGGTGGCACGACGCTGTCGTGAGACAGGGCACCGATCATCGTATTAGCCCCTATTTCCATCTCTTGTTATTTAATATCTCGCGATATGAATAAGCTCCTTGCCATTGGGAAGGACGGACAGATGATGAAATAGGGAGCCAACTAGGTCGGCAATAGGCTTAATGACATGCCGATTATCGGCTCTATATGCTGGCGAAAAGCATAATATACTGCGTTTCATTCTTGACACTCGTCAGCGTGAAACACATGTGATCTTGTCGTAAGCCTTAGGCGAAACAGTGAGCTACTAGTGACACACAAGCCTCTGAGATACGGAACGCTGGAGATTGAGACTTTTTGCACACGGCCGATCCCTCACCTTGAACGAGCATGCGCTCGGTCATGGAACAGATATAATTGTAGCCATAGAGTGTTGGTCACGGGAGTGAGATAACCTAGTTGGGGCAGAACACCTTTTAAGCTTCTTTTAGTGCAATTGGATATAAACTATACCTGCCTGGAAAGTTGAGCCCGAATACATAGATATGTCTTGTCCCCCAGCTCCGAAATTGATGTTGAAAATAATTCTCCACAGGGAAGATTTGGAGGGTTTAGCTAAGTGTGCTCCCCAGTGGGAGGTCTGTTCTTTTCTGCTATAGCCTGTGATGACTTTCTTTATACGATACTGAGGGTGTTCAAGTGGTGTGTGGGTGAGCCACAGTCATATGTTTCCGTCAGCCGGAAGTGGCTTGGCTGGAGGGGGGGTATAAAAGGTTCAGGAGGGTCTACGGAACGACGGGACATAGTAACATCATCATCTACGGCTCGTGCGCTTGATTTTCAAATGAAATTAAAGTTCTTTACTCGAGATTACTTGATTCCCCAAGTTACTTCGTGAGAATTATAGGCCTGAACGCTTCGGGAAGTGTAGGCGTGGCCTGCCTCCCGAAGGCTAGGGCCCTAAAATGGGCACTGGCCGGCCCATGGCGTTCACTTCAGTGAACGATGATTCTTGTTGTTTCTGGTTGAACCCTCTGCCCCATACATCTTTGAACATTGAATACTGATATGTGAGGATGCTTTTGTTAGGTGACTTTATTCTGTCTTGTACCTTCCTCTTCTGTCTAAACTGTACTCACGTCGATGCCGTAGATGTTCACTGACCTAGCGCTAACAAAGAGCGGAATAGTGAACTCACTCTATCTACATGAAATGATCGAGACAAAGCGTGGACTGATGTCGTGAAGTCCTGTTCGCTGCTGCAAGCATTCTGTGCTTTCAACACCCTAGGACCCCTCCGACGAATTCAAAACATCTAGCTGTAGAATATGGGAATGTCTCCCAGCCAGTGCTCTAGTATACGAACTACCGAACGTCGTCGACATGTCGACGTTTACAAGACCTGTGCTAGGGTAACATGGGGTTACAACATGAAAAGCGCTGAGCTTCTTCTCATCGTGGCAACATCACAAATATGAATCCCGGTCTTGAAGAACGCTGAGGATCGAAGTAGCCGACTTCAGACATCTTTGTGTGTCAAGTAATGGAGCTATATGCATTATCTGGCGTTCGTTCAGGTTCGACAGCTCCTACCGTTTCTTGTTAGTGAGTCGCTCCTGGTAATAGCTCTTTTCCAACACAATCAAGAAACAATCAAACTAACCAGTTTGTCATATGCTCTCTGGGTTGGACGTGTGACTCCTCGGCCCTATCTCGCCCGACATACCCGCCCGTAGCGGAGTGTTTGCAGTTTCTGCTCCCCGAGATGCAGGTGAATCCTCGTGCGTAGTGGTGAGCTGATCTCGACGTGCTTTAGACCTTTCTCCCCGGGTCTTCTTCTTAGGGCAATGCCGGATATATCTATCGTCTTCGTTGTCGGAATCCAACCTTCCGTACACGTGCCAAGGGCCGGGTTCATTGTACATCAGGTTAGCGAGTGTGTCTTTCTGGTCTTCTTTCACGAAGAACGTTGTGCCATCACGCGCAGGTGCCACGTAGTTCAGTATCGCCCCTCGCAGGCTTTTGAAAGCCGCCGAGAGGAACGATGCCACTCTTTTTCTTTTGCTGTGGGGCCGCGCGCCCCGTTTGTACTGCGAGTCATATGTAGTGTCTTCTGTGCCGGTGAGATGTGACAGCTCTCGGTCGTTTGAGGCGGGTATTAAAGCGGGTTCTTTGTTGTGTTGTGCATTGTGATGCGGGCTATTAGTCTTGGTGGAATGCTCGGCCGTGTTTACCCCGGTGGGCAATTCGTGAATCCCTGCTGAGGACATTGACTTGCGTAGAAGTTTTCTGAGATGTCGCTTGAGAGGGTGAGCGACTCCTATAGAGGTTGGCAAAGGCTAGACAGGGACGAGGTCGCATTTATCACTGGATTCAAGAAACTGAACTGCACGAGTTGTAGAAGTGACGAAAGTGAAGTAGCTTTTGACAAGCCCAGACTATCTAGGTAGAAAGGAAGCTTTAGGAGGTGATCGGGACACAGGTCAGGTACTTGGTCAACAGAGGCGCGTGAATCGAAGCTACAATAGGGGTCTAACGGGTATAATTGGGAAACCTGGGCAACCAGTGTTGGCTGTACCTAAGACAAGTGAGCATCTACCCGTGGCTGTGATCTGTAAGTAAATTGAACGGCTGCCATGACGTCCGGTTGTTTGCTAAATCATGTTCCATTCTCAATTTTCGTTGTCCACAGATCTTCTCATAACATGTATTAGAACCCGACATCTGATATCGTAAAGCTGGGATAGTCAGTCAGCCTTGGAAAACATATCAGCTTCCTAGACAATCGGAAACAACAGCAGCAATTCGCTATATGCAGTTGTTCGGTATGGTAGAGTTCAATCTGAACAATTCTGTAGGAGGGCAAAGGTAAATATTACCAGCAGCTACATTACTGTGACGTGTAGGCCGCACTCTTGGAGCTTTGAAGAAGCTTTGAATTATAAAGCATTCTTTACAAACTCCAGATCTGAGCTCAATCCATGGCTGTAGTAAGGGGCAGTAAGAGTGGGGTATCCATCTAGCTGATCAACTTCACCAACGTCTACCATATATTAGGCCATAGTACCTACTGAAGTGCTCTTTAACTCACTTGTCATCTACAGTACATGAGGTAAGATGATAGCGGGGCTAACTCATTCAGGCTTGGTAGAATCGATCTACCCGCACTGTCTCGGTAAATGGGTACGCTAGCCTATTGTACGTTAGTGTATTCTTCGCTTCTCGTCGTACGACTTTCAATTACCTACAATCTCGCTTCGCTCACTGTAGTCGGGAATCGAAGCAAGCGAACTTCATCCCTCACAAATTACCTAGGTATACATGCCCCGACCTGACGTCAAAGTTTAAGAAATACCTACATGTTTCATCTCGAAATGCTAGGCATGCTTGATGCCTATGTCAATAATGGCTGAGTATGGACTACATAACAGTACCTCCACTACTATCATGTAGTGTGGTTTTTCCATTTGGCGAGCCCTATTTATAGCATCAACTACTGGAGACTTACTTCTCTAGTCGCGGCACTTCGGCTGCACTGCATCCACCGAAGACCGATGCAAACAGGATCCGCTGACCGAGAGCCCAAGGCACACTGAGTCGCTGGGCGAACGTACACGCGGAAAGGTCGTATGCCAAGCACCCAAAGATACACTACTGGCGCTTCTTAGGTATTCACGGTCTATCAGGGTTGTCTGGTTTTCTGTCAGGTGACGAGACTAGTCCTCGTCACGATGCTTCCAGGCAACAGTGGCATTTCTTGTAAGACTGGGATATCAATGCGCATGCTTTTCGGAGCCGGCACTCGAGATCGCTAAAAGTAGCGCTACTGCTGGCACCACGGAGACCACGGGAACCACGGAGGATCAGCGTCATCAATCAACGAGCCATGAGGGAAGAACGAGTCCCAGCAGGCTCGAGCTTCGAATTTCTCGAGTATAGCCCCCAGGAAAACGCGTCGTCAGCCCCAGATACGGATCTACGCGTTACACGCAATGCTTTCTGGAGCTATTGCGGCCCGCTTCTCACAGAGGGCGACGACTTGCCACCGAATTTCTACGAGTGGACTGGTGTAGCGCTGTCGGGCTCTCTACTCCCTCGGCTGACGCCATTTTTGAGATTCGTCAACCAAGTCCTGAGTGAGCATAAGCTTGATCACTACTGGCTGACGATTCGCGCCACGAAAGCGACGCATGAATTCGACAAGCCGCGGTGGCACACCGATGACATGTTTTTTAGCGCCCGCGGCGGAGCCCTCAGGACTATACCGCGCGAGGACGACAACGACAGTAGTAACAATAGGGCCATGGACTTGCAGACAGACTGGAAGCTCTGCACCACGCTGCTGGGGCCCTCGACCATGTTTATCCCTGCCGAACATCAAGCCGAAGCGCGCAGGGCGCAGCGGTCTGCGAGGAAGACTTTAGCGACGGATCATGATTGCACTTCCATTCGCTGTATTGCATGCGCTGCTACCTCCGATGCCGTTAGAGAACAGCTTTCCACGGATCTAGAACCAATGGGCATGATGCAAGCTGCATCAGGCAAGTGCGGTAAGCAGTTGAGAGCCCCCTTTGCCCTAGAATCACATACATATTACTCAAATGATGATAATGACTAAATGACATGTGTTTTAGCATTCTTCCATATTGGGCAGGAGAAGGGTGCCGTTCATTCGGAGCCCTGTATGAGCGGTGGTGATCGGATCTTTGTGAATGTCGTTCCTGGCAAGAAAGATGAGTTGAGAAACTTGACGGGCAAATGGGGAATGAGCTTTCCAAGGTCGTGGTGGATCGCGCCCAACATCACAAGATGCTAGGTGGCCAACCTATAGACGTACCGATCACATTTACGGACGTCGCTTGGAGCATCGTCTCCGAACCACGTGTTTTGAAGATATCCGACATCTCCCAGTTTCCCGGTTCGTTTATTCTGTACACTATCATTGATGCGTCTGGGCGACAATATCCTAGTAGTCCATCGCAACGTGTTCATACATGCATGTAGATGTCGTGGACAGCCAAGAACCTTCACTCACATTTTACTTACATTAGCCTTTTCATGCCTGAGCTACTTATTGGAAAGGGGAATCGGATTCACCAATGTCCACTCAAGATTGCAGAATGTCGCACGTTGTCCTGAGGATATAAGTACTATTTAACCAATGGTTAAGAGGTCCGAGACATTCATCTATATCCAATCATCTGGAATACAAGCTGTTCGAGACGAAATTTGTGCCACCGCAGTCCACCTTGAGGCTCCAAGGACATCTTGGCAACACGATTACTCATCTAACTTAATCCACCAATCTTCGATCGAGACCATGTGATGAAAAGAATAGATGCCATCACTGTTACGCTATGAACGAACTCATTACCTAGCTCAACAGGGTCGATGCGGACAACTCTGTCGCTATCGATGTGCGTCCTCAATCCAATAAATGAACGATCAGATAGAGGCGGACACAGAATTAGAGAAAGTGAGATTTGCATTGTGTTCAAGTGCGGTACGAGGCACAGTTGATCGATATAGCGCAAACGCCGTTCAGATAATTTCTAGCAAGCATCAAAAGAATACTCTACTTCTTAGTATGGCCCCTACTCCATCAACAACGACAGCTTCTATGTACCTAGGCGCAATTCTCCGGGAAAGTCAAACCCCTCCCTTTAAGCGTTTAGACTCATGTAGCTTTCAGCCATGTCCTGGGTCATGGGATCTAAGACAGCTATTGATCCTGGATGCTCGCTGCCTGTTGCACCCGAATGGATACCTACGCACCTTGTCACTTCAATCCCGTCCTACTCGATGTTAACCTAAGATGAGAATCAGATGAGTCATGACGTACAGGTACACCACTAGGCTCCCAGCCCTCCACGAGTCGACTTTCATACAGCAAGTCTGGGTTGCCTCTTGGTCTGGAATCTGTCACCGCTGCGATGTCTCTCTTTTTTTTCCCAACCGAACTTCTAACATATTCAAGATACGCCGGGTTTCCCGGCTTGATAACTAGAACCTATGTATGAGCGAATGAGGGCCAGCAGGGCCATATCATGACTCACCATTGTCTGCAGCGAGGACAGTGCCGACCTTGATCATTCCGAGTTCTTCGCAGACCTTTAAATCATCTGTGTATAGTGGTTTGTAGTGATCGAGAAATAGCAGATCAATTTGCGTTAAACTGCCATCTGCATGCAGGTGTCTCAGCGAATCGGAACTCGAACCAACGACGACCCTGACAACATCACCTAGTCCTGCAAGATCAACAAGATTCGCGATAATCTTGCAGAACTCCGAGTTCTTTTCCAAGCTGTAATAAGCGGTACCTCCGCCTTCCCGTAAGGCAGCGGCGAAGGCGATAGCTGAGTAGCCAACGTACCCGCCCAGCTCGACCATCACTTGGGGCTTCCGAGCTTTGATCAGATCTACGACGGTCTTGGACTTATACTCGCCGACATTCATCAGATATTTGCGAGTACGGCCAAACTCGTCAATTGCATCGAGAACTTTTTGCGGGTTTCCCTTGAGCTGATCCACATTGGGATGGTTGAGGACGAATTGTAGGAGCTCAATCTCGCGGCCGTCATCAAACTATAGGCCACGCTGTTAGAAGTATAGTCCGTCATCAAAGAAGCTGTGGTCGCACTGACATATACATCTTCTTGTGGCTGGTATGCCACGCCTTGGAAGGTCTCTGGCCGTGCAACTTCCATAGCTAAAGGAGCTTATACAATGGGGCTGAGAGCGACTCGGACCTGGTCTTGGCCGATGAAGGGAGATGGCTTGTGTGGATAAAAAATTTGACCGCCTTTAGAACACGTCTCGTATGGTGTTTAAGATATCGCCTTCCAGAGAGCGTTTTACTTGGGCGCCAGAATGCCCTATGTCATCATGGGAACCACGCAGTTGCTGACCATCCCGCTAGAAAATCTTAAATTGCTTTTCAGCAGCGTTGTTCCTTGCTAGCGTCATGCAAAAGAATTGCGATCAGAAATCCTATAGTCATTAGACATCGGCATGTCTCATACGAAAACTGATGCATATTCACGTGTCAAGCAGTCGATGATTACTTCATTGGACGGCTAGATCCGCATTAGACAACACCTTTCACTTGTACGACGTGACAGACAGCAGAACCGACGACTTCATGTTCATGTTGATTGGCCAGGAACATCTTCCGATCGCGACAGTATGGCGGTCCAATTCAAATCGAATTGAGTTTGATGCAGGACGCTTCCCCGATGCCATTCCGCGGCTCATACCAAAGAAGACATGCCATGACGGCATACATTTCGCGAGTCCTATTACTTTTTATAGCAGCTAACCGGCATGACATAAACCTTTGTTCATCTCTGACAAGGTGAATACCGTTTCTGCTTTGTCTGGCCGGTTCAGAATTACTGCAATTGATCGTGCGCAGATAACCAAAGTTGAGGCTCTTCTGGATTCCAAGCTAGCGCTATGTCGGATCTCAAAGCATCTGTCCGCGAAACTGAAGCCGGCTTCCATGTCGAGGGTTATGAGAAGATTGAATACGACTTCACTTTTGTGGACGGTGTCTTTGACATCGCCAATCATCACCTAGCCAAATGTTACCACAAATGGGGCAGAGTTCTTGCCGTGATGGATAAGAATGTCTACGCCCTATACGGTCGAAAGATGGAAGAATACTTCAAACACTTCAATTTGGATTTCAAGGTCCACCAAACCTCCATTGGAGAGAAAGCGAAGACTATCGATACGTTCCTAAGTATTTGCGATTCGATGACGGACTTTGGTATCATTCGAAAGGTAAGGGCTTTACTCCTTTGCCGCTATCTCACCTTTTTAGATGCTCACGATCAATGACAGGAACCCGTACTTGTTGTTGGAGGGGGGCTGGTCACTGACGTCGCTGGGTAATCACTACACCTATTCGAACCTGCATAGAGGCTTATGTTTATTATCAGGTTTGCCTGCGCCGCTTATCGTCGAAACACGAACTTCATCAGGATACCTACTACGGTTATTGGCCTTATTGATGCCAGCGTCAGCATCAAGGTGGCAGTTAATTATGGCCGCTATAAAAACCGCCTGGGAGCCTATCATGCCCCTCTACATACCTTGCTCGACTTCAGCTTTTTGCGAACTCTTCCTATTTCCCAAGTTCGAAACGGTTTTGCAGAGCTGATCAAGATCTCTTCCTGTGCTCATTTGGAAGTCTTCGGTCTGCTCGATAAATACTGTGAACAGCTCATCGAAACTAAATTTGGTCGCAATGAGGGATCTCCAGCAATTGTTCGCAAGGCCGCAGATTTTGTATGCCACGCCCAATCCGACTAGAAGTAGTACGGCTAATAACTTGGATAAGATCAATCGCGAAGGTATCTACGAAATGCTGAAACTAGAATCCCCTAACCTTCATGAAATTGGACTTGATAGGGTTATTGCTTATGGCCATACGTAAGTATACGTCGCAACATATCTACGCAAGTCCCACGCGTCTGACCCTTTCGCGGATGTAGATGGTCGCCTCTCCATGAGCTAGTCCCTGAGACGCCTCTACGCCACGGCCACGCAATATCTATCGATATGGCGTACTCTGCCACGCTCGCCAACCAAAGAGGACTACTATCAGATGATGATTACCATCGTCTCCTCAATTTATTCTCCAGAGCCGGTCTATCTATCGATCACCCTCAATTCGACGAGCAAGTTCTCGACAAAGGAACTGCGGCCATCTTGAAGACCCGCGACGGACTCTTGCGTCTAGCTGTTCCATGTCCCTTGGGATCGTGTGCTTTCATCAATGATGCCCATCTCCAGGAACTGAAAGACGCCCTACACAAGCACAAGTCGCTAGCCAAGACGTTCCCCCGTGAGGGTGCGGGAATTGAGGCGTATGTAGATAGCAGTGATACCGGTTATTCAGATTTGGCTGCAGAGGACATAGGTGTCAGTAACGCTTTGAAGACGGCGGGCGTCAAGAGATCGATCAATGCTCAAGATGGAAGCATTGATAAGGCTCCTCGAAACACTCTTGTGAGTGGACACGATGCAGATCCACCATGCGCCGCTGTCAGCAGTTTAGGTGATGGGATCAAGGCTCAGGCCTAGAAAGTTGTACAAAGCATGATTAGTATCCCAGCCATGTAACAAGCGCGGACGGTGCATACGATTATTGCGGTTTTGGTCATTGATTATTCGAACATCGATAACTAGGTTTTGAGGAGAAGGGTTAAACTCTTGAGCAGGAGCTTGTGGTCTATGTCGAGAGCCGCTGAAGCTCATGGAATTGGTTTCAAACTACAGTCTAATATGGTCACTTATGTCAGCATTTACTAGATCAAAGATCAAATGGATCATCTTGAGATTCTCAATTCTCTGATTTCTATGCACAATCATGAAGCTAAGAATGCCATTCTGTAAGGAACTTACAAAAGCTCGCGCGGTCAGACTCGCGCCAAGGATTGGTATTTAGTCAGGCTAAGAAATGCTACGAAAGAGACCTGTAAAACGAGAACGATATTTTCCACTACCAATCATTGACCGGGAGAAAGCTGCTATTACTTCCTCAACGAAATTAACATCCTGAAAAGCCCTCCGCGCCAAGAACATATTCACATCAACAAAGGAATAACTTCGTGGTACTGACGTTAACCCTGCTCCAGCGCTGTCCTTGCCACCAAGTCGCTAGTATAGTTAGAGGCAAGTATACATGATAAAGCATTAGGGCTGGCAACGGATCCCAGAATTCAAAGCTTGCTTCCTTCCAAGTAAGCATATGTCCCAGAAACCTCAGACCCGATGCTGAGACGTCTCCGAAACCCGCTGACCCTGTGATCAGACGAAAGATCGGACGAAGAAATAGCGAAAAGATATCATTCCCGATCCAATACCGAGATAGACAGGCTCTAGGAGGCGTCACCAATGTCTCCTCGCAGCCTGACTTCTGCCCCCAGACGACCTTAGCGTCTATAATTGAAGAGACTTGAGGCTCTTCAACTGCAGACAAATATGCTTGAATCATGTCCCTCATCTCTGGGCCTTGTTGCGCAAAGAGGACCACAGCAGTGTGCGCACGAGGGTTGCACTCAATCGCATAGATGGTCTTTTCAGGCCCGCCCTTCTTTCCTTTCGTGACCATGAAGTCGAAGCTTAGATGCCCGGTCATCCTCTCTGACGCAGGAAAACGCTCTAGGAAATTTATAGTGAAGTCGCGCAGATCGTGCCATAGCACATCATCTTGTGGAAGTGGTGTATAGTGCATTACAAGTTCAGCACTCGGACATGCTACCAAGCACTTCAACTTTCCGCGCACTACGAGCGCGTGGGTGCAGTATTCCTCGCCTCCCGGGATAAACTGTTGCAGAATCCAGGGCGTTGAAGGTGAGATAGGAAGTCGAGACACGTGCTCTTTGGTCATGATTTCGGAAGGCAGTGGCAGAAGAGTCATGTCCGATCTGTCCAAATTGAGAGGTTTTAGGATGTATTTTCTGCGTGGGCGCAGGAGTTCTGAGGAGGAGAGGAACTGCATGATCTGGTCTACGGATGTAACTTCATGGGTATCTGGGACAGGGAGCCCTCTTTCCAGACAAGCGCGCATGAACGTGTTCTTCTTATGGAGCAGTGAAGTGGTAGCCACGTCAAATTGTATACTTTTGCACATTGTCTGGTCTTCGATCGCCTCCTGGGCCTCCGCATCCTCTATTGCGCGGGCAAGGCCCGAACAGGACACCCAAAGATCAACCTCTTCATGCTTGATAATTTGCACTAGGGTGTCGATGTACATCTTTTTGTGATTCGAGCTAGATGGCCTCGGCAGTCTGTAGAAGGCCGACAAACTCTTCGAAAACCGACCCGAACATGGGATGAGGCGATCCTCTACATCAGCGCCTATGACGCGATGTCCACAGAGGTAGAATGCGCGAGCTAGTGTTAGGCCTTTTGCCATGCCCACGCCTGTGACGAGAATCGTCTTTCGTGGAGTGTTATTTCCAGTAGCATCTTGGAGAAACCCGGAGCTTTGATTGATGAGATTCTTTATCGTAGAGAAACATAGAACGGCGAGGGATATAGGCGAAACAAGAAGACTTAGAAAGACCAAACTGAAACATTTAACTGTATCGCTGTCCACGGCCATTTCCTCAATTGATTTACGCAGTATAGATTTTGCAGTGGAAGAGCATGAACCTGAAGAGCTAATATCACGAGGTTTTGAGAGATGCCTTGCCTTGGTCTAGAATGCTCCGTGATGTGGGATGCCTCAAGCCACAAGTTCACGTAGTATTGGCGATTAGGAGTGTCATGGTAGACCAAGCCAACAAGCCATCGGAACGAGCTATCGGAACGAAGCCACCGGAATGAAGCCATCGGAATGAAGCAATCGGAACACGCCATTGAGACATGTCTCTTTTCGCATTTTAGGCTCGGAAAACACTGTCAGGCCTGACCGAGAGTGGTGACGTCGTTGACGCATGCTGCTTGTAGTACAGATCATTTATATCCAACCAGCAATACAGGTTGATCATGAATCATTGCACTCGTTTAAAATCGTTATACTTTATGCTGTCCAATCCCTCAATTCGCGTAACATGTAATGTCTGTTGGGACGGTGAAAGGTTCTCGGGTCCTAGTGAAATCTTTAAGCGAACTCTCAACAGTTATCTCCCTGTTAAAGCTATCGTTGAAGTCAATGATCTCATGAATGCATCACTAGCCAGATAGACACGCTGTACGTGAGTTGACTAGCTAAAGATAAGATTCCCGTCAAACCCTACCTTGATTCAGCGAATGTTTTGAGTCCGAGACATTGCCTCCGATATCACGATGTGCGAAGCAAGGTCTAACTATTTCACGTGTACTCTTGGCGAAGCTACGATCCTGAGAAAGCGTGATAAAACGTTTTCTCGATCCTTTCAGACAGTTTTAGAACTAGTAGATTGCCAGGCAAGAGAGAACCCGGACTCACCTGCCTTGGGGTTTGCCAATCCACAAAACAAACTGCCCCGGAAAGGTACGTGTCCGGGACGCTTCGCCGTCGATGATAGTTGACTTTATGAAGTAGAACCAGATTTGATCAGCTTCTTAGAGCTTGATGAATTATCACGAATTGCAGCGTTAGAACTCGGGCAGTTGCTCCCGGAAGATAGTGACGAATTTCTTTCGTCCACCATCGGGTTATTCTGCTACAGCAGTCTTGATCTCGTCCTCTCTTGGCTAGGCCTCGCGCGCCTAGGCCTAAATGCATTCTTTCTGGCGTAAGACCCGTAATAATTGTATGTGATAAGTATCTAGTCATGGTACTGACTGTCTACAGTCCGCAATTAGAGCTCTACGCCGTGGAACATCTTTGTCGAGAGGCTGGCATTCGAGTGATATTGGTGGATGATGCTCACAAAGACTGCTTGTCACAGATTCAGGGGAATATTCGTATCATTACGGTCCCTAGCTATTATGGGAAGCAAGCAGCGAAGTCGTCTGCACCAGCGGCAAGAACCGTGACGAAGTCTGCGCCAACTGTTGCATTTCTCCAGCATACATCTGGTACCTCATCCGGCCTACCAAAGCCCATCATTCAAACAGAATGGGGCGCTGTAGGTTGCTTGCCGGTTTTCACAGACCCTAACCCGAAAGCCACATTCACTGCAACACCGTTATATCACGGCGGTCTCCCTGACGCATTCCGAGCTTGGACAAGCGGAGCTATGATATGGTTCTTCCCCGAAGGTGCGATGCCAATAACAGGTGATAATCTTGTATTATGCATCCACACTGCCCGCAAAAGGAGCAACGAGACATGTGTCAAATACTTCTCTTCTGTACCCTACGTGCTACAGATGTTGGCTGAGGTTCAGGGAGGCGCTGGACTAGAGATACTACAGTCGATGGATTTGGTGGGAGTAGGAGGCGCTCCTCTTCCATCCGCAATAGGAGATCGTCTCGTCAAGTCAGGTGTCAAGCTGCTCTCACGTATGGGCAGCGCCGAGTGCGGGTTTCTTATGTCTTCCCATCGCGACTACAGCAAGGACAACGAGTGGCAGTATCTGAGAGCAATAAACGACCCCAATTTAATATCATTCGAAGCCCGAGAAGACGGTCTTTCAGAGTTGGTAGTGAAGTGCGGTTGGCCCCTTCGCCTGAAGACAAATCGCGAAGATGGATCTTACGCGACGGCAGACTTGTTTGAGGTGCATCCCCGGGTCCCTAACGCTTGGCGGTATCACGGACGGGCAGACGCCCTTACTATACTGGCCAATGGCAAGAAATTTGACCCTCTGCCAATCGAAGATGAGATCCGAGCTTTAAATAGCATGGCCCAAGACGTTCTTGTATTCGGAACTGGCAGAGACTATCCTGGAGTTTTACTGTTCACTCATTCTAAGGATATATCAGACAACGAATATCTAGAGAGAGTTTGGCCTGACATAGAGAAAACGAATTCTCTATTACCACAGCACTTTCGATTATTACGAGTATCAATAGCCATAATTCGAATAAAAGAAGGGGCGGAGCCATTGCCGAAAAGCAGTAAAGGGACTATCCTTCGACGCCAGGCTGAGAGCCGGTATACCGATACCATTAACCAGGTCTATACTAGGCCAGTTCTAGCACCCGAGAAGCACAACATTTCAGACGATGAGTTGGTACAATATATTTCCGAAGTATTCAACGAAGTCCTAGGCCGACCGATTAACCCAGCAAAAGACATATATTCACAAGGCGTTGATTCCATCTCCTGTATACGGATCTTGAAGCAGATACAAGCCACACTCTTTCAATCTAAACTGGAATCACTACCTCCGAATTTGTTATATAATGATGGAAATATCATGACACTAGCAAATACTTTGAAGCGAATTCGTCAGGGAAGCAGCTTCTCAGGTCACCACGAGGAGGAACAATTGGAACTGATGCGACGACTCGTTGAAAAATACGCTAGAATAGATATTTCTGGATCCAAGAATTCGAAGAAGCGAGGTACCGTAGTGGTCCTGACAGGAGCTACAGGGGGACTCGGTGCTCATGTACTAAATGAGCTCATTGATGACTTTCGAGTAACCAAGGTATACTGCCTTGTACGCGGACGGTCGCTTTTCGCAGCGAAAGAGCGTGTGTCTAAAGCTCTCATTAAACGAAAACTGCGCACCGGGAAAGAGCTGGAGGATCAAGAGGCAGCCCATCACAAGGTTATTTGTCTAGTTTGTGACTTTGGTGCCTCGAACCTTGGCCTATCGGACGAAGACCGATCGTGCATCACCGCCGAAGCCACTCACATCATTCACTCGGCGTGGAATGTTAACTTCAATGTCGGACTCAAGTCATTCGAGAGTCAACTCGCAAATACACAAGACCTTATTGAATTAGCGCACGCCAGCGAAGCCAAATTCTTCTTTATCAGCTCGACTGCCGCAGTTTGTAATGCGGTGTCTGACATAGTGCCTGAAAAGGTCTCATCGGAGCCCAGAGATGCATCGCCTCTAGGATACTCGAGGTCGAAATGGGTCGCAGAGCAACTATGCGCTGCAGCACACACCAAAACATCGAAAGGAGAATTGGCAGGTTCAGTTGGAAAACCCTGGATTTCAATCATCCGTGTCGGGCAACTTTGCGGGAATAAATTCGGTGTCTGGAACGCCAGCGAAGCATATCCATTACTACTCTCGACGGCGAAGCTGACTTCTCGCCTCCCTAACCTCCCGGGCGAGTCCCTCAATTGGTTACCTGTCGATATAGCTGCAACGGCAGTCCTCGAGATTGTCTTACCTCGTGGCGATAAAGATGGCTCTGGAGAGACCGAGTTCTCTAATATTCCAGTGTACCATGTCCTCAATTCTCACCGATCGCCGTCATGGGGCCAGATGCTTGAATGGCTATCAAAGGAGCCAGGGCGCATCCCGTTCGAAGTCGTTTCCGCATCAGAATGGATGGAACTGCTTGAGGTAGCGCTGACTGCTGACTCGGTATCGAAGCATCCCTGTCAGGCACTTATAGATATGTGGAAGCAACGATATATCCCCAAGGGTGATGTGGATAATACCGGATTCTCGACTAAACCCCCGGTCTTTGAGGAAGCCTCTGCGCGGAGCGCATCACAGTCGATCCGTAACCTAACACCATTAGGTCGTCAACAAGTGATTCAAATGTGGGATTGGATACAAGAGAACTGTTAAATATTGAAAGAGAAAGCATTTAAGAACATGATTTATACCTGGTACAGTGTCTTCTAGATGGCAATCTTCCCAGGTAATGAGGCGGAGAAGGACGATGTTGGAGACGTCCGAACTGAACAAACTTGAGGCAACCACGATGCGTCTTTGCATCTAAGTTTTCCCTACCATCGGTGCTTCTAAAGGAAGTCCGATGGTACCCCTTCCTTATGGTCTGCCGTTCATACTGTTACAGTAGTCCCAGTGGTTCTGGTACTGCGGCTGAGTTAACACCATGAGCCCAATGCTCCTTTTCTTGTTGATTGTCTTTCTTGACAGCAACACGCTTCCCTATAGTATGACGGGCTAACAGGAGCCTGAAATCACGATTCTTATCTACAGTTGCAAAATCTATATTGATAGTTCTTCGATCTATTCTTTTCCCTATACACGAGTACCTCAAAACCTACAGCTTCCTGTATTCAATTATTGACAAGCCCTTCGCCAGGGGGAATAACGAATTAACCCCTTGGCGGCCTTATCCGACAGTTACCAAACCACGGCCTCTCGGAATCACAAATCAGTTCGATATCGAAGAAAGAGTACCTATTACCGATTCATTAAATTGTGTTTATGTATCTATTTGATACTGAAGAAGCATTATCGATCAATTCGACCGTTATTGACTCTGGTATCACAGACAGTCGACAATGCGACAATGGCCACAATCTACCCACCCATCGCAAACGGCAGTTTTTACAATTGGCCAACTCATCAGAACGGTACTATTCCTACTGAAACTGAAACATTCCCTGGCACGGCCTGCGTCGTTTGCCTTCGCGCGGATTCGTCCCTATGCTTCAGACTATCATGTGGCCACACATATTGTATCGGATGCCTTACAGATCTTTTCTGGCATGGAGTCTCCCATTTCCCAGCGCGCTGTTGCTGGAATCTGTCGATACAGAATTATGTATTGATTCTACCTCCGTCGCTAGTTGAGCTATATCAGGAAAAGGAGGAGGAATTTCGCTGTGTGAACCCCCTTTACTGTCATCGCAGAGACTGTGGTGCTTTCATTTCCCCAAGAAGCATCTTTAGAGGCGTCGGAACTTGTCGCAAATGCGATATGAATACTTGTGATATTTGCAGGCAAGTTGCCCACGACGGCAGATGCACGGTAGGACAAGGCGAAGACGAGAGGTTGATGGCATTTCTTTACTTTGCTTACGACAACGGCTGGGCTCAATGTCATAGTTGTGGCCAAGTAGTTGCCCGAAATGAGGGCTGTAACCACATGACGTAAGTTACAATTATCCCAAACGAGGACAACTCAATCCCACTGATGGCCGCTGGCTCTGGCATCACAGTTGCAGGTGCGGTGCCGAATTTTGTTACTTCTGCGGCACCAGAGGGATGGTATGCGACTGCGTATACCATCTGGTCGAGGGCGACGATCTTGCCTGGGGGCTATATCCCGAGGAAAAGATGTTAAAACGGACACTGACAACACAACTCTGGCGTTTGAATGTACCAGACGGGCCGCGGAGATTCATGTCAGAAGCGCAAGTTCAGTACGAGAGATAGTGTCTCGAAAGTCAGCTCCAAGAATTGGTCAGAAAACAACAAGAACGAAGGCGTCAAGTCGGCATGAGGAGCCAGCTCATTTATGACTCACTGGCTGGTCTCCGGCAGGTTATGCCCGATGCCCAGATACACTTGCCACATCCCCAGTGAGACTTTCTAGGAGAGATTTCAGGCCGGGACAAGGCTTTGCAAGACGAGGAGAATTCTGCAGTAGGCCAGGAAGGAAACAGTGCCGAGTAATCAGCAATAGGCAGAGCTTCAATTTTGATAGGAGTTGCGATGATGGTTGATTCTTTGGGTACTCAATGGCACAATACGTGCGTGACCCTGGAAAGCTTGGATATCAAATCATAGCGCTCAGCGATTCTACTTCTTGATATATAGTCCCAAGCGCTTTTCTGGTAAACTTCAGCGCGTGTATAATTGTCCTTCAGCTCCATAGACGAACAGACATATTTCAGCTAACTGATTCTTACAGAGGCTTGCAATTTCTTAGTAGGTGCTGGCCTCGCTGTATACTTCTTACAAATTGTCTACAATATATACTTCGTCTTCTAATTCCTCTCCTTATTTTCGACTGCTAACTCGTAATAAGTCCCCATTGGCTTCACAAAATTTCCTCTCACTTAGCTTATTAAATGCGAGTAGCACTTTTTGCAACCAATATTGCTGGAGTGGTCTTAATGGTGTGTTGTTAAGCGAGCACCCCGATCCTTGCTGAAGGAGCACCGTTGAAATCCCAGACAACTCATGATAGCTAAGATATTTAAGTTGATATTCTAGCAATCGACAGAAAAAAATGTCATTGAAGTCTCTATAGTGAGAATGGCTGGATACCTATGCAACATCATGGCTAGCTGGCGGGAAGATGATTCCTATCGGCCTTTTCTGCTCTTTGGAGGGGTTTGAAGCAATGCAGCTAGATACACCACCGCCGTTGGCGTCAATCAACCCGATGGAAAGGCAGACTAGCCAGTGGCTCAGCCCAGTTCAAAGGAAACAGATCGGGAAACAGACTTCGCGGTCGCCGACCTCTTATTATTTCATTCGCGCGCTCCGACCGTCTAGCTCCGAGGTCGAGCCCACACACCCCTCCTCAAAACGCCGGCCCGCGATTTCAGCTTGGACCGAAAACTCGTCGTGGGCTTTATCGCGCATTAGTGGCGCCAATTAACCACGCCGCCGCGATACTATGGCGACTAGGATCGATGGTGAGAAGTCAGGCGTGGTCTTAGTGGCGATGTTGGGAGATCCTGATGACATGAGGACTCCGTTAGGTTCTGAGCGTACGATTGCACCAGTATTGTGTGACTGGTGGCGGATAGATGATGTGATCGAGACGCTTCCCGTAGACAGATCAGAAAGTAATCTGTCTTGGGAGAGGTACCCAGATGCGATATGACGAGACCACCTTGATTAGCTGGTTAGCTGCAGTGTGAATTGGACGTTTGCATGGTACTGCGTAAACACCATTGTTCCTCAACTTGACCTGACCTGCACTGCACTGGAGCCTGAGCCAAAAAGATCTGGACCGACAAAGCTTCCAGGGTCTGCGCCGGGTCTTGTGCCGGGTTGTGCCTTGCATCATCATGGCTTGGTTTCAAGGATGGCCTGGGGTATCTCAAGCCAAAAGCGAAGTCGTCACGTGGTGAGGGGTCAGTGTGCTGCCGCTCAGAGCTCTCGCGCAAGCATTGCTCAATTGATTTGTTCCGCCAGAGCATCAATGTAACCATACGTAACATTATCGCCAAAGCACTGACCCGAGGAATTGACAGCGCAGGCTCCCCAGGGAAAAAAAAGAATTAAAGGGGGGAGAACAGCGAACATATGACGGACAAGCACATGCGCTTTTAATTTGCAAATACGGGAACAAATGCGTGGTAAGGTGATGGCGAGCAATTATAGGCGATGGGTGTTTGTTTGATCGTCACCTTCTATTGATTCGACTTCTTCCATGTTGTTCATGATAGCGACGTGTTGAAACTCGATCGGCGGGCGTTTCGCCTGAGTGGTAAATACACCGAAGGACGAGGTCTTTTCACAATGATACCTTACATGTATCCTCCCTCAGCTCACCTGTAAATCATTCAGATATCTATATTTTCTTTTCTGTGCTGTTTTTGGGTTATATATGATTATTCCTTCTGCTCGGCCCTACGCCACGTTGCGTCCGTCGGCACTGCCCAGGCAAACCCCCCTCCCCCGGCCCTGTTACCTCGTTACACAGTTACAGCTGTCGCTGCGGCTGGGTACCCAGAGCTGAGACTTTATAGTACGTAGGTACGCGTGTAGGTCACGTCTGCACTTAGCCAAACGGCCGAGCGAGAGGGGTAATTCCTGTGACAAACCCAAGATGTCCGCTGTGATAACACATGATTTATTAAAACGCCGCTCCTTAGTCGTTTGGTTATGCTTGTCGCTTACTCGCATATTTCGCTTAGTCCGGTCCAAGAACACTTCCAAGGTTGTCATTGGATAGCTGACCTTGTACTTACATGCGCAATACCTGGTGTGGACAGTCTACTGCTTACCCGGGTTTGTCAAAGCCTGATAGGGATTTGCCTGCTTGTTCATATCAATTGATATCTATATCTACTACAGCCATACCGAACCATTGAGTAGGTAGTATGTCTTGAGGACGAGCAATGGTCCCGACAGTTTCGTACATAATATGTTAACAAAGCGGGCTGGTGGGTTCAGACCTATCCAGGCACTCGGGAGCGGTTGGAGTGAAAACATGCTAAGTCCTAAGTAGGTATATCGCCGCGTCGAGGGGATATAGTGTGCACTGACTTATTAGGACGTCAGTTATCATATATCACAGCGAGAAGAACGAAAGACTTACATGTAAGAGGTGCTATATACTTCCTACCTGAACCCCTGTACTATCAGCACGTTATGATATGATCATTCTAATTGTAGCCTTTCCAACGTAGATCATTCATAGCATTATCGCATTGGTTTCGTTGCGCATGCATACGCTTCACTTACACGATATCTACAACTCTAACCAACGTGAATATCAGAGAAGATGAGCTACTATGTACTGCTCTAAACTGACCACTACCAGGGTTCATCTACCTAAACTGTTTTCAATGTCTGTTTGATGCCATACCCGCTTTATGGTTTGGTGGACATGAAGCCAAGGGTTGTTTGTCTAGACAGTAAGCTTATTGAGGCATCAGACTAGGTTAGAAACATACAGTACGCGGCCAGCCATAAAAGTCGGTTAGGACTTTGACAAGGCGCGATCCAGCATATGGCTAATGCATCCGTAGTGAGGGGCAGAAACACTGACAGCGACAAGGGATAGCTCACTTCCGGGGCATGTGGAAACATGTGGACGCAGCAATGATGCGCGGAACAACACGCATAATATTAGCGAGATCCCTCTCTTTTTCTGTGTCACGGCCGGTTTCTTACGCTTGAAACTGGTGTACTACTCTACTAGAAGCTGTAGTAACCCGTGATGATTCTGAGTTTGCTTTTGGGTTATTAGGATACCTACTTACAGGTAATTGACGACACATTCCCCAAACATGTTGTTGCACAAATGTGTCTCCTGATATGACCATGTGAACATTCTGCGTACGGGCACGCACACCTACTGTACTATGAAATGATTAAAAGAAGATGCTGATGGTGGCGACCGACAAGTGACCCAACTGGCTGCGTGGTCAAGCTTAAAGAGCTGAGTCTCAGCCAGTCATCTCGTTCCGAGACCGTTGCCTTAGTAAGGATGTGGCATGTGTCGCAATCCTGTAAATGACATCAGTGCCTCAACTGCTGTATTAAATAGGTGTGTATTGTATTGACTAGAATGTCTAACGAATACTGAAACCTAGACAATCAATCACTACGTACTTTCTTCACGCATGCCCGTTAAAAGTTTATGGCTCTACAGCTATGTCGGTAAAGTCATCAGTGTCTCTCAAGTTGACGTGATATTACTAAGTGTATTATAGATTTATCGGCTTCTTCCGTTTCTATCATTTTGATAGGTTGCGTAGTGCAGCAAAAGGCAAGGCGTAGCACTGCGTTACACTACACTACACTCGCCAAGCGAGGTATAATTGTCATAAGGTCCGTTGCTTCAGAAAAGCAGCGATGGGCGAGCTTAAAGATTTTGCAGTAAAGTAATTGTTCGTCGCCGTGACCTCGGAAATTCTTAGTGTCGCTCAAGCATTTGGCCGACCCCCTTTCCTTTACCTATCCCGGAAACCAGATATCAGAGAGCTTGCGAGTAGTGGGGTGCAATCTAACAGGCAGTTGATTGATTGGCCGGGGCAAGGGGATCGATGGGGCTTTCCGAAATTTCTCGTGCGCAGGGATCTCCCAGCGCCCTGCATTAGCGTTGCCGGGTCGTCAGTACCTGAGCCTCAGTGGTCGAAGTCTGGTGGTGACTTGGGATCAGGTGGAGTTGGGGCATATTGCGTTAGTGATATGTCCTGCAGCTCCTGCATCAACTACTGCTCAAGAGCCCAATGACGATAACAGGATCGCACGCTCTATCGAGACTACCGGAGTACCGGATACATCTGCGCCCAATTCCCATCAGGGCGCCGCTCCATTTCCATGCGACGCTAGCTCGAGCACGGAGCATGTTGCAGCTTCTCCCCCGGTGCAACCCCCTGTCTTCCAGCCCCTGCTCCCTTGAGGGCTATGTCTTCTTCTCGTGTCTATCGTCCCCTCCCTGGTGAGGTCTCTGTTGGAGTACACTTTGTACGGAGTAGGTACCTAGGCCCTCACTGCAGATCAACCGCTCAGAGGTAGCTATCGCGCTCCTCTCAACCCTCTTTAATTTTTTTTTTTTTCACTGTGCAGATCGTGACACTTAGTGCACCTCTGCAGATACTCGTCCCTGTACCTGCCCTCCCCAGGTATGTGGCTATACTATCGCTAGCAACAAGACAGCTTCATCCACCTGCGCTCGTTTCTCTTTCTCGTTCCCTACACTGGACGTTGGTCTCCATAATCCTTGCCTTCTCCCGCGTCACCTTGGACTCGGCGCACACTCCCTTATCGAACATCTTTGCCGTGTAGTAGCGTAGTAGTACCCGTGTTAGTCTTTCCCTTCACCCTCGCTTTCTGCTTAGCGTCCACTATAGCCTGGGGTACCTGATCAATGGTTATCCTACCTACCTACTCAGTATTTACCTCTCCCTCACACACCACATCCCTCGCCCACCCCTTTCTCCTCCCTTCTGACTTTCCCACGGGTCTTTCAAGGGAGCTACAGCGAGTCTGAAGCTTCTTCCTTGCGGGTTATTGTGAACGACAATAGCTCGTCTGGTTAAGCCCGGTCATGTCCCTTGTCTTCTCGCGTTCATGTTCGGCCTGAGGTAAGAAGAAGAAAAAGAAGAAGAAAAAGGCGACCATAACCGACCGATTGTTATATTCGATATCTCATTCCGTCACGACTAATTTACTCCGACCCACGTCTTCTCTTCGTCCTACGGCTGGCGCCGACCAAGACTTCACAGTTTTTGTGTGAAGTGGCTTTACCTCGCCCGGGAATCTGAATTTCCAAGAACCGCGACGACCATGGCACCCTCACTGAATACCCATTCTTCCTTCACGCGGCCGGGAACCCGCGACCGCGAAGGCCGGCCTGGCACCCGTGATCAAGGCGACAATAACCTCATTATACCTAGCAGGACATCGTCTCTTCACTCGCGTATCACCCAGCCCATCCCAGGCACTCTCAATGGCAAGCCGCAGCAGCGGACTCCCAAGACCCTCACTCATGCCTACATGGTATGCGGCGTCGGCCGCGAGCCCTCGCAATGGGTCAAGGCTCCCGCTCCCGCTCAGGGCAAGATCGGCCATATGAAGGGTGCCGTCGGCCAGTTCTGGCTGCCAGAGATTCTTGGTAGCAGTCCGAGACTCGAACAGGATAATGATATCGCCAGGGCTCTGCACGCTGCTATGCGCGTATGTGAATGCCAACGTTACCCGCTAGCTTCGTCGCGTTGACTTGTATACAGGCATGCTTCCCTCACGATGTCGAAATCTGCACTGGCCGTAGTCAACCTCACTGCGTCCACCACGCTTTCGTCCTCCAACAAGACTCATCACACACGCTTTACGGAATCTGCCTGCGTGTATGGTCACGCGCCGACGAAAAGCGAGCCGAGACGATTCGAGACCTACGTAAACGCACCGAGACCGACTTCTACGACAACCCAGACGAGACCTACTGGATCCCTTACTGCTTGTCTTTCCTCTCCCGGTACCCCCTATATAATCTTCTTGGTGATTATCTGCGAGGAATGTGGATTCATTGGAACAAGGCAACCAACCTCTTTCATGCTGAAGAAGTTTCCCGAATTCTCAGCTTCCCTGCTCCTCGACTGAACGACTTGGTCCGCATTGATATGAAGGATTACGCTCTATGTTACCAATTTCCCTCGTCGCCTACTGGTTTCCAGAATTTTGCCATGTGGCCGCTCTGGAGTTGCTTGTCGATCCCCAACATTGTGGGTGTGGTCGAAGCAGCGATGTCCCCTACAAGGCGTATCATTTTCGTCAGCCACTATCCCGCCATGCTGACTGCTGCGGCCGAAACTGTTCGCTTCTGTGTGCGAGTTTATGAGTGGAGTGGCTTGTATGTGCCCGTTGTCCATGCTCGTCACGCAACGGATCTCGTCCAAGAACCTGGCCCGTATATCCTAGGTATAACAGCTGAATGCCGGACGCTTTTTACCGCGCCGACCGACGCTCTTGTCGTTGATCTCGATCGCAACTTTGTGCTTACATCAAGCCCACCCACTGCCCTGAGCCCAGGTCAACGAAACAAGTTCGTTACCCGACTGACTCAGGCACTAAACGGCGATGTTACTCCTTCTGGTGTTCCGCATCACCTGCGATCGGCTTATGGAGGTGGAAAGCTTGTGCCTGCTGGGCAGATTATTGTTATGCGCGGCGAGGTTGAGTCAATTCAAGATCCTGAATGGTGGAATCAAGATGCCGTTATGGCTGTTATGGACCATGTGTGTGAAAAGATGGTATGTTATTCCCCGTCGCCTTTCCCTTGATTGATCACAGCCCTACATGCGGGATTTACTAATTATATTCAGGGACGCAATACTGGATTGAAGGCTGTTTTCGGTGGCTCTGTAAAGAAGCCGTTAATGACAAAGGTGTCAATGAGACATTTGAACGAAATTGTCAGGGAACGCAACCAATACTCACGAGATGCTATGGAAGCCTGGCAAGATTTCATTAATCTAAAGGGCCGTATGGATACCGAGCTTGCCAAGGTTACCAAGAGAAACAATTACCTCGTTGAAGAACTTGAAAACTGGAAGCAGCAGGTCAGTCTTGATTCTTATGTTATCTGGTCACTTCCACTAACTCTCATCCACAGTTCCTCAAATTTGAAGCGTTTGCCGAGCAGCTCACCAAGGAGACGCAAGATCTTAAGACTAAGATTGAATCCCATAAACGAGAGAATCGTAGACTGGTCAGTCTGGTTGATCAGCAGAAGGATGATAACGCTCGTCTTGCTGTTCGCTTGACCGGTACTGAGAAGCAGCGTGATGACGCTCTCGAAGCACTCGTGTTGCAGCAAGAAATTGCAGAAGAACTCGAGCGGGAGCGGAAGCGCAATAAGAAGGAGCTGGCCGCACTACAACAGACGAATGCTACCATGGTCCGACAGCGAGACGAAGCCCGACGCGTGGTTCTCCATCTGCGTAGCTTGATTGGAGGACAGTCTCATCATATGGAACATCTAGTTCGATCTCTCACAACTCCTGATGACTTGATGAGTGAACTTGGAGAAGGCTTCGAAGAAGATGAGGAGGAGAATGAAGAGACTGAGTCTAATGGTAAGCGTCCGCGGCTCCCTTGGGTTAGGATGGATACTAATGCTTCTTCAGGTCGCCTTACTACTCCCAGCCGGGCTCAGACCAAGCGTGTCTCCGCTGCCAGCTTCAAAGACGTAGCAGACCGTCATCTTAAGGACAAGACTGATGCTATCGCTCACATTATTAGAAATATTGCTGAGCAGTGTCAGGCTGCCGTTGAGGGTCTGCAGCTCGCTCACGATGCTGATAGTGAGCGACCCAGGGCTTCACGCCGTACCAGTAACATCTCAGCCACCCACAGTGAGGATGGCCATGAGAACTCGGCTTCCGCCTCTGAAGGTGGTGACGACAGCCTTCTTCATCCTTCTGGACGATTCTCCAGCGTTCCTCCCACCCCTGATTTGATTCCGAACCGCAGTAGCACTTCTATGTCGTATGCCTCGACAATGACAACTCCAGAACGAACAAGTCAGCAATGGAATGTCTCGAGCGAAATTCCCACGAAAATAGTAGAGGATGATGAAGATGATTTGGCCGATGGAAGTGAGGGTGAGGGAGTTCCTCAGGAACCTACTGTTATGAGCAAGCACAGCTTGCTTCATCGAGCCTCGGGTGCTCGTATCAGTGCATTTGGTGCTGCCAGGTGAATCTGACGCACTTTCTGCAGTGATGGGGGAATTTTATCCGAAGGAGTTTGAGGATCTTTCCTACTAGGCCACCATGAGACCTAGAAACGACGATCGTCGTGTCCTTCTCTCTGTGTATATTGGGTGTATTGTTCAATTTTTGTGCCGATACGCAAGTTGGCACCCGGCGTTGTCCCGACTGGACTGGCTTCTTATTTGTTTGCATTTTATCGCCATTTTTTGTGGCCTCTAGCTGACTCTAATTTTTTTACTCATTTATATTCGAGACTAGGGGGAACATGGTGAATCTGAAGACGGGTTTCACAAAGGACCGGGATAGTTGGGCTTGAAGAGGTCTTAGGGTATATGACCTCTTTGTCTCCCTATCTCTGTGACGCCGCGACTCAATTTCGTAGCTTGAAATACTATCAGTATTTATTAGATACTTCAGTTCGCGTCTCTCCCTTGCTCAAACTTAACACATAAGATACTTTGACTAGGATCTATTTCAATCAATACCCATTTAAATTTAAGTAGCTCTATCAACCACGTTCATACTGTCGTTCTGCACACCCTTTTTCGCTCGTCTTCTCGTCTAGCATTGGAGAAATGGTAATCCCGACATAACAGCCAGCGATGTAGACTATCTGACATTTCCAAGTCGAATGACTTAACCGGTTATGCTTTACATTATTTATTTGCTCAGCACTCGGATTACGGTTGTAGTCATAATCAAAGACTAATTCAGGGGTCTCGATATTATCCTGCGTATGTTAAACGTGAAAATTATTGCTAGATCGGTCGGCATCTAGAGAAACTTTAACCAGGACATCCGGAATACCATCCCACGATCCGCGGACACGGCCTGCCTGCCTCTCACGGTCAGGAGAGGTAGTCTGTTCCAGTGCGCGAAGTGCGATAGTCGACGTATCCTTTAGATATTCATCATACTGGTCGTTTTGTGTTAGGCATCGCCCAACGAGTTCCGCACTGCGCAGGCTTCCTTAGTTTATCAAGCGTTGCATATCCTCTGCTGTCGCTGTCATGAGACATAGATATATACAGCTTTTTTTTTTTTTTTTTGGGCGCTGCGTCTGCACCAATGATGGCGGGTTGTGAAATGAAACCCGTCGCAGTTACTGGGAATTGCGGGCTCGCCATCCCATTACATATATTTCCTCTTACTGTACCGTCTGAGTTGAACCGTGACAGCAGCCTCTGGCAATAAACAGGAGATTAGCCGGTTAACGATATGAGATGTCTTTTACTTCTTTCCATCTCTCCCCCACCTTTCGGCTCCACTGGGCATGACTTCACTCACTCGCGCCTTACGCCTTACTCTCGACAACAATAAGACCAACTTGAAATCTACGATTACTAGTAGATAGATAGATGAATAAGCGCCATAAATACACCCCTTCGTTTGCAATACCCGTCTTCGAATGAAGGCAGCATAAGCTATGGCACTACTACAAGATCTCCCAAACGAGACTCTCATCCTGATCCTGCGCTTCCTCGGCGCATTCGATCTACAATCCACGCTCCTCGCCCAGCGCGTGAACAGGCGGTTTCGGGACATGATCCAAGACGCCGTGTTACGCGGTGCTTCATCATCATATACCCAATCAGCAGACCCGCAGCGCTATTCCTCAGAAGTCGGGAGAATGGCGATCAACCCGCTTCTACAGCGCAAATTCAAGGGCCTCTTCGACTCGGCCGACTGCTTCACCTCGCTCGAGCGCGCGCGCTTCTGGTTCCTCACACTCGACGGCGACGCCACGCTGCCGTTCCGGCGGCTGCCGTGGGCCGCCGCAGGTCAGCCCTCGCGGGACGTGTTCCTGCGGCCCGGGGCCTCGTGGCGCGGTCTGAGCCCGACGTTCGGGATGGCGCCGCGCACGAGAGTTCTCGACGTCGTCAAGAGCTTCGAGGGGGACACGCAGAGCCCCGTGGCGTATTTCCAGGTGGAGCTGCCCGACTCGGGTTTAACCATGGAGCTCCTGTATGATATCCTGCTCTGCGAGGAGGCGCTCTACGGATCTGACACGGGGAGTTGGCAGTTACTTTTCGGGAAGAGATTCAAGAGCTTCGACGTCTTGTATCGGTGGGGCTGCTTCATCATTGATGAGCCCGGGAACTCGGAGCTTGTGGGCGAGGCCCCTGATGCGGCTATACTGTATGTGAGGGGCGGCGATGGGTGTAGCGAGACGGTGCTGGGCGAGTACGCGTGGATGCCGCGGCGTTTGGTCAAGAGCTGTAAGCCGAAGTTCTTGCCGTGGCAGGGCCCCTTGATAGACCCGCAGGAAACAGAGTGGTTCCAGTAGATTCATATAGTCATCGGATCTTGCTAGCATTATTGAGGGTATAGGTTGCTTCGTATATGGTAGTAGCCTGTCACTTTGGATATGCTAGTAGCAACATTAATTCAGCCTTTTTTTTATGCCAAAGCCTATGTAGAGAGCTTGCGATCCCTCGAAAAGATAAAATTTGAATCCCGTATGATCTTGGAAACGTCGATTCGACTCGAACACCAGGTCACTACTTCCATCTACCCAGATGACTCGCCATCATGTAGTTTAGACACGACGCACATATACGTGGGAATCATGAGGAAAGGACATGGGGAAAGGGACTTTCAATATACTCGAATATCACTATTGAAAAACGACATTAGCAATCTATCGCCACATGTCGACGTCATCGGCACCCTAAGCGCCCGACTTCGTAGTTAATCGTGCTGTTGCGCCCTCTGCTCTTAGATGACCCAGGACGGCAACCTTCTCGTTCAAATTGTGTCAACCGAGTGCTATATACGAACTTTGGTAACTTGAGGACCACGCTTCATGATATTGAACCACACTCAACCAAATGTATTAGGTGGTATCAACATGTACGGCTTTATACTTTGCAAGATGGTAGGACTATACTCCCATAGCTAATTGCCATGTAGTCCCTTCGTGTAATCAATGGGCATCAACCATCCTTCGAGAACACCTTGAGGAAACCTCGGTTAAGTGTCCTGATAAAGGGGGTTCGAAGCACTCTATCCAAAAGAGAATATAGCCTCCGGTTTCATTTGCGTCATGGAACAGTTCCACAGGAACGGATATAGTCCCTTGACTTGAAAAGGAAAAACCATGATAACGACAATGTTTCCCGCAAACGCCCTCGCTCTGTATCTGATTGAACCTCGGTTAGCCGTGGAACTTTCCAGCAATCTGAAGGCTACTCTCGGCACAGCAATGCTTTAGGTGTACACCAACCCTCTGGGTGGAACCTTCAACGTTAAGATCCTCAGAGATTATTTGAGATTCTTCATCTCAATTGGATGTGACCAACCTTCGTTTGCGGATACTTCAATCTCTGGTGGACAATTTTCCTATTGTAGCCTCGGCGATCCACTGGCTTCTGCTGTTGAAAAAGTTGTAGATCTAGACAGTAGGCCAGAGTGCCTAGTCAGAATGACTTGTCCCGCAAACAAAATACCAATCCAATGGTACCTTGGTGCGAGCCGTGATGAACAGCTATCTTCTCTGAAATTTGAAAGCTGACGGCACACGTGTATATGTCTCACGGACACCAGGGGCGACTACCTATTGACAGCGGCCTTGTTAGGAAAGCCACTTTTGCTCAAAGAGAAGAACGCACGGTATGGATGAGATGTTTACGGAGCCCTCGCTTCTATCTTAGTAGTGTTCAGCTCAAAGCGGACGAAATCGAGGTGCCAAAGGATGCGCCAGTCGATAGACACCTTGCGAGAAACCCCGGTGACTTTCCGATAATAGGAAAAAGGTATAGTAGTAGATGATACTTTGTCCAGTCCAGTCGGATGTTCTGTTTGGCAGTGGTCCAGTCGTTGGGCCATTTGGAAAATGCCATCGTCATTAGTATCACCTTGAAGAGCGATGCCGCTGTCCAAAGTCAACAGTTTAGTTGACAGGCCCTCTGTGAAATTCACGAGACTTCCTAATTGTCAGGTTCATGCGATAGTTGCTTATTAGATGATCAGAGTGCGAAATCCTTCCTCCATCGCTATAATCGTGATGGGTGTTCTCGAGGGCTATCGCTGAGACGCCGAGAGAGGGTTGGGTCGTTATTGCTGTCTTGAGATCCAATTAAAGAACCACTTATGTTAGGTGAGGTTGTCCCAACTCTTCCTCTTTCCTGTAGCCTAAAATTCATTAACCAGCGGACATGCATTCCGAGGACCCCAAGTGTACTACGAATTTCGGTAAGTTGGTCTTTGATTGGTAGAGTCTCGTTGAACAGCATCACGGAATGGCGACCCTCGACTTCGCTGAGAGCTGAAGAGAGACGTTCCACTTTGGCTTCCATCGTCTCGAACAGTGATAAGAAATACTGGTCTCGGGATTCGTAGGGGGCTGGATCGGGAGATGCTGCGTTCTCCGGCAAGCTGATATCCGTTATTCCTTCCGAGGAATTTGCTGTGGGCATGGAGAACCCCTTGTTTTCGAGGAACTTGATACGCCGCTCCTTTAATTGGTCTTTCTCTTGGAGAGCCTTGAATCCCACCCGGAGCTCCGCGAGCTGCTCACCAACAGGGCCAACTACTCTATATTCACAGAGTCGCGCATGCTCGTCAAGTTCTTTGCGTCTTACCAGAGTCTTGCAGCCAAGCTGTGCAAACTTGCATGGCGTTTCTACTTCTTGGCACTCCTTCAAGTGTTCGTCTTGCTTGTGACGCACAAATTCGGTTTCGCATAGCTCACAGCGCTTCTTCCTGTTTGTGCACTGGTTGTCCTGATGCTCTTCCAAGTCGGCTTTCTCGTATACATGGTCGCAGTACTCGCATTTCACATCGTAATGTAGACATCCTTTCCCAGAATCCTTACGGGCCACTGTCTTGTCGCAAGAGGGATGTGGGCATGGCACATGAGTCTTATCACAGTAGCGAGTGACGTGGTTTTCCATGAGCGACCTGGCCACTACAAGATGGCAGCCGCGTGCTCTATTCGGGCATCGAACGAGAAGATTGTCGAGTTGGTTGTGAATGATTTTAGGAGCGGTTCGGCTCTCGGCGGCCAGTTTCAGCGGCAAACGATCGACGGGACACACGGGGTTGAGGCGGTGAGCCTGAACGATACATGCTTGGCAGAAGACATGGTCACAGTTCGTGATGGTCGGCGACACTAGTGGTAAACGGCAGATCGGGCATATCAGGTTCTCGTCGACGTCGGCCTCGTATTCAAGTGCCCTGAGATCAACGGCGGGCAAGACGGAGGCGCCTTGGACGAGAGGCCGGAGGGCGAGCGTAGTAGTGGTGGCTGTTAGCACTAAGCCCTCCTCGGGTGTGTTGGGCGGCGGCATGCTCCGACAAATGTAACTCTTGGTATTTCCACTACTGAGTATTCTGTGGCTAATCCATTGAAGGGCTAACTTTGACTTGGGCAGCGTCGGTTTATATGCATTCTGGGGTACTTGGCGCGAATCTATATTGAGGTGTTCAAGGTTGTAGGTTGAACCTTGTCGTAGTGATGATAGTGCACATGTGCACATGTGGGATGGATACCTACTAAACTTGATTAATTGTTATTCCTTTTATATGCATACTATGGTTGGTGGTTTAGATCCTGCCTGCCCATACCTACTTACACTACCAGACAGACTACGCATACCTATCTTTAACAATGACGCACTGCTTCTTTAGCGAGTTTACTGGCTTTGTTCTCAATAGTCTTTGGGAATTCTAGTTATCAGCTTCGCTGGTATTTACTTCGCTGGCCGTAATAGCCTTGGCGAGAAGCGTGGGTTGATGGCGTATTTAGAAGGGCGCCTTAGCCATATAGATAGGTATTAAGAGTTAGACAACATCGTTTAAAAATGCCACAGACAGAAAGTTTCTATCTTAAGAACGTCCCAGATAAGACTACCTACATAAGATACAACAAATACATAGGTAGGAACTCAGTTTGTCTTCGTATATATAGTAACTGCAAGTAGCCAAGTGCCCGGGGTGTGATGATACGACGCTGCAATTCGGCAGTGGAGGATATCGCTGGTTCGCTTACTTCCGACAACACCAGGGAATTCTGCCTTGGGCTGAACAGAGGGGATTGTGTCGCTGGTGCGCGGTCTAGATCTGCCATATTGCCTAGCTAACGGCTTCCCCAGCGTTCTGTATATTTAATTCTCACGTCTTGTGGCTGCTTCTTCTTCTACTTACTTACGTATTTCCCCTCTCAGCGGTGCTTTGACCACAATATTGAAATCTTCTGTGACAGAATGAAGATTCGCTATGGAAACATACACATACGCGCCGCTCAATCCGAATGAGCCTACTTTTCGTCTGATCAGACTTTTCCCTGGTGCAGGACAGCAATTGCAATGTGAGCTTATCCATGCATCTCTTGCACCCGGAGAAATGATGGACTATGAAGCCGTTTCTTATACCTGGGGCTCAGTAACGCATGGCATATTCTTTATTGAGATACACGGCGAGAAAATCGGAAAGCTGTCCATAGATTACAACCTCTTTCGACTCTTTCTGAGTCTGCGGGACCCAGTTGTAGACCGCATACTTTGGATTGATGCCATCTGCATCAACCAAGATGAAGATGACGCAACTGAGCGCAATCACCAAGTCCAGCAGATGGCCAGGATTTATAGAGGAGCTCAGCGCGTCCTTGTATGGCTTGGGCCACCTACAGATGAAATGATTCTCGCTATGATACTGCTAAGGAGGATACAAAAGCTCTGCAGGGACACGAAACGCGAAGTCGAAGACATCCAGGAGTCAGATTGGAGAGACCTTCAATATAATGATAGTAAATATCATAATAATCCTACACGACTTGGTCTTGAACAAATCTTCAGTCACCCGTGGTTCTACAGGATGTGGATCTTACAGGAGGTGGGAAATGCACAAACAGCCCTCATTCATTGTGGGAAGCACGCCGTATCCTCGAGTGTATTCTGTCAGGCACCCTCTATACTCAACCTCCGCCTTGATTCACACCGCCAAGCTGTACTTAATCTGATGCCCGGGTCACAGGTCAGGTTAAAAGAGGGTAGCTCGCATAGAGATCTTCGAACACTACTACATCACTTCGGAGAGGCCCAGACAACGAGGCAACATGACCACATTTACGCACTTCTTGGGCTTTGCTTAGAAGAGGATAATCGCTTGAGAGTCTCCTACGAAAAATCGATATCTACCGTTATCTCCGAGGCGATCTCACTTTTTCTCCGCTATGAAGTATCAGGAGCTTTATACAGTTCAATACTCGAGTTTCGGGGGCATCTAAACCATTTAGATGAAAATGTCTTGGAAAGGCTAGTCGCCTACGGATATACGAACAGCCTGAGATGTGCATTTGAGCGGCCGGGTGCAAATACCACCGTGACCGAGACTGTCATGTTAGCTGGCGCCAGAAATCCGCAGAAGGGCAGAGAAGTATTTGATATATTTGCCCGAAATACTGTACAACTGCATGTTACTGAGGCGGTACTTTTGGCAGCCGCTGAAAATGATGGTCAAGGCAAAGAAATTCTCGATATCATCCTTCCACAAGCAGCGAAAACAGCAATTACCGAGAGAGTTATTCAAAGAGCTGTCCAAAACGAGACCCAAGGCAAAGGAATTATTTCTATCGTTCTCCCACGAGTAGAGAAATCAGCGATTACCGAGGAAGTGATTCTAGCGGCTGCCGGAAACAGAACTCAATCAAAAGAAATCCTCGATATTATTCTTTCGCACACAGGAAAATCAGCAATCACTGAGAGCGCAGCTGTAAGAGCTGCGCAAACATGTAGTGGAGGCGGACCAATACTTGATGGTTTTCTCTCACGAGCCGATATCCCAATCACTAAGCGCTTAGTGATGGCTGCGACTGAAAACTCCATGGCCTATGGCGGTATGATCCTACGTGTCATTCTTCCAAAAGCCGAAGAATTTACACTCAACGAAGCAGAACTGATACGCGCTATTTGCATCGTAGGCGGAGACGAAGACCTGCTTGATACCATCTTACAGCGAGCGCAAGATTTGCCACTTTCCGAGAAGGTGTTGTTAGCCGTCATCCACTACTGTGGTCGAGACGGAAGATGTCTTGATGTTGCTCTCCAACGAGCCGATGAATCAGCAATTACCGCGGACGTGCTAGCCGCTGCTACTTTCAAGTACGGTGAAGAAGCTCTTGACATCATGTATCAACCTCGTTGTAACGCCCTCGCCATGCGTTGTGTGATGCTCGTTATTCAACTTGTTGTTTCGCTTATTTTCGCGGTAACGCGTATATTCCCCCACATACAAAATTGGGGTGTGACCCGTTTATCCACAATTTTGTTCCTAAGTACCCTTGGCCCCTGGCGGACCCTGGTCAGGGTCGTTCCAACAAGAAACGACTCGTCCCATAGACAAAACCAAACACACTACTACTCCAAACGCCCGCCAAACAGCCAAGAAAAATAAGGAAAGGTAAGGGAATTGAATTAAGTTAATATTTAAAGGCTTTATTTTATAAATTTTTTTTCTTTTTTACTCAGTTTTAATTCAGGTGTTTGATTGTTTCTTGAAGTAGTAGATTTTGGCGATGTAGGTATGATGGCATATGTGGGTCTTCTTTTTGGTTGGGCCGACTGTCCTGGTTAAGAATGGCGGGGAATTTATTTAGTCTAAACTCTGAACTTTGTACTCAAAAATTCCCCAAAAAAAACGAAGCCCGTGGCCGCGGACTCCCGAAAGTCTAACCTTGCAACCGGTGTATACTAGTGTATCTATTTGGCTTACACTTCCTCCTCGCGGACTTTTCTACCAATGAACTTATTTGATCGCCTACTTAATCACTAATTAGGGGACTAATATTGGACGAGAAAAGAAAGATCAAGAACAACGAAACACAAGAGTTGATCAAAACCAAAGGAGAATAAGAAGACAGAAAGCAAGCAAGAAAGAAAAGAAAAGAAAGATGGCATTCACACTCAAACTGACCAATCGGTCTCGGAAAGGCTTGAAGGACCTGCCGGCCACCCTCTCGCTCCCGGCTGACGCGACAGTCGAGTTCACGAAGAAGGAAATCGCCCGGGCTACCCGGACTCCCGACTTCAACCGCATCGGCATCTTCGACCCGGTCTCCAAGAAGACCCTCAAGGACCGCAATGCCGTGATCCGCGAGCAGGAACCCGTCATGAAGCATGGCGAGCTCATAATCAAGGACCTTGGTACGCTCTTACTCGCCCTTTACTCGCTCTATGACTGTTTCCATGATGGCGGTGTGAAAGCATAAGAACTAATCAATGATGTCTTGAACACAAATTACAGGCCCGCAAATCTCATGGAAACTCGTCTACCTCTGCGAATACTTCGGCCCGCTCGTCTTCCACCCCTTCTTCGTCGCCGTCCGCAACCACCTGTACCCGGCCGTATACCCCTACATAAAAGACCTCGTGCCGCCCCCGTCGCCCGCGGCGTCCTCGGGCGCGCTCACCTCGGTGCAGCGCGCCGCCTTCCTCATGATCATGGCGCACTTCGTCAAGCGCGAGCTCGAGGTGCTCTTCGTGCATAAGTTTAGCGCCAACACGATGCCCGCGGCCTTCATCGTGCGCAACTCCTTCTTCTACTGGGTCTTCGCCGGCGTGCTGGGCGCCCTCGAGCTCTACGCGCCCTTCTCCCCCGCCGCGCGCGGGGATGCCTTCCTGTCCTCGCCCCTCGACGTCGTGGGGCTCGCGCTGTACGTCTTCGGCGAGCTCTGTAATGCCAATGTCCACTGGTACCTCTCGACGCTGCGCAAGCCCGGAGAGACGGCCCGCAAGATCCCCAATGGTCTTGGCTTCAGCCTCGTGACGTGCCCTAACTACATGTTTGAGATCATTGCGTGGATCGGCATCATTCTCGTCACGCGGTCCCCGACCCTCGTTGTCTTCATCACTATTGGTTCGTACTTCATGTACATCTGGGGCTGGGGTAAAGAGAAGGCCTACCGCAAGCAATTCGGAGACAAGTATAAGAAGAAGCGGTCTGTCATGCTGCCTGGTCTTCTGTAATCGAGTTCTACATTGAATGCGGTGTTGAATTGAGATAATCCTGCTTAATGGAGACGTATGGAAGAGTTCAAATGGGGAGGAGAGAGTTGAACAATGAATATAAAGAGCGGTCATTATGCACACGACAGACGCATGGTGACTATCTTTTCTACCTCAGATACATCTAGATCAAGGATTTGAAAAATAAAAATAACAATTACAAACGGATATACCATGTCTCCTTAGTGTCATTGCTGTAGTCATTCATTAAAAATCATAGACTCGCTACCCACCTGAATACCTCGTAAGAACGCCTCCTTCTACCCATGATCCTCTGGCTTGGCAGCCCTATGATAAACCAGGTGTGTCGTACGTTACATTGCATTCTGCTTCATTGACGTGTGCCCTATATGCAGATCCGTCGCCAAAGCCTCCGTCAGACTTTCCAGGATCGCATCATCAAGGGAGACGGTGGCGTTCGTGCAACTCAGTAGATTCGAGGCCGAGCTAGCGGGCCACGTATTGGACGGCGTGCTTCCCCGGCCTACGGCAGAACTGTCGTCGCTTCCATCTAGCTCTTTCCCCTTTTCTTTCTTGGAAGGAGCAGTGCCCTTTTCTTCTCCATCTCTATTCCGCTCATGCAACTCGCCTAAACTATCCTCGCGACTCGCCTCTTCGCTTCCCAACTTGGTGCCGTCTCTTTCTGTATCGCCCTCTCGCTCACTTTCGCTGCCTGACCAGTAGCTCCCCGAGTAATCACTGCCGCTACTCCCGTCATCACTACTCTCCGCGCCGCCGTCCCTTACGAGCCTCATAGTTTCCTCCAGCACCAAGAAGTCTCTCTCAAGCACCTCGGCCCAGTTCTGGACGTTGCCGAGCTCCTTGATCTTGCGGCCGGCGTCCTTGGCCACCTTGGCGAGTTTATCGTTCTCTTTGCGCAGCGCCTCAGTAGCTCTCGCCACGTCCTGCTCCTGCCGCGATAGCACAGCGGCGTTCGCATGCAAGAGAGACGCGCGCGATTGCAGCTCGCTGTCGAGCATGTTCGACATCGACGCTACGAGCGCCGCTCGTGCCTCGGCTACGTGCAGCTGCGAGTCATGAGATGGGAGGTCGGGATTGAGAGACATCGTGGCAATGCTCGCGCCAGCGGGTCGTGGGCCTGCCGCATGGAGCGGAGCGGGTCCTGGCCCATGGCTGACCGTGGTTGGTGGTGAAGTCGCGGTGGTTCGCGAGCCAGACACCGACGGCGGGGCTTTGGAGGTCGACGAGGGAAGAGACGGCGGGTGCGGACATGATGAACTCCCAACTGAGGCCATCGCTGAGCAAGAGGTGCCGTGGTCGACGAGTGGCGAAGCTGTCTTCGATGATCTCCGGTCCTCCTCGGGACTAGGCGCCGGTGGAGGTGAAGGGACCTCCGGATTGGCGGGTGCGGGGTCCGACGACATCTGGATCGTTGCGGGTGAAGTGTGAAGTGGATGTCTCACCTCAAGTACACAGTATCGCGAGGCAGAGGCGAATCAGGCTTATGACGGAGTCCGGGAATGAAACAACTTGGCCAGGCGGATGAAACAACCGTCAGAACATGGAAGCTGCTAAACTCGCAGAAGGTCGGAGCATTGGAGACGAAGCTTTGGTTTGGGAGCTCGTAGCATATTGCGGGGTCAATTACAAGGCGGCCGATTGGCAGATGCTTCCTTTTAAGCATCACCTGCATCTCGTGGCCTTTAGCGACTTGCCCAATTTGAAGAGGTCTGTAACACATGCATGGCTAGAAGCAGAAACCGGCATGCTCGTGACTGGCCATGATTCAGACGTGTCTAGATAGATGGTGTGCTCCTTACTGCGCAGAGGCACTGTCGTTAGGTTTCATTCATCCCAGTCTACCTCCAAGAGACCTTCCTCACGCTGCGTGCTGACCCACTCTTCGCTTGCCAGGCCACGCTGGAGTCGACGTTGGAGGTCTGCGGCATCCTTGTGATAGTCGCATGCATAGTCGCACGCCGGGGTGTCGTTTTCGCCAAAGTAATCGCAAATCAGCTTGTGACGACAAGTCGTGACGTTCTCGCAATACTCAGATAGTGCCGCTACGCTTGCGGCCCTCGCCGCCCAGTTCGAGTTCTTAGAGTCGCGGTCGCGCATGATCAGATTGCAGACTCGATCTCTGTCTTCGCGACTGTAGTACAGAAAACAGTAGGAGGCGTTGCCATCCCGCCCCGCTCTGCCCGCTTCCTGATAATAGCCTTCGAAGGACTTAGGAAGCCTCCAGTGGACGACGAAGCGCACGTTGTCCTTGTCAATACCCATCCCGAATGCGGTTGTCGCTACAATAACGTCGAAACCGGGTTCATTCGATACCCATTTGGCCAGAGTCTGTTCTTTGACTTCCTTGGGTAGCTTTGCGTGGAATGGTTGCGCACCAATGCCTTCCTGACGGAGTTGGGCAGCAATATTCTCACATTCATCACGAGATATTGTGTAGATGATACCGGGGACATTATCTGGCCGTTCTCCGAGGGCAGCCAATTCCGCCTTCCGCGGTTCTTGTGCTCTGCGCTCATACACGCTTCGAATCCATTTTAGAAAGTCCTCCAGCCGACGGTCGTCCTCGTCACGAGTAAAGCGAATCTCAAAGTGAAGATTGGGACGGCACGCTGTCATCGTGAACGACTTGAGTCGATTTGGCTCTGCATCAAGACCTAGAGTATGCAAAACATCTTGCCGTACCTGGTCGTTAGCCGTAGCTGTAAGACACATAATGGGCACTCCAGAGAACGATTCTCTAAACCAGGATAATCGCTTGAAGTCTTTTCGAAAGTCATGGCCCCACTCTGAAATACAGTGCGCCTCATCAATGACAATACGGGCCAGTTCCCGTTGCTCATAGACAATTTGTAGCCGATCCCGAAAGCGGTCCGTTGCACATAGCTCGGGGGTAACGTAGAGAAGTCGAGTGCGCGGGTGTCCAGTCTTCAGGTCGTTGAGGAGGGCATCTCTTTCTGGGAGAGGCGTATTACTGTTGAACGAGTTGGCGTTGATACCGGCAGCTCGCAAAGCCTCCACCTGATTCATCATCAAACTCAGCAAAGGTGAGACGACAATTGTGACTGTCAAAGTTAGTCTTGTGGACTATGAGACTCCCCATCTAGAGATACTAACTTCCATGATCAACCACCGCGGGGAGCTGAAAGCACAAACTCTTTCCAAACGATGTTGCCGCTTGCACAAAACTACAGCATTTAGAGTCAGTTGACGTCGTGATTCATACGAGTGTTCCGGAAGCCTGGAGGGCTCGTGAGACATAAGTCTGGGCCAACTAGAATCTTCATACCCTTAAAGTGGCTAAAACGAAGAGGCTGCAGGTTTGAGAGATACTCACACATCATGGCCATCTAGGGCAGCCTGAATAATCTCTCGCTGAAACGGACGAAAGCTAGTCTTGCTGAACTGGCGGCGTAAGGTGAAGTCGATATCGATGAATGAGTTCGTCCTCACTAAACTGGGCATCTTCACTTCGATTCGTGTGGTGACCTCTTAACAGCCTCTTCCCTCATATGCATCGACGGGTCCAGCGAAAAGGATCGAGAAGAGCGAACAGAGTAAAACTAATGCTCCAAATTTCCAGTGTACTCATGGTATTCTCAGATGAGTATTCGTCTGAACGATTACCTCGTGCTAGCTGGCGTTATACGTGTCTCAGCAAATAACTTGAAGGTGTATGCATGCACGATGAGCTTTCCTAGCTGAAGCCGAATAGTCTCGCTTCGTTAGTCGCGAGATAGCTAGGCAATTCATCGGTTTGCCTAGTCTTAGATGGGAAATGGTTCGACTGCGTCGAGCGCGTGTTGGCATGAAAGTTCTGGAGCGGTTCTGTGGTGCAGCATTTGATGTTCCCTTGCGCCGGAAAAAAACAATGGCAATGGTAATGGCAACCAAATGTACCAATAGAGGGATCACTTGCACTCTGTGTCACTCTCTGATTCGTTTCGCAGGAATATCATCATCCCAATAGATTGGCGCCTGTCTACAACCAGTCTCGCAATACGAAGATCTAAGCTTCTAGACCATCTGTTAAAAATATATAGAATGCCTGCGTTCTCCGCTGTCGCGTGGGGAGAGCACTAACCTACCGAAGTGTCCCCTCTAGCGTGTACCTACTACCTGCTAGCGTTCCTACTACGCGAAAAAGAAAAACGGTGCGTACATCTACTTTGCTACTGTATCTGCTACTGGGTAACTCAGTACCTACAACACTTATCGCCAATAGCCTCCCAGCGTAAGAAGCTAGCAATGCTCGACAACAACCTTTTACCCAGATACTTCAGGTTCATACTTAAGATGAACGAGGTGTGAAAAGAACCACGCAGGTAGCAAATATTGGGCAAGCTTTCCTAACAATCTATTTATGTACAGGTAATGACTGACTTACATCTGTCGAGCTTGAATATATCTAGGAGCTGAGAGCGCTGTGGCAAACAAGTTGGACTTGGATTGGTCAGAAAAAGCGAGCCGCAGGCAGGTACCCGTTAGAGGTGTGGGTATAGTACGTGAGAACAGTAGGGAGCACAGCAACACGCCGACGGATAGCGAGAGGGTAGGACCCCTTGCCCTGATTTGCTCACTGCAGGGTTGTCACTGGCCCATCCCCTTTCCAGTTTTCCAAGGTTCGTAAGGTACCTATATTGTCACACACACACCGCACCCCTCCCCTGACGAACTACCGGAAGCGGGTACACACTACCTACGACAGCGCCCGCAGTCGCGAGTAGTAGCTGGGCAAGTGACAAAGGTTCCTTAATTGAGTTACTTGCTACTTTGTATATTCCTAATGTTATAGTAAGAAAAAACAACCAAAAATCAGAATAAAAACAGAGGAAGCGACAAACAATAAACAACAAGCAACAAACAGGGCCCTCTGCTTCCTATACAAGCTCCCAAGACAGAGGTGCCCTTGTTAAGAATTGTGTTTGTCCTAACCCCCCCTAGGGGCATCCAGCAATTCCCAGCAGCTGCACAGGAGAGGCGATCAAGGCCAGCCTACCTCCACCGTCCATGCAACTTTACCGACCTACCGACGACCTACCTACCTATTACATCCTCTCATACACCATACACCATACCTACATACACCATACATCCTCCCCCGTACTACCTACTAGTAGTACACCCAGGACACATTGTACATTAATAATTACGTTAGGTACCGTGCGATACGACATCACCGTTCCCTGGAGCTTGTCCCCAGAGTCGAAGTCGCTGCGTCTGCGTCGTTTCGACCTCACGGCTCTGCGGCCGGAGACGCCAAGGCCTGTTGTTGAAACACTCTCTCGCATCCCCATCTCATCACATCCTGCCGCCACTGTGCTGTGTCGTGGCGTAGGCGTGTCGAAGCCAGCCAGCCAGCCAGTCCTATCGGATCCATCCGCCGGTTTCTGTGTCTTTCCCAACCGTTTCTTCCTCAGCTGCGCCGCACTTCTGCACTTCCCTTTTTCCTTCACCAGCAGCGCCCTCTGTTCCTGCGTCTGGTCTGGCGACGAGCATCTCGAATGCCAGTGTTGTTCGTGCCGTCCTTGTCGTCCGTGTCGTCCTCGAAGCTTCAATTGGCCTTGCGCTCCTCTGGCCTAGGCATTGGAATTGGAGACCCGCATGTTCCGAACCGCCACGCCGGCTGAGCCCTGAAACGATCGCCTGTCTCTGTCCCGCCCGCTGCGCATCACCCTGATAATACTCTTCCGCCCGTTTGGACGATCACGCCATGAATACTGCTTCGGCCAGCATGGTCGCAGCTGTCGTCCAGCCTCACTCGTCCACCTCCAGAGGGCTCCCGATAAACCCAGCCCAAGGAGTACGCCGGATTCCTCTCCCTACCTTCAACATGCCTCCGCCGCCGCCGCCGCCCATTCCCGAGAAGTACAATGTGCCTCCTCCGCCGCCTCCTGCTTCTACCATCTCTGGCGCCTCGCTTTCTGCATCCGGTCCCATGTCTGCATCCCAGGTCATTAACCTTGCCCGGGAAAAGATGAAGTCCGCTCTGCAGGACAACGAGACCCAAGCAGCTGAAGCGAGTGGCGTGAGTAACGAACTGAAGCCCGGCGTCACTATTGATCTTAGTAGGATGAACATCAAGTACTTGCCGGACGAGGTAGTGGACGTAATTAAGAATGAGCTGGAACGGTTAGTTGGCCATCTAAAATACGACCCATCGTTGCGACTCTACTCTGACTCTGCTGCACAGATTGGCTTTGTCTCATAACAAGCTAACCTCCTTTCCGGCGAGATTTTCGGAATGTACTTCTCTTCGGTATCTGAATGTTAGGAACAATCGTATCGAAGAGTTCCCGCTTGCAGTACGTATTCCTCACGCCGCGCGAGCTGAAATGGCAAGATTGCTGACAAGCGTTTTCAGCTGTGCGACCTGAAGTCCCTTGAAATACTGGATTTGGGTCGCAACAAGATCCGTATCCTTCCGACAGAAATGGCAAGATTAACCTCGCTTAAAGTTCTCTCCGTGCAAGATAACCTGATAGAAGAGCTTCCACTCTGTCTAGCAGATATGGTCTCCCTACAAAAACTGAAGTTAGATGGCAACAACATCACTTTCCCTCCTCCAGAAGTACTACGTCCTCAAGCCAGTAGTCCACCGAATGAGGGCTACGCGAAGCAGCGAGATGTTGCTGAAGTTACAGTTACTACGCAAATCAAGCGATTTATGAGGCAACATGCTCAGAACCTTAGCGAAAGAGAAAATAACGCCGAGAATGGTGTGGATGGGCTCAGCGATAGTACCGAAACACCCAGGATGCCTATAAAACGAGTGACCAGCGGACGATTTCCGATCCGAGTTAATGGTAATGATGTTATGGACCTCCGTTCACCCATGCCCCGACCGCCTCCCATACCATCCCGATCACATGCACGAGGCCTCTCGCAACAGAACACCGCCATTAGGCGGCCAAGCGTTATGCCTCTCACAATTGGCAATCCCAACGAGCGCGTGCGCTCCAATAGCGAGACGGTATTACAGGCTAGCCGACTAGAGCGCCCATCCGAGAGGAATAGGCGTATGGGTATCATGTCAAGAAAGCCAAGCGAACTAGGGACGTTAGATGAAGGCCAAGCGAACAACCGTTTTAGTCACTATCGAGGCCTCAGCCATGGCTCATCTATGACCGGAACATTGAATCCAAACACCACTACTGCCAGTCCAGGTAGCCCTGCAGGCGCTGAACCACTTCTCCAGCGGCCCAACTATGTCAGGCGACTCTCAGTACTGCCCGAACAACGACGCGAGTCTAAGATCTTCGATCCAATCTTAGAATCCGCAAAGGGTATTCTCTACGCAATATTTCAAATACACCCCATGATTCAGCTCCTCACTCGGCTGACAAACGATGGCACCGCAAAGCGTTCGAGTCTTGAACTAGTCTTTTATAACACAACCGTTCACGTGGAAGAGTTAGAGCAGGAAATTCAGAAACACGAGACGTCCCTTGAAGGTGGCGGTCATGCGCCACGGGAGAATGAAAATGTTCAAAGAGCTGTTGTCACTCTAATTAACGCGTACAGCCGCCATATCTGCACCCTACTAGTGGAGAATATGGACACCATCGTTGATAGAGGCGATCCTCGATACATCCGTACCATGATGTTGTTACTTTATAACAGCATCATGGAGCTTCGTGTTTCTGCTTATGAAGCTTCGAGGGGCGGTTCTGGATACGTTCCCAGTTACAATGCTCGATGGTCTGGACTAGACAATACACTCAAGCCACATTCCCGTGATAACTCTGTTACCCCAACAGCTGGGCGTCCTGGTTTCGGTGCGAGGTCACGTATAGGTACATTTGTGCATAATCCCAGTAATCTTAGGGTCGCGACTGGTGTTCCGCTATCTCTCCACAGCAATAATCGAACGGCTCAAATAATGGCTGCCACACCGAGATCCGGGGAATCGTTTGCTTCCTCGAGTACTGATCCGCGGTATCCGAATGATTTCCCTGCGGAAGAGCGCCAATTCGAGAAAATATTCTTGTCCTTACAAAAGTCTACGGATTTACTTATGCGTACGCTGCCAAGTTTGAACGTTCAGTTCAGTAATGGTAAACGCAGTGCAGAAATCCAGCGATGCCCAGATAGCATGGTGCACGCTTGGAAGGCATTGATCGCAAAGTGCGGGATTGCTATCAGAGAAACTGAAATCCTCAAGACTCGGTTGTCTATGATCAAACTGAAGGAACCAGGAATCAGACAGGACGCTACTTTCTGGAGTCTTTGCAAAAGCTTTATTGACTCATGGGCTGAATTTGGGAGTAAGTTGAAGCAAACCATGGACCAGGTCAACCTGTCAGTGGAAGTTAAGGGCCGGCTTCGACCTATACAAATTAGTATCAAAGAAACAAGCAACTTGATAATGGCATCGCCCTGGGGAAACCTCTTCCGACAGGCGGGACATTACTCGGAAACCTCGAATCATTATTCGCCCAACCATTACTCATCAAGCTCTACCAGCACACAGATGCAGCTACCAATGACACCACAGAGCGCTGCTTTGGGTCCGGCAGCTCAAGCCACTGTGCCATCTACTCCACAGAGTGGTTCTTTTGCAAATATGTTCTCCGGAAATGTTTTTGAACGAGCTGACGCCTTGATCTCGATGGGAGGCCTGAACATGTCTCGAACCAACACAATGAATAGCGCGTCAACAGTGTCCCTCAACTCTCTCTCCTCCGTCACATCTGCCGGGGATGAGCGGCAGGGACCGTCAATGCTGAGCCCTAACGTGACCACGGGTGCTGCCACTTACCGGCTTAATGGTGGGAACAAACCTGCATTCTAGGCGAATCTTGCTCTGTTTCTCCCAGCGCGGCGACGGATGCGGAGCATCTAGCTACGCATACTCATCAGGCCCCGTTTATACCGTTTTACTACGAGTCCCACGGGAACATATCGCACGCACAGTATGCGACTCCGTAATCACCGTTGTTGCCCTTGTACATCACATAGCGACCGCTTGGCCAGTACTAGTACGCACAGCATTCACCGTCGCGAACTGTTACACAGCTTTTAAAAAATGGACATTTCATGTCCAGGAGTACCTTACTGTTCTCTAATAATCACATTGCATATATGTTTGGAATCCTGGTCACACGCTTTGGAGATTGGTTCTTTCAGCACACTCATAGCATCGTCAAATGTAGGAACGACAGCATCCTGGTACGGCGTCAAAGGAAATAGATCGGTTCTTCTTCATTACAGATGTCGGCTGTCCTTGATTGCGGGCGCTCAGCCGGTTGAAAATGGTGTTGTTGCATGGAGTGAAAAGGAGGATAATAATGTCGATGTCATAAAATCATAATGTCTCAATAGTAAATGGTAAAATCTATCACCTAGTCAAATTCACGCTCTCTGATGCTTATAGAATCTGGTTGTGAAGTTTTTCATTTCTTTTTTATATCATTTCTGCCCACTGTCGCCCCCTATCTATAGCCAGCTTGACTGCTTATCCCAAAATACAGCCGGATTTCTTTGTCTGCTTTGTCTAATACCAGAGATACGCCTCGCTATATAAGTCCCCTCTAGAGTATATGGTGCAAGACACATTTCAGTCCCAGTAATCAGTTGGTGGGCTATTTCATCTTCGTTCGTCACACATATTTCTCGTAGATATCTGCTCAACTCAGCATCGTCCACATACAGTATCGGCGATATCACTCTCTCTCTCTATCATTACTTCGTCCCTTGATTCTCCTCGTCTACTTAAGCGTGACAAGTTCCTCGGCGCTCGTGGGGTGGATGGCAACACAGGAATCAAAGTCCTTCTTGGTGGCGCCCATCTTCATAGCGACGCCAAAGCCCTGCAGCATCTCACCGGATCCGAGGCCCATGATGTGCAGGCCGACAACCTTCTCCTCGGGACCGGTGCAGATAACCTTGTACTTGGTCGGGCCCTTATCTTCCGGGTCCATCATGGCGTAGTACATAGCGGTGAAGTTGGTGGCATAAATCTTGATGTTCTCGCGGCCGTACTTCTCGATGGCCTCGGGCTCTGTCAGGCCGATTGCGCCGACCTCAGGGTGCGCGAACACCACACTCGGGATGTTGGAGTAGTCTAGGCGCGCGTCCGCGAACAGAGAGGGTGGGCCGTAGAGGCGCTCAGCGAGCCGTCGGCCAGCGGCAATGGCGACAGGGGTCAGCTCTACCCTGCCGCACACGTCACCGAGCGCGAAGATATTGTCCACAGAGGTGTTTTGGTAGTCATCGGCGACGATGTAGCCCTTCTCGTTCACTTTTACGCCCGCGTTCTCGAGGCCAAGGTGGTCTGTCTCGGGCACGCGACCAACTGCCCAGATGAGGTGGTCGACGTCAGACAGCTTGCCCTCCCCTTTGCTGTCTTTGTAGTGTATCGTTAGCTTGCCGGTAGCGGAATCCTTGTCCACGCGAGACTGCGATGACTCTTTGTGCAGATGCACGCCTAGGCGCTCGTACTCGTTTGTCACACCATCCTGGATCATAGGGTCGAAATGGCGCAGGAAGGTCTTGTAGCGGATGAAGAGGTGGGTCTCGACGCCGAGGGCGTTGAACATGCCGGCGAACTCGACGGCGATGTAACCCGCGCCGACGAGAGCGACCTTCTTGGGCAAGGTCGCAATGTCGAAGAAGCCGTCGCTGTTAATGCCGTACTCGGCGCCGGGAATGTCGGGGAAGCTAGCGGGGCGGCCGCCGACGGCGATAACAATTCGCTTCGCGCGCACCGTCGTCTTAGTCCCGTCATCCAGGGTGATCTCGACGTCGTTCTTGGACAGCAGCTTCGCGCGGCCGTGGACGTACTCGATCTTGTCATTTGCCAAGTTGCGCTCGTAGATACCGTTCAGCCGCTTTATGTAGGCGTCGCGCTTCTCCTTGAAACTGGACCAGTTGAAGGGCGCTGTCTCCTGGACACTGAACCCGTAGGCCTTGCTCTCATGTATGGCCTCGGCTATGGCGGCAGCGTTGAAGGTGATCTTTTTGGGTACACAACTGTCGTCAAGAGTATGTTATGTTAACATTGCCTCTTTGTCACGGTTTCCGAGAGGGAGGCAGAATGAACAAAGCGCTTACCCGACGTTTACGCATGTGCCTCCCAGCCTGTTGGACTCGACGATCATGGCCTTAGCGCCAAACTTCCCGCTGGCCATGCGAGCGGCACCGAGACCGCCACTACCGCCGCCAATGACCAGGAGGTCTGTTTCCTTGGAAATGGGAGCCATGACGCGTGGAGTGGACGAGAATTGCCTCGAGAGGGACGTGATTCGCGAGACGGCTGTTCTTGGGGAATGAATCTTGGTGATGGTGGCAGCAGGCACGCGAGCAAGACCACCAAAGGATGCAGAGATACGAGCAGAGGCAGATGCAGATGCAGGTGTAGTAGATGCAGCGGGTAGCCTGCCGAGAAGCGCCAACACCCGCATTTATATAGTCGTGATCTGAGACGAAACGGAGAGCAGCAGAAGCCCGCCGTGGAATGTGTTGGCGGGGGAGGGGGAGCTGGCGAGCTAGTAAGCGGGGTGACGTCTTTGCAGGGCTGTCTTCCAGTATATAAAATCTAGTACATAAAGAGCTAAGGTGTACTTAGCTGTAAGTAAGTGTACCTACCTATTTGATTGATAAGAGGGATGCTGATTACTAAGTATTTTCTGCGGTCGTCACTTCTGTTTCCGCTGCCCGCCGTGCAGTAAAGGCGCAGTAGGAGGGGTCACGACAGGAGGATAGTGCTGGCTCTGGTTGGCTAGAATTATTTGGCGGTATAGTTAACCCAGAAAGAAAATGTGTGTCTTAATAAGTACGTAGTATTAGAACGTCTTCAATATGCAAGTCAGAGCTAGGTTGCGGCGTTGCACGGTATGCGGTACCTAGCTGGATCAGGTAATCAGTATCTATAATACAAAAGAATTATTGATTTGGAATCTAGGGTCCATTCGCAGTGTGGTGCATGTACAAATTGCCCAGTAGGCCGAGGGCGAAGAAAAACCTTGATGGGTTATGGATCATTATTAATGTTCCTGGTGGACCCTGCAGATCAAAGATCAAATCACCAGCTAGGATGCTTAGCGTCACGATCCTGACTTGCAGAAGATACAGTGACACTAGAGAAGTAGTAAGTGCGACTTGAACAAATTCCTTCCCACTAAATACGTCGTACTTACACACAACATAGATGCTTCTCTGTGAACTATCTCCTTCATGCTTCATTGCGTACATGAGATTTGATATATGTCAACACAGATCCAGATTTTACGATTCCGTTCTACAAGCAAAGGGCATACACACGTGTAGAATGGACATGACGGAATCCCCGATATAACACCATTTGGAATCTCATAAAAGTGTCTTGTTTCGAGGGCTCGATATGGACTAGTTGTCTCAGCGGAGCTTCCGCTGACGTGACACACCTGAAGCGCGTACGGCGTACCGTGGAAACCACCAGAAATTCCCCGGTATCGCGCCATCATGCCCGCGGGGAGTCCCGCTCTCGCCGCCACGATTATACCGCGATCTCTACGAGCCAAGCAGCTCAAGCGCCTCTCGTTCCTCTGCGGTCTACCAGTGGGCGGGCGGAAGGAAGAGCTCATCACGCGTCTGACCGCTGCCGCCAGCAACCCGTCGCCGTCGCCGTCGCCGGCACGGTCCCGGGTCGCCGGGCCCGTGGTCCTGAGCATCGACCTCGGCATCCGGAACCTGGCCTACAGCCTGATGACCCCTGTCTCTACCTCAGCCTCCTCTCGCAAGAAGACAAAGGCGTCTTCATTTAGCAGCACGAGTCCGCCGGCCATCAAGCTGCACGCATGGCAACGTCTCTCGCTTCTCGACAGCGCAGCAGCGCTCAGTAACTCTAGCGATGAAGACGGTGCGGACGCATCGTCGACCGCGGCGTTCACGCCAGCGGTGCTGGCGAAGACGGCCAACGCCTTTCTCCAGGAGACGGTGATGCGGCTCCAGCCGCTGCCGACGCACATCCTCATCGAGCGGCAGCGCTGGCGCAGCGGCGGGGCGCCGGCCATCCAGGAGTGGACGGTGCGCGTCAACACGCTGGAGGCCATGCTCCACGCCTCGCTGCGGACGCTGCGTGACGTCGGGGTCTGGAAGGGCGAAGTGGCGTCTATACGGCCCGAACGCGTGGGGCAGCTGTTTCTCAGCGCCGAAGAGACGGACACGGCCGCGCCACGAAAAGCGGTCGAAGAAGACGTGGAGGATGAGTCCGGCCGTAAACCGGGAAGGAAGTGGGCTGGCGGTCGAAAAACGAGTGCCGAGACGAAGAAGCTCAAGATCGAGCTCTTGGGACGCTGGCTTGGCCAAGGAGATGCCGTAATAGCGCCGGGTAATAATAGCGCGGGTCTTATGGTAGATGCCTATAGAGGCGCGTTGAACGGCACCAAGCGCGGTAGATCGAAGCGCGCAGCCAAAGAAGAAGAGACAGGGGAGAACATCATCACTCTCGACTCGAAGCTTGATGATCTTACAGACAGTCTCATGCAAGGCATGGCGTGGTTACGGTGGCGGGAAAATATGGCTTTGTTGCGGCTCAAGAACGGTGTCGAGAAACTCCTAGAGTAAGATACACTACTGTGCTCAAAAGATGCATATAGAACAAGGTCTAAAGAAAAGGCTATGCATAACAACTATTGAAAATTATGCTATCAGATGGGTTCATGCCATAGCCTCCTTACATTCATCCTGACTAGTTGAAGATAGTAAACTGGATGACATCTTCCAATAATTAAAGCGCCAACATCCTTTGTCAATACAGCTTCCGAACGATATCAAGTGTGTGACTCTTCTTACCTCCTCTTCAATCGAATGGAGAACGTCTACAAGCTTCGCTCGTTTTTCTGTAGGAGAGTACAACCAGAATAGGTGTTCTTTTGAGCGTTATATATTATAAGGGCTAACAGTCGACACCAAGGTCGACACGTCCTAATCAAGAAGACTTCATAATATCCCGAACTCTTGAAAGTTCTCTGCTTTGCTCGTCTTTTTGAGGAGGAGTACAATCAGAATGGGTGATCTTGATCACGAGACATCATCAGGGCTAACAGTCAAAACCAAAGTCAACACAATCCAATCAAGAGGACTTCACGATATCCTGAAAACCTCTATATCCTCTCAAGCCCTACCATACCCCAAGACCCAGGACGTGAGATGGCAAATAGTCAGGAAACACGTATTCAAGTCATCCGCCTCTCAAGGTCGATACCAAGCCTAAGAGCTCGTGCATGACTATCTCGTTACGCGTCTCGGCGTGAATCCCCTCCGCATTTACCTTATAGGGATACTTACACGTCACAGAGAAGAGTAGATAGCGGGCGAAGATCGTCCCGAGGCAGAAGGGGTACGGCTCTGAGACGCAGGTAGTCTCGCAGTATCCGATATCCGTGTCCAGCTGATAGTAAATAGGCCTCAAGGCGGGCAGCCAGCCGCACGGTGAGTTGACCGTCGATCCTATCCGGAGCATTCGAGGCCTCTAGGGCGCCTCACTATCAGTGAGACTATGTCTCAGAGCAAGTTCCGAGTTCGGGTCCTGGTAGCGACGAGACCGTCGTTGTGATCGGGACACTAAAACGTGCCGGGGATGAGCTAAGTCGTCGGATGCGTGTTTGAAATATATCATAGCTTGTTGAAATCTTGCCTCAATCATGCCATCTTCCTGTCTCATTGGCAACTACTTGAACACGCCTAAAAGCCCTTCGCCACTCAGCATGGAGTTGCTCAGACACGCTACGTACTACGAATTCATGTAACACGATCAGGGGAGCAGACTGCCAACTGTCTGCCTCGCATTCAAGACATTTCTAATAACAGCTTCCCTTGACATGTTTGAGTCCGAAACGAACCTAAATTGGACGAAATCATGCGCATCTACGATACTAGCTGAAGCTTATTCACGAGAGAGAGGGGCGAAGGGGTGGTGATGGACACATGTATGAACGAATATTTACTATACGAATTGATCAAACTCCACTCGTGCTATCTCCTTGAGCCTTTGTAGGCATGGTATACTTCCATTTCTATGCAACCCAACGCCGTCCTGTCACAATCGCTCATACAATCTGTCTAATACGGGTAGGGAGGATTATTATAACCCCCTCCCCATTGCTGTTGCTGCTGTCCGTATGGAGGATAGCCCCCTTGCTGAGGCGGAGGCGGCCCACCATATCCTTGCTGCGGATAACCATGAGGAGGGCCATGATGGGGAGGACCATGAGGAGCACCGTAGGGAGCACCGTAGGAAGGTTGCGGGGGGCCGTGAGCTTGATCTGACCCACCATAGTAGCTCGCAGCTTCACCTTGAGGAATGGGGTTCTGATGTCCTGGATATCCTCCAGGCTGGTGGTGGGACGGAGACGGCCTACCATATCCCGATCCAGGGCGTTCGGAATAGTTTGAAGCTGGGGGACCACCGGATCCTGGGCGGACACTAGAGCCGGCACCCATCGCGTCGAAGTCTCTCGTTGCGCACTGGTCCCACAGAGACCCCTTCGGCCGCCCATGCCCAAGCTGTTCGAGGTAACTGCCATCAAAAATACCGCCGCCATGCGAGTGACCGTGGCCTCCCTTTCCGGCTTCGACGTGGTTTTTCCCATGACGGACTGACTCCGAACCCAGTATATGATCGAGTTCATGACGGCGTGGGTGGTCGTTCGCCCACTTCCGTACAGTGTCAAACATCTGTCTCTGAATTTCGATGCGTTCATCCCGGATAGCAGGGTGGTGAAAAGCCCTGCTTACATCATTGACAACTTCGTTAACTGGCACCCCAGGGTTCTCCCAGGCGTACAAGATTCGTCTAAGATGTGATTAGAACGGGCCCTAGATCGGAATTTGGAACCACTTACGGAACAACGTATTGAAGAACAGTAGCGGCAACTCGGCCAGCACACGGGTTCAGAACATTAGTAAAATGGTCTTTAGAGAGCATAGAGTGGGTTGGGTCGGAACAGTTAGGATTTGTCCAAGGCTCCAGCTGTGAGTGTGCACTGGCGCTGATGACACCCGAGGAACCATCTTTCAGTGCCTTTGTAACCGCACCAATAATAGGTCTAATGAAAGGCGCCAAAAGACCTAGAACGAACGCAGTCAACGTCTCGCTAATCTTTTCTAAAAGGCTCTCAAGCCCAGGAATCTTAGCAATCCCTCTGTTGATAGATTTGACAATCTTGTCGCGGAAAGCCAAAATGGGATAAACCTGCTTAGACACCTTGACGGGGTCGAAGTTCTCGCTCATGCCGGGGACGATGTTAACGTTCGACCTTGTACCGGAGTAAACGCCACTCTGCTCGTTTCTTCGCTCCTGCTCCTGCGCCATCCGCTTCAGGTCGCTTGCCTCTGAAGCCATCCCGCCTCCTATGCCTGGCAGCGACCCAACAAGCGAGATGAAATCCGATGCTCCACTGCTACCGCCTCCAAAGAGGCTGCTACCAAATCCTCGAGTACCGTTACCACCGCCTGAGGGTCCACTGCTGCTATTCTCTGAGTTCTTGAGGGCAACGTCTAGTTGGTCGACCTCTGACTGCGTGAAATGGTCGTTCGCTTCACCCAAGACGGAATGCAAGAAATCGACGCCACCAAAAGTACCCGTCACGAGAGGGTAAACACGGCGACCACGCAAGTGGATCTCAGTATTTGCTCCGCAGTGAGGGAAAACGTTGTGATAACCAAGCTCACGCAGAGCCAATTCGCAATAATTACTGTGGGCACTGAAATCCTCCATACAGTGAAGCGCTTGTCCGAGGCATCTCAGTGCTTCGCAGAGGTCCTCTTCGTTTCCTCGCCCGTGGGAGCCACTGGTGTACAACCTTCCAAAGTGGATACTGCGCTCAAAACTGAACCTGATGTAACCTGTGCTTGTGGCCCAGTTGCCGTGTTCGTTGGCAATGTAATTCTTCATGCCCGTGTGCGGATCAATCCGGGTCTCCTCGGGCATGACGGGCCCGCGAAGCCGCCGGTCGAATTCTCTAGCGTCCTTGCCATCTGCATAGCCGAGTGGGTTATCGATGTGCTCCTCTGGCCGGTATACGCCGAGTCGTTCGGCGGTAACCTCGAACTCTTCGGTCGCATAGCCGTTCGCCAAAAACGAGAGAACCCAGACGAGGATGCGAATAGTCTCAGCATTTACGCCCTTCAGGCTGCCCACGTCGACAGCCTGCGAGTAATCTCGCAGCCAGTTGCCAAAATAAGTGCGCTGGACAAGCAGAGTTGTCCACTTCTTGCCATGCAAGAAAGCGATGGTCCTGCGGAAAACATGTCAGGTGGATTCGCTCTTTAAGACGTGTTCAGAGTCAGCGGTGCAGCTTACTTGAGCATATCTTCGATATCGCCATGCCGCCAGTTGTGGCCTTCGACCTGGGCAATGGAGGGGATGTTGCCAGCGCCAAAGGCGGCGACCTTGGTGGGCATCAAGACCAGCACCAGCCCCAGAATCAGCAGCGTGCTGCTGAAGCCGAGCCTAGGGAGACCCATGCTGATGCTGATGATTAAGTAGGCTCCTCGTGCTCTCTTACTCCCGGCGGAATCCCAAGTTTATCGAGGAAAAGTTTGTTATTGCCGTTGGCGAGTGTCTTGGTGACAAGTCTTCAGTCTCTGTGACGAGGGGAGGAATGACGTGAGCAGTCGTGAGCACAATATGCAAAGCGAAATGAGTCGAGTAAGTGCCAGGTGTAGCGTGATGATGTATGGTGAGATTGTGAGATGGTGAGATGCCAATGGATGATGGCGGGGTAGCTTGGTGGTAACGGGTGGCTGTAATTGGCGGGGTTGAGGGGCAGCAGGGCTAAGATTAGTTACACTAGGCTAGGTAGTGATGCAATGACAGGTGCCGTCGCAACCGAACAATGCCGTGACTTAGGTACGTGCTTCAGGTTCAGTATTGATGTTTGTTCTAATATCCGGATAAAAGAAATCTGGGTGTTGGTATATACCAGGTGGATGAGAGAAGAATTAGGTGAGTCACGAGCTAGGTAGGTAAGTGGATGAAGATACATCGGATAGTGTAAGAAAACAAACAGAGCTAAACAAAAAGGTGAACAAGACAGGACAAAAGAGAACAAAAGAGAGAGAGGGAGTGTAGGCTGTACCTCTCTGGCCATAGCTCGATATACCAAGTAAGCAGGTACCCAAGTACATACATGCATGTGAGATTCCGCAAATGGCATCATACTACACCTACAGGTACCTAGGTAGCTTGAAGTACCTGCCTTCCTCCTAGTACACCACAATGAAGAACCTCTAAGTCTTCACCATAAGTTGATGCCTCATTGCTGCCCTGGCATAACTTGCCAGCTGAGAGGTGGCATACTCAGTATGTAGGTAGCTAATCGAGTACACAAAGGTTCAACAAGTCACTGAACGAATCATAGACCAACTTCTAACTATTGCCTTTCAGCATTACTAGGACATAACTTGGTTCCCTCTCGCTCTCGCACTCGGCTCAAATTTTCAGAGGCATTGGTGAGCTGAATGGGTTTTCAACCCCGGAGAAAGAAATTTTCTAAGAGGTAGCCTATTACTTCCCGTAAAAGCTACCTAATCGATCTCTTAGTACCTTCATTCATAAGCCTCAACTAGGTAACATTCTAACCTAGGCTAATTAGTGCATCCTGGTAGGCATCAGCTACACACTATCAGCCCTATTGTTCTCGTCCATCTCGGCGCTGGAACTTGGCAACAGAGCTTGGACTGTGGAGATGGCGAAGCCACAAGCCATGACGTAAAGTGACAAGGGAATTCAAAGGATTTCGGGTCGAAAGGGCAATTGAGTTTTGCTTGGACTATTTTCCCCCTAACCGGATACACAAAAACACCATGCTCGGCCAGATCTCGGTTTTCGTACGGCATGGCGCTATCTAAACTAGTCTAAGTACTCTACGCACGTATACTCGTAGGTAGCGTACGTATCCTTGTTACGTATCTCTTATATCCGACCCGGAGATAAATGCAGACCCCAGACTTTGCCAAACCTTCATGTCTCATATTATACAATATAAGACCACTCTTCTATTACTCAGCTTGACTTTTGACACTGACGCCACACCGGCACCTTGCAAGCTCAACGCCGGGGGTTTCCTATCACAACGGCTTACCGAGTTTGCTGAAACCCATGCACCGTCAGATAGACGGTATGACTTACTAACTAACTATATATATCTAGTCAGCATGAGGCGGTGAGGCCGGAGGGAGCACAAGGACACATCATTAATCGAGGGACTCTGGGTGTAAGAGAGATGGGGAACGTCATGAGGAGGTTGTCCAGTCTATTCTAGTCGAGCTGGATTATATGAGAAAATTAAGCTACGAATTACGGATGTGTCTGGGTAATGTTGGGGTGAGACCGTATCTTGTGACTGCGTCTGAATTGTCGTCATGATTTATGTATGCCTAAGGTTGAATCTACTAAGTAAGGGGACAGGGGGTAGAAAGATTGAGAGCACATGTGGTAGGAGGTTAGGAGGTTTAGGACAGGGTCGATATCAGTGAGTACACCAAGCTCAATCTCATAGGACACAGTACACTTGCTAATGTGACATGCATCTGAACACTATCATTGTTCTCCTGCTTGTGAAACAGGCTCGCCGTCTACCAGAAGCACTCGTAGTATCTCACTCATATGGGGCTCAAGTATAGATGTCAGAGTCTCTGTTTCGAAGCAGCACTGCTGTTCATGGCTCCTGTTGTTTTGATCGCCATGTATAAAGCGCTCAATGAGTGATCGTCTCTCAGCTCGGAGATTTTCCTGGTCACCACGCCAAAGAGCCTCATTCAAGGTAGGCGGATTCAGCGACAAAGCCATTGACATGAACGATCAAAACAAAGAGAAAATGACTAGTATCACGGTCCCATGGACCAAGTGTCCGATGGTATCACAGTACGGTCTCATCCGAAGCATCGGCCCAACATTCAGATTTGACACGGAATTCATGGAGCCGTATGTCGGCAACATAGAATGGGACGGTTTCCGCGTTTACAAAGGAGATGACACGTATAGCTCGTACAGCGTTTCACCCCGGTTGAATGCATATGTGATCATTTCTGTAGATCTGACCGTAGGTGATGATCTAGGCGCTCGGCGACTCACTGAGATGCGGCTCCGGGATATGATGGTCGACAACTACCTCGACGCCGATGGCGACCTAAGAACTTGGCGATACATAGGTGTAAACGACATCACCAATGATGCTGCACGCTTAACGATCGAGAACTCGTTTTCCAACCATGGTGTGGATACTAGGGTGCCTGGCTCGATTCAGCTCGTCCCTGACGACTCAGACTTCCCCAGTGTCGCGGCACAAAATCCGTTTCTCCGATGTATTCGGGGACTTTTGCGACAATATGAGATTGAGATGGGCATGGCGAGAATAAAGAGAGTCATTTTCATCTCAGCCGGCTTTAAGGATGCTCTAGACCCGGACTTCCATCTCGTGGTAGAGCTCTGTCGTCCAGGCGAAGACGGCTACCCCAGTGATGAGGTTTGGAATTTGATAGGCTAGGACATCAAGTGGCCAACCAAATATCTACTTAGGTAAGTAGTTACAAGTCAAGACTTGAATGATCGTATCATCAGGTAGGCGAAAATACATAGAGATACAAGCGAAATGACGCTCTGCATAGTAATTCCTGCGGAGTTCCTTCCGGAAACTGCTATTTTCATGAGAGCCGCAAATGTTCGGTTCACTTCTAACAATAGAATTCGTGCAGTTTAACGTCGTCTATCAGAAAGAGCAGAAGGATTGAAGCAATCCTTGGTAACGTCGGGGAAAGGTAAGGGAGAAAGGTCAATGCGGCAAGCCTACGCTCTCATTCGCCGCCGCGTACACGCAGGACATCAATATAGCATGTTCCGAGAAACTTCACCGAATCTCGTTCACTCCCTCAAGCACGTATAATTCGCGGATGAGCTCCGACGGACCGACGAGAAACCCCCCACGCAAGGCGCAGCTATTCGGTTCAGCACCGTGCAAACCTACCTAGGTAGTTTACCGACTTCGCAGTAACTTCGGACCTTTTAAGTATTACTAGCCGCGTTACTAACAGGTCCTGGGTTATTTGGGGGCTGCCCGTTTCATACTGTATTTGTCCTGTGAGACACTCGCGACCCTTAATGAATGATTGGCTCGTGTCGCCACGTTCCGAATCGAGCAGAAGAAGAGGCTGAGCCTACCCTCCAACTCGGCCTCGAACTAGGGCAGGCTGCATCTTCAACCGCAGAGCCACGTGTATGACCCTCCCGAATCGGACCCGAGTACTGGGTACGGATAATGCCAAGACGGTGCCGTCGGACGCAAAGTAGACGTGGTGCGATCTCACACCGATATTTTTGGCGGTAGAGCACTAGTTTCTAGAAGAGGTTATACTCTCCCTACGAAGCTGTGGGGTAATACGCAACTCCCTAAATGTATAATGTGAGACATAACGGGGACTCTGGTGCAACCAGAGTCACTGGATTTGCCCTCGGTTGAGAAGGAAAGTCTGAAAGACCCAGTATGTCATCAGCGGGTGTCAGTGAATAACAATGGAGCTTTGCCTCGTTAATCAGCTTGGCCTTATTCTAATAATACCAAAACAAAACTTACCAATTCTTACGCGTGCCAAGGGGGTAGTCAGACTAAGGTCGTATTACGCTAGAATACATGGGGAAAAAAGGACTGGCAGTTCCAAGGTAGTATTGATGTATAATGATAGCAGTCTAGGTTTCTTCTCGTTTAGTTGGGCCGGATACGTGGGTATAGGCGGAATGCGGCGAGACGGGCCCCAAATGAGCGGAGCGAGGCTGATTATTGAGCGGTCAGCATCATTGGCTCTCATGCAGGAGAACGGCATATCATGTAGGGACCTTTGAGAAATCTCTCGGCTGCTCACAATGATGTCGCCTTATGTTACCGATCTTGGTCGTTCGGTTTCGTCTAACTCGACGTCTCTCACGCTGTGTAACATATCAAATCGTCCCTGCGTGACACTAGATGCACCCAGTCGCATCCACGCGAGACAACGTCACACCGATTTCCAGTTAGTTGAACGTCGTGTTTGATAGAGTGTAGCGAAGTCGGCTTTGTTTATCTTGACAACTGATGAATGGATAAGCATTTACGAATCTTGAAACTGGATGTCGAAGATAAGGAGCATGACGAGTGGGTATGACAGTCTGTTTTGCTCGAAACCTGCTCGTAAGTAGATGTAAGGGTTTATGAGGCGCGAGTACAAAGGGAGGAAAAGGGGTACTGCATATCGGGGTGGCACTATGAGAGGTACAAGTGTTCCCGAGAGATAGATGTGCGGTGAGTATAATGGTGTCTTTGAAGTTACTTTGATAGCTCGTCGTAAAGATCAGTATACTATAAGACTATACTAGGCTCGCGTAGCTGCCTCATGCTGTGCCATAGTTCATTACCGGGTATGAGAACCGTCGCGGCAAGGTGGGTTATGAGGTGGGTTATGGAAGCGAGCCGTTGGAAGCAGATATCCGGATGGTGTTTCCGGGTTCGGGTCGCTTCCGCCTTTCCAACGCTTCAATATTAAACGAGATAACGTTGGTCGCTGTTCCTTGTCGGTTAGGCAACATTCGCAGTTGTGTTCCGGGTCTCGACCTTTCGTGTTCACAGCTAGTGGCAAGGAAACGCTCCCTTGGAAAACTTTAGGCGAATCACGCTCTCTGATTATTTGCTCTAGATTGAAGTCAATTAAAGGCCGTAACGTTAAATCCGAAGTGCAATTGTTAGTTACGACCATCTAAGAGGGTACAGAGGTCACACATGAGCCCAGACACCAGGCTCTCCCTCAAGACTAATCTTATTCAGACGTAGAACGAGTCAAGACGTTAGCTGTAATCGGCGGGGCTCTTCCTACTTTTGATTCATGAGGTAGACGACATCATGATACAGATTCTGTGTTTCGAGGATATCGAGTTAGTGCCCCCAACTTGTCAGCATTTACACTATTATCATTGCGCTTACCATGGCGGCTGAAGTCACCGAATCGGATCAGCCGTTGCTGAGTCAAGGGGGACGTAGAGACTGGGTGTATAGGTAGGAACCTCCTTGTGACTAATGGTACTCTGGTACAAGATAAAAATGACTTCAATACAAACAAAAAGATAGGCCTCTGTTGACTCCCATGTCTGCAAGGGGGTTAATTCAGGGATGCTGACAGGATAGATAGGTACGTAACTTCAAGCACAGTCGGAATAGACTGTCTGTCCATCGGTGTATATAACCACAGACAACTCCCATCTTTTGAGGGCTCTCTCGCGTTCCGGAAACACCACAACACTGCAACGCTCTTGTTTAGCCATATCGGATCTCTTCGAGAATCCCATTAAGACATCTTTTCCACAAACCCTTTCCTCTTACTGATATAATATCTTATCGATCACTATGCCACTGACTTTTGGAAGAGACATTTCTCCTCTGAAGCAGCCTCTCAGGCAGCCTTCAAGCAAGTCTCCGCATATTCTGGTCATAGGAGGAGGCGTGGTCGGCCTCGTATCGTAAGCTCGGACCTCAGCTCTAAAAAAGTGAGACTATATTAACTGTGTTTTGTTAGGTCGTGGGTTCTGCTGGATCGTGGATACCATGTCACGATACTGAGCAAGGCGTGGGTGAGCGACGAGCAACGCCTGACCTCACAGATAGCAGGAGCACTTTGGGAGTTCCCACCGGCAGTGTGCGGCCAGCACACGGATGCTATCTCCTTAGCCCACTCAAAGAGATGGTGCATGACGGCTTACCACATATGGGATGCGATTGCTTCCATCCCGTCTCTGAGCCAGGAATCGGGTGTACGCATGATGCCGTCAGATTTCTTCTTCCCCGAGAAGATCGAGGATGATCCTCGCCAGTATGCAAAGATGGCCGAGATCATGGCGAGCGGCGTCAGAGGCTTCTATAGAGGGTCTGACATCATCGACGACAGGGGAGTCGACCCGTCGTACGGTGCTGTCGACGCCTACGAGCTCCTGGCACCCATCATTGATACCGACAAGGCCATGCACTGGCTGACGTCGCTTGTTCAAAGCAAAGGCGCGCGCTTTGTAACGGAGACCATCAACGAGGACCTCATCAAGGTCGAAGACTCACTGCGAGCCAGGTTCAACGCGGACGTCATTGTCAACTGCACCGGGCTGCAAAGCTTGACGCTCGCAGGTGACTCGACTGTCTACCCTATCCGGGGCGGTCTTATCCGGGTCCTCAATGATGGCACAGTCTTTCCCAAAGTGAATGCCGCGTTAACGATTACGGCAGACGCGGCCCACTCGTCAAACGAAATCGTCTTCCTAGTGCCCCGGAATGACAACATCCTACTAATAGGCGGGATCACCGAGCCGCATAAATGGGACCTGGATCTTACGTTAGAAACACCCATCATCCGCAGGATGCGAGAACGGTGCGAAAAGTTCTTGCCGGGACTGAAGGACGCCCGCCTCGACCCGGATTACCCATTGGCCCAAGGGCTACGGCCGTTTCGAGGGTCCAACGTCAGGGTAGAACGGGAGCTTCGGAGGCCTGGGAGCAGGATTGTCCATTCGTACGGGCACGGAGGAGCGGGCTGGAGCTTGTCATTCGGATGCGCCCAGGACGTCGCGGTGTTGGTCGACGAAACCCTCAAAGGTGTTCCCGCCAGGCCAATGGCAGGCAGACTTGGCGGCGGACGGGGTAAGGGCAGGGTGGAGATCACCGCATCTCTGTGAGCGCGACAAGCACGGATACGACACCCATTACCCATACCCATACCCATACCCATACCTAATACCAATACCCATACCCATACGGCGGCACCTACACGGGGGAAGTCCCCACGGACAAAAGTTGGCTGCGGCGTTGGTGAGACAGAGAACTGTGTACCACTAGACCAATAGATAGGCGATTTCGGCTTCGGGTTTCTATTTGTGCTTTTGTTTCTTTCCTTATCATCTTACAATAGCCAATGAATAGTTTCTTTTTGTTCGCTTGCATGCTTAGACACCGAGTTCTGGCCGAGTGAACAGCATGTATACACATACCAGCCTACATGTTACTGTCAGCGACGCCATGAATAGTGCCATAGGTTGACGCATCGTGCCGTATAAGGATGCATTTGTCACGTGTGTGTGTGATCTAGAACAAGCAACAAGCCTGAACCCTGAATCCCGAACGTATTAGGAGGCCGCAATCGAAGTGGCCGTCGACAATAGAGATCTGACCACCCACCTCAAATTTCCAGCCCGCCTGGCCCGTCTGCACGTGCCACGATAGATGTCAACATCTATTGCTGAATACGCCCTGAAAAAACTTTGGGATATTCTTAAACCCTTGCTCAGACGCTGGAACAGCTTCATGTTAGTAAGAAAGGTGGGTGGATGCGTCGGACACGTAGGCATTCGGTTGTGCCACATGTTGGCGGGCTACCTAGGTACCTATTACTCCGATAAGCCTACTTATGTAACCTACCTAGGTAATAATGTGTGTTCAGATAACTGAGGCTGCGAGATGACGCTCATGTTGATGAGGCTATATCAAGCAGCGCACCTTATGTACTTAGCACCTAGCTATGTAGTGCCTAGTAGGCGACTAATAGATACTGCTGTGAGTACATGTAAGCTATGTACCTACCTACCTACATGTACCTAAGTACTCGTAAGAAAGGAGCATCATCCCTCTTACTGAAAATAATTCGGGTACGTATATACGGGGTGCCTTATTAACTTGCTGATTTATGTACTTCTGCTTTACACTTTCTTGCCTTGAACACTGATGGTATGGCTAGATGAAAAGAAGTCTTCTGTCTTTTCAGCTGCCTTCAAACAATTGGATGAAAGCACCTACAAAATATGTAGGGGAGGGTTGACAGGTCTGTTAGGACACTAAGCGATCGCCAAGATGCACCTAGGTACCTAGGGTAAGTGCTTTTCATTGGCTACATGTGTCGCTTGATCTTAAACTACTACTATATGTAGACTTCCGTAGATGCACGAAATAACGCATAGGTAGGTCTTTCAGGCTACCTTAAAGGGTTCAAGTTTGCCATAGCTTGAATTCTTACCAATTGATCTTCAGAAGTGGCTATATGATTCAATTTCAGCTAATTGCTGCTATTAGGCTTTGCACTCGGTAATAGATATCTGTCTACATTATTAACGCTTAATCTTGGATGTTCCCGCTGATCAGTACCTGCCCATACGTCACCACCACATGGATTGTTTCCTGATATGCAGGTACAATAGCTTGGCCACTCGAGATGTATGTATGGACCATCCATTTTCTGTTGGAGCGGCTTGTTACATACATAGTATATATCAACATACCTAACCTTCTCACAATACCTAGGTACCCATAGAAACTGGCGTTGCTCCGATATAACCTGTTTTCTGTGATGCCTTGTGACGTCTGTGCTTATACTGTGCAGCGGTAGTCTTGCCCGGAAATGGACGGCACTAACGAGACTACGAAATACAAAAACGGTACACAGATACAGTACGGATAGAACTGTAACCTACGCCGTTAGAGCTCGGTCAGCTCGGTTATAGACAGTACGGGAGGCTCTTACAATTTTTCGACCACCTTCGAAGTCTCCATCCCATTGAAGGTTCTGGTGTTATGCTATCCGTATAACCTTACCTACCTCGCCTACCTTGTCTTAACCGACCGCCGCTAGCACAAGGTTTGTAAACACAGGGAAAACAACATCTCCTCTCCTTGTTAATTTCCACCTCCTGTTACCTTGGACCCTGGAAACTTCTCCCACCTACAACTCTCTCACCCCCCGTTGATCAAAACAACAACAACAACATGATATCCAGAAATCTCATCAAGATGGATGCGACTATGATGGATTCACTTTGAGTCACAGCCGTGCACCACAGCAGCCTTCATCACCAATTGAGCAAGTTAGTCTTGTGCACCCTTTATCTTGTACCGTGCTTCTGAGTCCACTGCTCCGAGGTCTCCGGCCCCTGAACATCGGCCATCGCGGGCCAGTCAAAAAGCTCCCTGTGTCCCCTTGTGCTATCCCGGACGAGCCGCAGTCCAACTTGCACTCACCCTTCAAACTCGGAGGACTGGAAGATGGGCGATTCCAGCCTTGTCTCCGGCCAGCCGCAAGTGCCTGATGTGTTTTGCGAGGTCAAGCCACAGCCCGGGATGCACGGGTCATATACAAAGAGAGCCTCACAACCGATCGAGGCAGCTTCCAGCCGAAACCCATCAGTCAAGAACGTTTCGCAGGAGTCGCAGACTTGCACAGGACGCGCCATACGCGGACATGTCATGCCAATTATCTATCAGCCTCCCGTCAATTTCGCAACAGTAGCCGAGGGGCTGTACAGAAGCGGATACCCCGAGACAGCTGATTACCCTTTCATACAAGGTCTAAAACTGAAGACCATAGTAACGCTGGTCAACAAGGAGCTTCCAGACGGCTACCAGGAATTCATTCAAGAGAACCAAATTACGCATAGGATATTCGACAGTATGTGCACACCAAAGTTGTTTTCTTCCCTTTCTAGTAATCTTAAAACTCCCGACTAGTCTCGGGAGCATACATCAGGAGCATAATGATCGTCTAAAAGAGTAACTACTAACGTCAGCGAGCATAGTGGCCGGGACCAAGAAAGAGGACATCCCAATCGAGATGATGCGTTCCATATACGCAGTAGTTTCTGACCGGAAGAACTACCCACTACTTATCCACTGCAATCATGGCAAGCATCGGACTGGATGCGTGGTCGGCGTACTTCGCAAGTCCAACCAGTGGAGCCTGAAGCGGATTCTCGACGAATATACAACTTTCGCGGAACCTAAGATTCGAGACGGTGATATCAAATACCTGACCGACTTCGAACTCGCAACTCTCCTGCGCCAACCACGAGAGGGGGGTTTACCTCCTATCTTCGGTCGGCACTTTAAAGTCGCTGTCTTGATGATCCTGGCCTTTCTCACCTTATACCCATTGAGCCAATTCAAGAACCAAGAGCCATGTCCCAGGGAAACCTAGGCTACAAAAGTTGTGTGCCTATCTCCTACCGCCGAAGGGTCCCATATACACACCCGTCTCGAGGAAACAGAAACGAAAACAGCCCCGACAACTCTGCTACCACGTCATTGAGCAGAACGGATAGAACCGAGTCCTACTGAGTATCTGAAGCACAGGGGAACGTTTAGAACAGAACTGGAGCGGACTGTGCTGGGGGACGCGAAGGACCAAATACACAACGGCCTAGAGGGAAACTAGACGGCGATTATAGACAAGATTGGGGCATGTGGTTCATTTTTCTTTTGTTTGTAACGGTTTGCGCGGCCTTCCGGCTTTCAGGCGGCGTATGGTTGGGCATTTAGGGACTATCAAGAGCTGAGCAGTCTCACGGAGTTGGGAGACGGTCCGGATTAGCATCAAATCGACGGCGTTACTGGTGGTTTCTTTGCCAAGGTTAAAAGCCAAACCATATCTGAATCACAGGTAGAACACGGGACTCGATAAGTGTCTCTGTACTATTGATTTTAGTTTACAATATAAAGCTGTCTTACAAATCTTCTTGAACGTGAAATCGTTTCTGATCGTTTAACATCGTGAATTGTTGAATCCTGTCTAAGCTCCCGTTATGCAGTGACATAAGGGTAAAAAATGCTGCCAGTCGTTGTACATACATGCATATAATCATACAATAGTTCTTGCCGCCAGGTACAAATACAAGTCCTTTGAAATCTAATATGTCAACTTGACACTGTATTTTTATTTCACTGACCCCATCGGGGGTTCTCCTGTCGATGCTGCTTCTCCTTCTCGCGGTTCCCCGTAGCGTATACCCAGCCAGCAGCCAGCGCATTCACAACACCAATGCCAATGGCAGCGCCTCGCACCGCACCCCTCACAGAGAACTTGCCTCGGAAGCCACCGACGGGTTTGCGCCGCAGTGCCAATAACGCATACGTCCCGCTCGCCGCCGTCGTCACGCCCGCGCTATCGATCTTGAAACCCTGCAGGTTGGCGTAGCTCGAGAATAGCAGCACCGGCACGAATAGTAAAGGGAGGGGCTGTGCGGGACGGAGGTGGAGGGCTGTTATTAGGGTTGCGAGGCCGGTGGGTGCCAGCGAGGAATCTGGCCAGGCAAAGTGTGAGTCGAGGTACTTTTTCATTCACTGGAGGGAGTAAGAGACGGATAGCTTATTCACTTACTGCCCCAAGCTTCAAGTTGCGATTTGATGGATTTTGGCGGTTCTGGTGCTGCCATTGTGAAGAGACGGTCGTCGCAGATGAAGGGCCTGGAAAGAGTTGCTGAATGCGAAGCGCTTTGTGACGTATGCTTGCAGGTATTATTACCACTGATGCAGGTGACAATCAAGGTAGTATTAAGCTTATTTTTATGTTTGATTCTGTAGTACAGAAACGATTGTTGGTTGTGAATTAGATCTGGAAGAAAACACCGAGTAAATCAGTTCGCGCACATGGAAGATCTAATCTATCGTCTACTAGTATTGGGATACAGAATGATACAATCGTCATTCCGCGGTGGAGCTCAGCTCAACCCAGCCTAGCAACTGGCAGGGCCCTCGTTTAGCCCCGCACTAGTGCAGTTCTGGGTAAGTGGGGGGCCACAGCTAGGCTAGGTACACAGGGATAGGTACCTACCTAGGTAAGCCAGGCGCGGCCTGGCCTGGGCGAGCCACAGCTGACACGCCCATGGACAAGAGGCCTAGCCACACAGCCTTAGGAGCCACGTTTTGGAGAAGCAACAGTGTACCAATACCATCTTATGGGAAACGCCGATAATGAGAGTTTGACGATAGGACAACACCACCATTGGACAGCCTCGGCACTGCCTTCATTTCTTCGTTTCTTTTCAATGGCCCATCAAACCCTGCTTCCACAAGCCAGCCTCTGTTAATAATTCCCAACCTATTGAAAATACGTTTCGGGGCTCGCGATTCCTGCTATTCCGTATTCAGTCAGCCGTTCCCTTGTCGATATTGACTGTATGTTTTGAACCGACGATAATAAGAGAACCACCTCCAATACCATCGAACCACGCCAAGTCCGTCTTCAAGTTTTCGCTCAGAGCGTCTTTCTGTTTTCTCCCTTTATTGTATTTACGAGAAGCAAAATACAAAGCGCGCACATCCGTCTGTGTATAGAAGGAAAAAAGAACGAGCGAAACGTATCGCACCATGTCCAGCGCCAAAGCCTCCGGCACGGACGCCGGCGGCGCGGGGGGAGCGCGCTCGCGAGAGCACAACCAGGGGAACCAGGAGCGGAAATGCACGCCGGAGCAGAAGGCGGCGGTGCTGCGGATCCGGCGGTGCAAGGTGACGGCCTTCTACGACATCCTGGACCTCGAGGCGGTGCGGTCGACGTGCACCGACGCCGACATCAAGAAGGCCTACCGCAAGCAGAGTCTGCTGACGCATCCGGACAAGAACGGCCACGAGCACGCCGACGAGGCCTTCAAGATGGTCTCAAAGGCCTTCTCCGTCCTCGGCGACAAGGAGAAGCGCGAGCGCTTCGACCGCTTCGGTACCGACCCCGAATCCAGATTCGAGAGCGCCCGCGCGCAGGCCCAGAACCCTTTTGGTGGATTCGGGGGACGCGCGGCCGCTGGAGGCCCTGGGGGAGGCTTCGGTGGGGGTGGCATGTACAATGAAGAGATATCGCCCGAGGAGATGTTCGCGAGGTTCTTTGGAGGAGGCTTTGGCGGACCTTTTGGCGCCGGAGGTAAGTCGAATATGCCTTGATATTATGCCGGGAAATTTTTGAGCAGGGAAACTAATACGTCAGCTCCAACAGGTTTCGATACCGGACCACAGTTCGTTTTTAACGTGGGTGGAAATAGGGGGTTCCGAGTACATCAGTTTGGCGGTGCAGCGCCAAGGAGGAGACCGCCTACCAACGGACAGCCGGGACAAGAGCAACGGTCGGCGTCAGCTTGGGAGACGTTCATCGGCTTATTACCAATCCTGTTCCTGTTCGTTTTCCCGCTCCTCACGTCCCTGTTTTCGGGCTTTGGAGAGTCCCAACCCGCCGTACCGAATATGGTCTTTGATAGCCCGATTGGACACCAAACGTATCAGCGGACAACACCGAAACTAAATGTGAACTACTTCGTCGATCCAAATGATATTGCCGGATGGCAAGACCACAGGCTGCGGCAGCTGGACAAGGAGGCCGAGGTGGGCTTTGTCCGCGTGCTACGCCGCCGCTGCGACACGGAAATGCGCACGAAGCAGGACCTCGTCGATAAGGCGCAGGGCTGGTTCTTTCAGGACCCGGATAAGATGAAGATCGCGAGAGATTTCGAGATGGGCTCATGTAAACGTTTGGATTCCATGGGTCTACCGCGGTAGTCCCGAATGAGAGCCTACCTCCCCCCCTCTCTCTTGACTCTCTTGCTCTTTTTTTATATATACCATTCCAATCCCTATGATAGACAAAGCTTCATGATTGAAACGTCGGAACATTTTCCCCTGTCAGACGAGACGAACAGGTAGCATGCGTGAAGAGTATTGGCGTGCAGAAAAACTGGTTTGGCGTTCCGGGATTATAGGGGAAACGAGGCATGATGGAGAGGGGATCCGATGGGATTTGCTACGGTTGATAGCGGATTCATTCATAATATAATGTCCTCGCGTTGCGAGCATCGTAACTCACCTTTGCGTCTCACTGCGGCTATAGGGAAGGCCTGTGTTTTCCATGAGCCTTCTGTCTTCGGATCTAGGGTGACTTGATTAACTGCCTCTAATATATGATATTCACAAGAAGATTAGATGTATATAACGTAAGCGACATACAGACAATCTCAGAACGGTGCACCATCGATGTACACTTCATATATTTATATGTAGATTCGAGCTGGTTGGTTACGGCAGCACTATTCATGGGGAAAATCCACATATAGAGTCAAAGGGAAGCAACTCCAGCACCATACCTACCTAGGTATCCAGCCAAATCAGTGTTCATAACAGGGCTGGTTGATCAGAGGTCGTCCATCCCGGAGGCACAATCGATAATTATTCTATGATTATATCCCCTGGCTTGGAGTTGATACGTATCAATAACCCAGCGCGACACCCTAATGTTCTCACTAACAATTCCAAAGATCTAAGGAGGAATAGACCGTAATTATTAGGTAAACATCAAGTTTGCGCGTTACGGCAAGCCATGATGCGCATTGCATTCATTACTTCACAGCATTCAACCCCAACTGGAGTTTATTTGTTCGACCCAGGGCTATTTCACATGCATTAGCCAGTTGGAAACTCAACAAGCCGTAAACTTATTTGCATTACCCCAGCATCTGATGATACACTGAAGAATACAGTCATTCGGGCAAAAAGTTTCCCAGATAAAAGGTCCCTTATATGCCCGCCATCGGCTTCTGGCCAAAGTATTCATATGCCGAATTCTACCTCCTGCCCCGCCGAGGGTCCATGGCTTCATTGCGCCTGTAATCTCGCATCTCCTTAGTCCCAAGACTACCGAGGCCGCCCTCGCTACGCCGCTCCCACCCACCAAGCCTCACAACAAGACATGTCGCGTTATCGCCATCGTTGCTGACCTCCGTGGCAAAGGCCACGACATCCTTGGAACCCTGTTCCGGTGTTTTGGCCTCTTTCACGACGTCGACTATTTCTTGATCGCTCAGCGTGCCGGACACGCCATCCGACATGAGCACCAAGAAACTGTACTGCGCCGGACCCAAGTCCACGCGTGTGATTTCAGGCTCGGCAGATACGCCCAGACGTTTTGATCCGATATCTCCAAAGGCACGAGAGTTAGCGAGCCCCTGGATGCGCTCCTCGCCGAAGGAATCCGTTATGAATGACGCCGCAAAACGTCGAAGGCGGTGAGACTCGCCAGGCGAGCTGGGGTGGTGATCCGAGGTCAGAGGTTTAGCGAGACCAGTGGCCGTTTCACAGAGTAAGATTCGCGTATCGCCCACGTGTCCTACGAGGAGGGTAGACGATGCGGCAGGGTGCCAAAAAGGCGCCGGAGTTGGCGTGGATATTAACGCCACGGACGCAGTTGAGCCACCCTTGAATCGAATGCGCCCACCAATTCCATGTCCAGAGGGTGGGAGGTGATGTGGCTTTCCCAAGATTTCGTCGGTATTAACTGCGGCATCAGAAACGTAAGGATCGTCAGGATCCTGCTTCTGAGCTTGAGCTGTAACGAAATCTAAATCCGCACGAAGAAAGGCGTATGCGAGGACAGCTTCGACACCAATGGGCTCGTCGGGTGTCGCATCTGCAAATCGAGACACATTGAAATGTGATGGGTTAAAGCGGCGGAAGTATCCGCCTATGGTGCTTTTGTACTCGTGCACAAGGTCCCTCTGTAATTTCAGTGCTCTGTCATGAGATACTGGCGCAGGAGTTGGTGGCATTCCGTTTACAGCATCTGAGTGCTCAACTTCCTTGATTGCACCGTACTTATTTATTTCAGGGATCTCGGCTTTAGCCTGGACCTCCTTCGACCCCTTAATATCCAGATTGTCCAATTCCCGTCGATTCACTCCTTCGGCGTCCGTTATCGATGGAATATCTGTATTCTCTCTTAAACTCGAGGGAGCTTTGACACCAGCATGTTTCCGTAAGCTGCTTTTCAACCCAAATTCAGCAGCTGCCTCTTCGATGTACCCATGGAGCTCTTCTCGTAAAAACTCGCTGCACTGTGTGCCACCATGGCCATCGAAGACGCCGAAATAGAAAATCTGGGGATCACCATACGGACTGTCAGCTGAAGTGCCCTCCCCGCTCTTCTTCATCGCACTTCGGACCAGACTGATGGGTGCGCGTTTGGCAAACGCCGGCATATCAATAGTCCCGGCCTGGTTGGCATCTTCGTTATATGGACGCGAGCCCCGGGACTCTGTGGCGCCGAAGTGATGTTTAGCGCTCCGCAGAGGAATGCGAACCACGGTAAGATCGCGAGTCGAGGGCAGATGCGGTGGTGTGACGGGAGCAGCGCCTGACCCGGTGCTGTGAGGGGCCGCACTGCCCCTAGGCAAGTGGTGGTGAGGGCCCGGCGGAGCACGCGAGTCCGGGTGTAGGGAGGACGACGGAAGATGTGTCACGAAATACGTGTGAAATCCACGTCGCGCGATTTGCGGGGATGGTCGGGATTTGGTGTTCGGTGGCGTCGCCGCCGCGCCCGCGGAGTCCTGGTCATAGCGCTCCGAACTGCACCGTACATGTGGCTGATGATGAAAGCGTCGAGTTGAGCGCTGCAAACCGGGTTTTGCTGCGCGGACTCGTGTCTGGGTCTCACAGAAGGACGCAATAAAGCCTTACGGGAGCGAGACATGGTCTTGTCAGCAGCGATACACAGACGCAAACACACGTTCGAGCGGCAAACAAACAACCGTGAACACCAACCATATGTGTCGTTGAGGGACCACCTCTTGGGAGCGCCACGATGCAAGCTCATTGTCTGGGGAGCACAGCTCACTTAACACGCCATCCACAGCGCGTCAATGCCGGGTGGTAGATAGAATTGTCAGAGCGGAACGACGACGAGACAAGAACTACAACAACGACGGTGACTGCGAATAACATCCATGAGCGATGCACAGACGTGCCCCGGCAGTTGAGCTATCGATGGAGGGCGGACGTGGTCGTGGTGTTGTCAAAGAAAAAGCTACAGTGCTGTGGTGTCCAGCTGGTATAGGTCAACGGTCAGTGATGTCAGGGGACCAAGACGCAATCGGAGGACCGACGTAGGACAGGAGAGGAGCACGAGTGACGATGGTGAGGGAAAAAGTCCGATAAGTTGCGCGGTCTGACTTCGGGGTCTCTACTAAAGCATATATGATGTATGTGCACCAGATACATGTACCTACATAGATAAGGCGAGACCGCAGTCGCTCGGCGGGTCCTAATAATACCTACCTAGGTAGTATACGCTATTACTTGTATGCTCTTTCGGGAATCAACTTGGTGAATGCCGGTCTGTACTCCAAATTGTCCGAGCTGAGATGAACACAAGTGAAACGAATAAGTAGAGACAGGAGTACTTAGGCACAGGTTGAGTGCTAGGCTTTTCGCGCCCAAGCAGTCGGGGACGGCAATCAATGGAAATCAAGGCGTCGCGAGCTGAGCAATCTTCAAGTAGTACTTTTGTTTGTAGACAGGTGGAGCGGCACCTTAAGCACCGTGCCGCGTTGAGCTTCCCAAAAAATCGGAGATCGGGGCGTCGGGGAGAGCCTAACCGGACTTGGAGGCATTTACAACCTTGGAAGTGCCACGCTCTGTGCTGCAAACTAATCGAGGTTAGCGCAGCTTCTACTTTCAGTGTACTACATAGTACAGTTCGCAACAGCATTTGCCCTCGTTTAGACGTAACTGGGAAAAGACGTAACTGGGAAACGACGAACCTGGATAGAATAGAAGCGGCTTGTGCCTTCATTTTCTTGTTGGGCCCTTCCCGTATATCCGATTTAGAGCTATAAGTAAGCCTGGCAATCGGATCGTACCGCTCCTGGAAATTCCCTTCAGTATGGATTGTTATTACGTTCTGGTACATCTCTTGACTCAGGATCGATTGAAGTTCTGTCACGCGCCAATATCACCATGCTTTCTTGAGTCAATCCGCACTCGATATGTTCTTCTCTCCACGATGAAGCCTGTTTTCGTCGTCATCCGCAACGTCTAGGTGCGGCGCACAGATACTAGTATACCTATCCACCAGTCATAGCTGCTATGGAGACGCAACAAGAGTACATCTTGCTTTGAATAACTTCCCAGGGAGTCGGTTCAAGCTGTCAGTAACAAACCCGGTTTGAGGACATCGAAATGGACTCAGCATGCATTTTGCGAGGGTATAAGACAAAAGGGAGCAGGATACTAGCCAAGGACTATAGAGTGGAGAGATGACGATCTTTCTATTTCCTAGGGAAGACTAGGCACGTACATGGCCAATTAAGTTGGGTATCAACGGGAGGGTATCAATCACACGAACTATCGCTAACTCCCAGCAGGAAGTAGAGAATCAGAAGAGAAGTAAGGGAAGAAAAAGGAAGGAGAGAGGAGGTAATGGTATTGGAAATCCTAGTAACGATGCCCTCAGAAAGTCAAAAATAACTTACTCGAAATGACAACATAGATACTATATGTCTTCTGCGGCTTCTTCACGAATTCGCCCCAAACTGTAGCTGCCCCAACTCCAGGTAAACTAGAAGCTCCAGACTAGGTAGAATTCTAAGGAGCTAGGCCTCAAATGATCTGCGATCTACACGTAGAAAAATCAAAAAGTTGGAGTTTCGCACGCTAAGCAAATGTCAATGTTGCCGTCGCTAAGCTACTCAAGTTCTGAAAGCGCCTCAAAGCCGAGCTTCAAGGCAACAATAGTCTTTGTGTAACTTTCTCTTCCTTTTTCTTCTTCTTTTCCCTTCAACAAGGTTTAAGAGGGAGTGAAAATAATAATAGAAACCAAATGGCCGAGCATGGCCGACACTGCAGACCCTTCTTCAACTGAGCTTGAAATCGCGCAAGATGGCTGCAGAACCCCACCCCCAGACGGCCTCTTCGTTCGAGCAGCGCCGCCAACGCCATCGCGTCGCCCTCGTGGGCCAGAAAGACTCCATTCTATCAACCCGTTTCAGCATGCGCCGCAGTATAACGACGAGAGCCTGGCGAGGATGATAAACCTAGCGAGAAAGGAGTCGAGGAAGCACGGCAAGATTGGGATCCGGGACAGGATATGCTGCTATCAGTGGACTTGGTTCACCATGGTGCGAATCCATTCTATCATAATCAAATTTACATTACATTTTCGCAACCAGTGCTGACTAGAAACCATATATATAGACCATGGTAAGCGGACTGTGAGAGATTGTAATTGCTACAGTATGCTCAGAGTATGTTATAGGCAACTGGCGGCATCGCCAACGTGTTATATTCCGGTGAGCCAGCAAAATCACACGAAATAATTTCCAGCTTGGCGTAAAAAGAGGCTCTAACACGATCGATCCAGTGTCGCAAGCCTATGAGATAAAGTGGCCCGAATACATCGGCCTCGTGTTCTTCTTTCTAAACCTAGTGCTGTTTATTCTCAACTGCATCCTGATAACCATGAGGTTCATCATGGTGCCTGGGAGTTTCATGCACTCCTTCCTCGACGAGATCGAGTCTCTATTTATCCCTGCACTGGTGAGTGATTCATCTCCCCCGCCTGTCCTATCCTAGGCCGCCGGTATTTAACATTCAGTAGGTTGTATCGTAAGTGTATACAGACACTCACGTCGAGTAAAACATGAACGCTAAATCGAAGATGCCAGTATCGCGATCATATTGGTCAACATCACCCAGTACGGCTGTCCCCGTACAGGGCCATGGCTGCAGAATGTCATGGAGGCGCTATTCTGGGTCTACCTCGCAATCAGCGTCGCCGCAAGTACCGGCATGTATCTAGTTCTATGGTCGACTCAGTAAGTAACGCGCAACGACTGACCCGAGGACATGCTCTAACAGCTGGTTTCCGCGCAGAGTCTTTCCCATCCAGACAATGACGCCCGTATGGGTCTTCCCCGCGTATCCCTTGCTCTTGAACGCGACTTTCGCCACCAATCTGATCTCTACCGATCGAGTAGGCCCAGGAGACCCCGTGAGCAACAGGGTAGCGATAGCCGCCACGGCCGTCACGGCCCAGGGCACCGGTTTCCTGATCAGCTTCATGATATGCGCGGCGTTCATTTATCGGCTCATGACTCAGAAACTACCTCGTGACATGCAGCGTCCCGGTGTGGTATGGTACTACCCGGTTTCCTCTTCAGCTTGAATATCACTAACAAGCGCAGTTTATTTCCATCGGGCCGCCGGCCTTCACTGTTTCGGGATTGGGTATGATATTCTCTTGTTCGCCTACTGCTGCCCTATTTCGCTATTTGCTGCAAGCCCCCGACACCCCCGTTTACGCACACCGTTACCCGCTAACCAGACAATTTCCAGTGCTCCTAGGACAACAGGCCAAGGATATTCTCCCGCCTGACTACGCTGGTCGGCCGCACGCAGTCCTCATCCTGGAACTCTTATCTACTCTCCTCGGATTCTGGCTATGGGGGCTTGCCGAATGGTTTTTCATCGTCTGCGTGGGCTCCCTGTGGAAATACGTATGCACCGATCGTTCAATCCCTTTCCAGATGACATGGTGGAGCTTTGGTGAGTAATAATGATGTGCATCTCTTCCTTAACTTATGTGCTAGAATCGCACCACCCAGCTGGTAACTGCTAACCTCGGGAAATTTCAGTATTCCCAAACACCGCCCTAGTGACCGCTACACTGGCCTTGGCAAAGGCGCTGAATAGTAGCGGGTTGCGGATATATGGGTGCGTGATGGCGGCGGCTCTAGTCCTTGTCTGGGCCATCGTCTTTGGGAAGATGCTATGGGGTCTCTGGACTAGACGCCTGCTGTGGCCCAAGGAGGTTGATAAAACTGGCTAGAGAAATTGACCGTAGCCTTTTGAGAATATTATGTATATGCAAGGAGTATCAAATGTTAATGTATAGTTGAACGAAGACAGCAGATCACAAACTTTTGTAATTAGCTAATCGACCAACAACCTGTTGAAGTAAATTGTGTTAAGCAAACAGGTATGTTTATAATATACGATCACTCAATCTCTTCGATTATCGGCTTTGCTCGTCTTTCCTTGTCCGCGTCTAAGATCGGCAGACTCGGTCTGCTCATGTCTAAACCTGCAACCCGCACAGCCGGCGGCGTGGCACCTTGATCCGGTTGGTGCGGTACAAGCTGCACGAGGCGCAAATTCTCCAAGCTCTCGAGCGCATCTTGAGCGTGTTGACGGACGAGCCCGTCTTCATCCGTCTGTTCAATGTATCCTAGAACACGTGCGACATCATCTTCTTTTGTCGTGAATGCTGCGCCAAAGCCTAGGTAACCCCCTTTTCTAACACCGCCAGAGCCTGATCCAGAGCTAAAGTGACTGCCGCGTTGTCGAGCCTTTCCCAGTACGCTAACAAATGTTAAAATTACTGTGACAGCTGCACGCCGCAAAATTCCAGCTTCCAGGATACCAGCCTCGATCATGAGAACGTCAAGACTTAGAGCTAAAGCGGCGTCCACAAGCTGCGGGGTGAACGCACGGATATTCGTTTCGAGGCCAGAAGCAAAGAGAGAGAGCGCGGAAGCTCGGATCCGCATATCTTCGCTACCTCGCTTGCTCTCCCAACCAGATACGATGCGTGCCAGCAGCGCGTTGCGGGTTCGTTCTTCGGGCGTCTGCTCTTCGAGATCCATATCTACTTCATCTTCGTCGTCATCGAGGTTGAGTGAACCTCGCGCGCTATCTCCAAGTCTGGCTTTGGCTTTTAGTTTTCGCGCCGCGGCTTGCTCGGCTCGAGCCTGTCGCTCTTCGGTCTTGGGCCGATGAGCGCGACGCCCTGCAAGCGCGAGAAGTGCCTCACCAACAGATGCAGCGAGATCACCGGCGAAAGTCTCGCCAAGTCTGTGCATGAGCTGCAGTAAAGCCTCGCCAAATCGTAGGCGCGTGTCTGTGTTTTGTCGCTCTGCAGCGTCTATGTATTGATCTAGTACCTCTCGGACAGTAGAGCGCGGGTGTCTTTCTGATAGTTGCACAAACACCTTTATTACTCGCAGGCTTATATATTCATCATCGTCACTGAGCAATGATGAGAGTAGCACCAACGTAGCTGGGATATCGACGATAGGGCTATTGGATTTAATAAGAGTGCCTAGTAAGTTTAGACCCTCGGAGCGCACAGGTGGTGGCGAATCAGCCTGTGTGATATATGATAGAGCTAGATTGTACGTCTTCTTATCTTCGATTTGCCGTTCTGTTGGTGTAGAGGGTCGGTCGGTAGGGTCTTCCAATTCATCACGGTACTTTAGAAGCTGCGACAGGTTACGGGCAGTTTGTGAGACATCAGCTTGCCGTGCCAGGCTGATCTTCAACAGCGAATCTTCGATGGAAGCTAACGTAATTTCAGGTACATCCTTTCGCTGGAAGCTCGGTACAGTAAATACCAAATTCAACAAACTCAGAGCCACGGGCACCGCATCATCATCTGCAGACTCAGTGCCGAATTTGCCGAGAACTTTGCTGACAAGCTCGAGTAGCTGCTTAGAATTTGATATCAACCTGTCCGGAACTTTTTCCATCATACCTTGAAGCATTGTGGCTCGGATTAGCTGTGATATCGGGTCCGTATCTTCATTATCAACTACCAGTCTTATAGACTTTGCATCTTCCTGAGGTGCAAGGGAGGTTTCGAAAAGTCTCAAGAAAAGCGTTGATAAGTCGATATCAGATGCGACTTGTTGTAGGAGTTCGATAAATGCTGATATTTTGGAATCAATGGCTTCTAGATTCAGCTGCGTCAACGTCGTGCCTTCATCGTCATGTAATCGTCTAACTTGAATGCGAGAGTTGTCGGCCTCCTCATAAGACCAACGCAGCCCAGGGGTATCGAGGGAGCCACAAAATAGAAGATTGTTTAGAATTTCCAGATACCTATCCACAGACCCAGCAAGCTTAAGGTAGATCTCGACGAGGGCTTGTGCCAGTTGGCAATATCGCTCCTTTACATCGGCAGTTGGGAGCGGCCAAGACGATAGAGCCCACAGGGGCAGCAGTAACGGACCAAGTAACCTTTTGGTCAAACCTGGGTTGGGATGCGAATTCAGCAGTGAAGATAAACGTTTTAGGGCAAGATGTAGCGCATCCCCCTGGATTAGAATTGTGTGTTTTCGAAGGTCGACTACCTCATCAGGGCCAGCACTGAAAACCAATGGTTCAGTTGGGGTCTCCTTAGAGGATAGGGATGGGTTGATACAAGCCAGGATCGGCTCGGCGAGTTCTTTCCATCCGGGTGTTCCTTGGCAGAATGTCTATGTTAGCAAGTAAACTGTATAAAAAATCATATAGTTCCCATACCAGGAGCACCAAGTTGCTTCCTGCCCAGAACACCGAAGCCTATGATATATGCTGCAGCTTTGGCAAGATCAGGGCCATCGTTCCCGTCCAAAAGGGCAAGAAGCTGAGGGGCAATGCCAGAAAACCACACGCCGGGTTGCACAGAGGCGGGCGGCACGGATAGCAGATTTGACGCCATCTTCAAAGCCTCCATAGTAATATTGGCGCCTTGTTTTTGAGGAGCAGCCGCCTCTGATATCCTAACCGTGCTCGACGGATGAACGGAAAAGACGAACTCCAAGGTCGCTCGGACGCCATCAGGCCGTTGGGGCAGCAGTGTAAGAATATCCATCAAGTGAATGCGGAACCATTCAGGCACACGACCTGGCTTGATCAGGCTGTTCACCGCAGACATCAGAGCAAATGTACCTGCCCTTCGAAAAGTTCAGAAAGAAGGCAAAGACGACGATGAATTAATCAGTCGCATCCACCTACCTGGATACGAGAGCCACAAAATTCCTTTGGCCCTCCGAGCGAGACTGCTCGTCAGCTGTTGGCTCGAATGCCTTTCTGCCATATGTTTCCAGAGCAGAGACGAGTGTCTCTTTTTGCTCGCTAGCTTGGTTAGCATCCATGATGAGGAAAAGTGGTTGCTCTATTCTACTGCAAGACTCGACTGCTGAACGAGAACGCTCCTGTACATTAACCAGGATCCAAGCAGGATGTTACATTGGTTTTAATCAATAGCAGAGCGCATTTCCGCCCGTTGCAAGGTATATGATGAATTGGAAGCGGGGTGGCCAAAAGAAGTTGACGCCATCTGAGATCGGCTACAGCGTGCTTAGGTGCACCAGCTGAGTTGCCAGGTACCTGACTCAGTGCCGCGGCCCGTGTACAGTATTAATACTGTGCAGGAAATTCCCCGATCCCAGGTTACATTAGCGAATGTAATGCACCAAAAGATGCAGCCACAAATGCAACTCTACTAGTAGCGTAGGACTTCACGACGACTACAATTGCATTTACAACTACAGTTTACGACTATTTCTTATAAGATATCGCTATCTCATTGACTTTAAAGTAATGAATCTTTTCGTTTTTCTAATGTGGTGTAACTATTTAAGCAAGTCCCTGGCTAGTCTTGATTCATTACTTTGAACGGAATCACTATCGATCTGCTAAAGAACTTCTTCTAATAGCGAGCCAGTAACACTGTTGTTTTGATATCATAGAGATACAGCAGATGGTATGTACGTCAAGTCAAGGGTCCTCACATGATCTACTCACCCGGTGATCAAGCAGGTAGTTGATCGGGTCCTCGCTCTGTGACACTGAACTGCCCAGCACCGTTATAATGCGTATATAGTTCTAGGATGCCTGCTAATCCGCCTATTTCTACCCCGTTCGACCCTTTGCTAGCTTTTCAAGAAGTTGGAGGTTGCTTTTGTTTTAATAGTTATTATTCTATAGCAAGATAGCTCGATCCCTGTACCATCAAAGGAAAGATAACACTGTGACAATGTCTTACGGGCAAGCCATTTGCGCTAGTGTGCCCTGTGTGCTTCTGCTAGGGGCAGAGGTACAAGGTAAGTTAAGACATTTACTGATAGATTACCTAGGTAGGTGGTCATAGCAACCAAACAACCTGTCTTCTGTACTAGGTAGTGGCTTGAACGACGCGTAACCGCCTATTTACGCGCTTCACTGGCACCAAGCTTAGCCTTCTCCTTTTCTTCTCTCATACTCACTTATAGTCCCACGAACGACATCAGTCCAGCCAATGTCGAATGTGTTGCTCGAGGAGATCTAGTCATTGATGTTATGTCGAGATACGGGCGTCTGCACGATTTAATGTCCCTCTAGAACTTCGCTCAAGTTGGACCTCTTTCGCTCGTCGTCCCTCTTGGCAAGGAATGGCTGGCACTCACATACCTCGCACGTCGCCTCCCCCACAGTCCTCCGATTCCCGTTTTCCGCGAGGAATGTCTTCAGACCCCTCGGCTGATCTCTTTCCACTCCACACGACATGTCGCTACTCAAGGTCACTGCGACCCGCTGTGTATGCCGCTTGAGGATCGTCGTGTGAGATAGGCCGGCTGCGTTCTGGCTGGAGATCGGTCGTAGGGAACGGGTCTCGGAACTTAACCCTAATAGTTCCCTTGGTTCCAGTCTTGCGTTTATAGTCGTCCGGATCCGCCTTCTAGACTGCTCGTTGTTCTAGTGACTCTGAACCTGCTGAGAAGCAGGGGCGGACGAACTGCCATCTGGCGGTGGAAGGGTGGTGTTGGACACTCCAGTCGCCTTGTGCGCGTGAGGGCCTCTGCTATGAGTCGATTTGGGAAGAACCCCTGGCCTGGGGTCGCTCGTCAGCACCGTGTCGCTGGAACTCGTACTCTAGCCATTATGGATCGTACCAGTGATGCTCCGCTTGCTCGTCTGTCGGGAGATGGATTGGGATCAGCTTGCTGTCGCCGATTGGATATAATGCTGGCGTCCCGCGCCGCATTCCGCGCTCCCGAGAGTATATGGGAAGGGCGTAATACTGGCTACACACAGTCTGAGGATCGAGCATTTCATCATTCTCACCGATAGTCTTGTCGCCGGAATCACTTCGAACCCCTTAGTTGGATCATGTGAGCGAGGATTACATCGGTTTCAACAGAAATGCTCGTCCTCGGAAATATACTACGCCTCCTTACTAGCCTCGGGTACCCATAGCTCTCTTGTCGCACCCAGTTGACACAGCTGTCGGCGTAAAACCCGACTTCCCAAAAAGCGTTCACCGATCCATCCAACCTGTCAACCGTCGCTTGCCAGCTCCGGGTGCTGCATTCCGGCAACAGCCACCAATGCATCCTACGAGAGGTCCGGCCAGGCGCATTAACCTTCTCTTGTGCGCTTGTCCCACAATGACGGAGGACGCCATGTGCTTTGAACTGCTCTCGCGGTGGTTGAAGCTTCCTCGACATTTCCCAGCTGGTTAAAGTCGAGACGATAGTGCGGATTTTATGGATGTTTTTGACCGTACGCAAATGCCTTCCTAGCTACTCATACGAGCCCGACGGAAGTGAATCAAAAACTAGTCTCTGTTGGCAGTGCGTTCTTACAGAAAGAGGATCTCTTGAGCGAACCTAGAGGCATAAGTCATGTTAGAGCCCGCCGATTTTCATGCTAGACTTCTAGGACGGTACACTTTCGGCTTTACGTTGGCAGGAGTGGGCAACATGAGCCATCTGCTAGGTGTTGCTCCCCGTATTGATTCATCTCCCGGGACCCATCTCGAGTTGGCGTCAAAGCTTAGTGCTTGTCCGGTATTGAAGCAATATGGGTTTGACAACACTGCGCAAGTGAGCTCGAGCAAGGAATTTTTTGTACTTAAGAAACTGAGGGCACCTCTTTTTGGAGGCCGCTCTAGGCTGTTCTAGTCTGACGCGTCCTAGACGATTCTAGCTGGTCGGATTGGAGCAGCCCCCTTTCAAGGGATAAGTCTTCCTGATACGATATACCTCGAGTTAAGTACTGACCCCTTTTCTAGTACCCAGTCACTTCTTACGACTTAAAAAATCCATTTCGACTCGTACTTTGAATGTCATTATTGTGATCTAGCACAACAGTTGCATCTTAAGCAACAAGATCAGCATTAGTGTGAAATAGTTCGACGTAAGCTAGCCTCATAAAGCCAAAGTCGTCATGAAGCAAATGGACTGGTCAAGCCGGTCAAAGAACTGTCGACATAACAAAGTCTTTGGCCGTCGCAACAGCTCACTCACATCAATAAGTGCTCAGTCGTTGCTGGTGGCCGAGATTTTCTCCTACTTGGTAAATCTAAGTTGAACCCCATTACGAAGTCAGGTACTCAGTTTGGGAAGAGGCTGGGGCATCAACATGTCGCTGAAAAGGCAAGTGATTGTGCTGCGCACGGAAATCAAGTGCTAAGCGTGGCCGATGGCATCAAATCTCTCATTAAGGCTTGTCATTCCCTGGGGGGCCAGAATTAACTGAAGAGAAATTTGTAGAGACTAGCGATGGTGATTGGGTTTATTCAGTTCCCCGGAGTGCCCAGAAAAGCTAACGTGGAAGTGCATGGGAAGGCCGCGATTGGAAAAGCTGCTGTGTACCTAAAGGGGAGGTATTTTATGCTTTTCCATGAGTGTCTCGATAGCATCACTTTGCCTCTTGACTTTGCTAGAGTTCGCCGTGTCAGTCATTCGCACTAATCTTCATTGCGAGGACTCTTGGCCACCTACTTCAAGAGGAACGTCAATTGAATGGCTGTTACATGCTGTTTGTGGCTCTCAACTCTAACCATCCCCCCCTGCAATCTCTTTCTCCTTCCACCACCAAATTAGTCGCCTACATAACCCCGACTGTACTTTCCTAACCTTATCAACGCTTCTTGATATGTCTCGATTAGCAACTGATAATTGTTTCAAGGAGTTCTTCACATAATCCACCTGATGCTCGAGGTCTTCATCAGCCTCCAGTTCTAGGCGTGTAATGTATGTGCTGATTTGCCTGATGTGGTGGTCTGTTTCTTCCAGCGTTTTCACATAGTAATCGATTTCGCTGTTAGCGGCCCGTGTTATGGTAAAGAGAGTTGCGCAGAAGGCAAGCACCCCGAGCGCAAAGGTCGCGATGCCTAGGACGTTTCCCGTCACCGAAAGAGGACTGTCGCTACACTCTGGGTAGATTCCGGACATAGAAGCTTGCATCATGATATTGTACATGAATGTGTGCAAGTCGAAGCCTTTAACCCGGCGAAAAGGTTGTAAATTAGCGAGGTATGTAGAGGGAGGACGTGCTTGATGGTGGCAGGCACCTGACCGCCCATATCTTTAAATTCACCGCCTTGGGGATTTATTTCGAGTCCATCAATACTCGTGCGTGAAGATGTCGTTAGGCGATGCGAGATTGTGGTGTGTTTGGTCTAGTATTGATTGGACAGCCGGACAACATCGATTAATGCCTCATACGCCACCACATAATCGTCACATGTTCTCCAACATGCTTACGTGCGCAAGGCCTGCAACTGGCGTTCTCGCACAGCCCAATGGCTTACTTCGCATACGCCATCTGTCGGAATATGCCATGGGAGAACAATGCCATACATCTCGGCCTCACCTCCCCGATAAGGCCACCCATTTCGCTTTGACTGATGAGGTCTACTCCTCAACACAGGGCACCCTAACATGGCTCAAGTCAATAACGGTGCGCAAGAGGTCACTAATGTAGTACAGGACCTCGACATTGGGAGGTATCTTGAAATTCGTTTTCACTCATCGGTCCGAGTAAGAGACCACGGCGACCGCCCTCTTCAACCCGTCGCTAAAGAATCACTACATTCGGAGAGTCCGTTCGTCTTGACGCGTCATAATGAAGGTGGACAAAGCACCTATCTTCTACCAATGCGTGGTTTGTTCCTCAGCAATGAAAGTAATGGTTAGCACGAGCTTTCAATAAACTTGTAAATAGTAATGGGAGCCCTAGCAATCTACATGGGTGTGCATCGTGGGTCTCTCCAAGCGTTCAAAGTATGTGTGAAGGTCGGCACGGTAAATGTAGCCGCCCCTGGACAATATGGATTCGAACAGTGTTATTTTGTGGCTCCCGGCCAAGAGTGGATTGACGGTGTTGCAAACAGCAAAAACCCCCATCGTGTAAGGCAATTCGTGGCATTGGACCCGGGAACCGAGTGAGTAATCATCATCTTTGCCTTTGTTTTAGCTCTTTTAACCGCGCCTGCACTTTAAAAAAAATAAAAAAACTAATCCCCTAAGTCATTCCTTTGAACATCAAATAACCGAGGAGGACGAGAACGGTGGAATTGAGATCCAGATTAGCCTTGGAACTCCTGTCCATAGGGTAGGGCGACAAAGCGAAATGGGATTCTCAATCATTGTGAGGCATTGGACCCCCAACAAGTCTTTTTCACTTCACAACGTACTGCCAGAAGACACTGTTTTGGATCTGAAACGAGATATCTTCACCCAATTGGGACTTTTGCCGGAACGCCAACAGCTGCGATGGAATGGAAAGGGACTCGAGGATGGTAAGTCGTCTCTTGAATTGATGATTTGTATGTAAAAACAATAAGCAGGTGCTAACCACGTCCTGAGTAGAGAGGCTTCTGGGTGCCTACCCAATTAAAAAGGTAATTTGGTATTAGGGTAGCACAGATGATGTTCGTTAAATCTAACACACATCAAGGACGACGGTATTCAGTTATTACTCAGGTTGCGTGGGGGAGATAAACACGCGATTGATGAAGAGATGCAAATTGCCCCAGGAGGCCTTATCCAGCAAAGTATCTTCAAGGACCCTGGTTGGTATCAATGGGACGACGAGCCAATAGGGACTCTGAAGATTGAAGTTGTCGACGATGAGTCGTTCCAGAGGCTGACAGGCTCTCCACCACCAGCTCCTCCACCACTGCCTGGAGCTCGGATTCAATATATTGATCGCAATGTGCAAGGTGATAACATACTCAAGTCACTAGCTGAAGCGGAGAAACTTAACCCCAGCACACGGCCAATTGGTCGGACTGATCCCCGAAGATTTGGCTCTTCTGATGATCCTCGATCGACGTTTTCACAAAGGTTCCGAGATTGGATTGGTGTCGGGCGTGGTCAGAGGAGAGCGGAAGATGTGAGGAATAGTAAAGATGGTAAATTGAAACGGCGTCGAAGGCTATTGCGACGCCTCACAGGTCGTCTGAGGAGAATGTTCGGCGGACGCTGAGTTCTTTATCTATGCAATCGGAGCGTAGAAACTGAACCTGCTGAGGGAGTCATACTTTCGTTTCAAGGCTTTTAATCGGTCATGACGCCACTGTTCAAATCCGTACCAATTCTTCTCCGTCTCGTCTCCAAATGCGTAATTCACGTATGTGTACAACTCTTTCTGGCCGCTCCCTTCGAAGAGTGTCTGGCGGAGACTTTCGCCCAGATCAGCCGCTATCTTGTCGAGCGCTGGAGAACTTGGCGCGTAAGTCAGCAGAGGAGAGACCAGAAGATTGCCCGCCCTGTTTGGAAAAGCGGTTTGATCACTAGGTATAGCTTTCACGCCCTGTAGCGAGTAACCCTCGAAAAGGAAAAGCGACCCGTTGAGAGCCAGAACTGCCTTGATAGCGGATGGAAACAAATCATAGACTTTCCGCTGCGCAGCAACATTATACGTTTAGAGGTCAACAAGGAAGCAGAGATTTACTAATCCGGCATTTTGGCATGGAAGCGCATCATTCGAGTTGCCAGTCCAGGCCGGAAGGTCTGTATAAGAACCGCCAGCGGCATCGCTAGCAAGTGGTCCCAGTTCGTGAAAGGGGGTAGTGTAGATCAGGTCAACAACATTTGTTCCTCCCTGGAGGATATAAAACATGATTAATGGCTAGTGAGCTGTCAGCTTGGCAATCTAAGGGATCACCTAGGATACTTACATTATCAGGGGCGAGAGTTGGATCATTGAAAAAGAAAGAGTAATTAAGTATATGGACCGGCTGGCGGCCGTTATCCAGAAGATACTTGTTGATTGCTCCATATAAGCCTTCAACTTTGTCTCCCGTGAAGACAAAGCTTGCGTATGTCCAATCGGGATATTGGACATCGTAAATCTTCGACGTGACCGAAGTCACGATACCGAAGTTGTGACCGGCACCTTGCATCGCCCACCAGAGGTCAGATTCCTTGTCGATTGTTTGGAGTTCACCATTGGCAAGGACGGCATTCATCGATACAAATTGGTCCGAGATAAGTCCGTGGCGTCCTTGCAGGAAACCATGGCCACCACCGAGGTCGGGCCCGAGGAGGCTGGTACACTCGCAGCCGCCAGTCACTGGTTTGTCAGATGACTCGACTCTTTTAGGAGGACGACTCGTTCTTTCATGTACCTGTCTGCTTCCCTTGAACCCAGAGACTATCCGTGACTGTCTTCGACAGGGTCCCGCCGCCAATCTTGGCCGTCTCTCCATCTCGTGCTATTTCAACACTACTAAGCTGGTTTAACCAGATTTCGATTCCGTTATGGAGCCTCCCAATCGTCGTGATAGCTCCATGGCCCCCGGTGACTACTAAGAAGGGTAAATTGAGTGAGTTGGCGTGCTTGACCTGTACCACGTTTAGTATTTTCGCACGGAAGCATGATCATTTGAGGGTGATTACTGTCTCAGCAACATCATTTTCTGTACTGGGAACGACGACAATGCTAAAGCTCGGGGCGTCCAGCGCAGACCAGCGCTCTGTAGCTTTACTATACCCGTCCGAGCCCGGGAAGAGGATTCGGGCGTCATCCGAGAGCCTTTCGCGAAGATCTGCGGTGATGTCCTGTTGCGGACAAATCCCCCAAAGATTCCTGGATGGGGCTAGACTTCGGCAGGCGAATGATAAAGCCCATCCCAGCATGGTGGTTGCCACCTCCATCTTGCAGTAACCAAACACAGGAGGATCGAAGGCAGAGCTAACTACTTGACGAAGAATGAGGCAGGATGACAGTAGGTTGAGAACGGCGCGTATCTTGATATCTTGTAACTTAACACGTCAGTTAATGGTAATACTTGGACAGCTTCTCGCCAATGGAAAGGGGGAAAGGGTTGTCAGGGAAGTGAGAAGTAAAGAGACTAGGAAGGTCTTGGTGCATATATTACTACAGCTGGAACTTCTCGGCCTCGCGCCACCGTGCAATCTCACCACGCCGACCGCCTAGCTCTGGGTAGAGTTACTGGTTCATAACTGAAGCTGCTCATATAGGGGTAGGTTATGAGTGGTAAATTTGATATACTTTAAGGCATGTTGGAACTGAGGTGCAGGATTCTATGCAGCTTGCCAACAGGCTACTATTACCTTATGCAGGCAGTATCATGATTACCAACGACCATATTACGCTTCATAAAACTGACCGCTTATGCTGCCAATATGGTAGAGTACTCGATGGATCCCCGGCACAGGAGCTCGGTGGGACGCCGCACAGCCATAATAATCAGAAGAGGCCTTCATAACAGGAGCTCAATGTTGCATTTCAGAAGTTAAACAAATACTATGTCATATTAAGGTGTTCTAGGCAGTCGCTAATGTTCTGAAAAACTAGTCCCCATTCTTAGAAAAGCATAGCCCGCAGTGGCCGAATATCTTGAGTTTTGCTTGAGCTTTTGCACTCCACATAATAGTCTCAAGACCTTTTTCTTTCCTTTTCTGGCACTTATGAGCAGCTGGCCCTTCTATTGTGGTATTGCATGTCCATGATACCACGTAGTAAGCTTATGAACTCGCCGAAACTCTGGAATTTTCGCGCGCAAGGGCTGTTCATTACTGCTACTTTCGGCAGAAGCAATATTTTTTCTGTAGCTTCTGAGCCAGCCCTCTTGCAGTTGTTCCCGAGCAACTTGCCAGTCTTGTTCTTCGTGAGTTCCGGGCAGACGAAATTTCTCTTTGCGCAGGCAGCTGATATCTTCCAACCAATTCTGAGACAATTTATACCACTCGGGACGGGATAGTAGTATATTTGTCAAACTATTCACCTCATGCTGATTGTCGATGTCGATGTCTAGAATAAGCATATTCCCCGTGGCTTGCAGATGGCGGTCCGCCCAAGCCTTCCATGCATCGGGTACAAGAATTGTTGTCTCTCTCTCGGATAAGATGAACTTCAGCTTAGGAAGGGAGACGAGGTCAGTATGCACCTTGCCTGAGAGTAGGTTCGGTAGGAATATCTCGGGAAAGACTATGGTCTCTACGGAGCGAGGGCTAAGCATTATGTCTTCTGTGTGTTGTACGACGATAACGTCGTAACGACTATCGAACCAATAACGTCCCGGAGGGCTTGACCAGACCACGAAGCTGCCCGTCCGCCGCGCCACTTCTCGGGACTCGTGGCAGACCTGCGCAATAATGGGCGGTCTATAACGATCGGAAAAGCATCGTGCCCTGTATGGATTGATTAAGCGACACGGAATAGTGAGGCCCCAGATGATGCATCTTATCTCTGGTGGAAGCTTGCTAAAGTAATCGAAGACGGAATTAGTCGTTCGGCGTGGCTCGTACGTATTGATCGATATCGCATCTTGAAGCTGTTCTTCCATTGTGAACGTTGGCTCTGGGGATCTGTGGTGTGTGAGACTGAGGACGACATGCTTGTCGCTGAGTTCCGTGTGCGTCCTAGATATATGTTGTCTAGGGAGTGGACTCGAAAGCAAAGTGAGGTGGAAGTGTTGGTGCTCTTTCCTCCTCCCTTCCCTCTAGTTTGGTATGCAAGTGCATCAGATCCAATAGACCAAATGGCAAACAGTAAACTCACTTAAACACTGTGTGAATTCGGGTCACGCTGCCTGTAAGTAAACTCGTGCTTATCTTACGCTTCACTTGAGAAGCAGTTGCATACAGATGGAGGTTTGGAACAGTGCGTAGATACGTGGCAGGCCATCAAGAAGACGTCGCTGACTTTACAGTACTACATTGCGGCTGAAGACCTTACGCGAAAGCTGAGAAACATGAAGTGATTGTTTGTGCTGTGTTCTGTGCAACGGACTCGAGTTTGCTGAGACCTGATGATTTTCACCATGGTCATCCCAACCACAACGACCTGGGCTTAGAATGTAGTTCGACTGCAATTGCCCCTTTGTCTCAGGTTACTACTCACTATGTATTGCTCTTACAGGGGTGAACTGTCGGGCGCTTCCACGAAGCCGACCTCTTTAAGTTGTCTCTAAGAGAGGTAGATTCCTATTACTGCCCCCTACGTAGTATAATCTTCCCTCTCTTCAGTAGGTTACATTAGATGTTTGGTTTCGCTCACTATACCTATTTAAAATAGTTGAAAATTACGTGCTGCGCGTCTCAACTACGTTTGAGCAGGGGTGGTCTAGAAAAGAAGTCAAGGGTTCTCCGCCAAGGCGAAACATCTTCGGTTTTACCAGATCGCCCCGCGGCCATGAGTACGACCCAAACTGATAGGCAATCTTAATTTTATAGAATCTATAAGGGAGCACAGTCCCTTCATCTACGTTTGGTCATTTTCTATTACTCTCATGTTGCTCCTCTAGTCATATGATTAGTGTAACTCTTTTTCTTCCCTAGTTAATCCCTTTTCTTTCCTTTCTTGGCAGCTGGTCCTGCATGTGTAGATCACTATGGAGTCACAGAAGCTCAAATACGATAGCCTACACAGGGATGACCAGTCTGATTCCAGATCCAGCACCGAAGTGGAATCTCTAATGGGCGACAAGAAGCAGTGGCAAGACGTGGAACTTAACCGCCCGCTACGACAGACCAAGCGAAATAAGTTCTCAAAAACACTGAAAACATCGAGATGGATAATAGATACTGCGTTATTACTCATTATTCTCGCATTGCTTGTTCGGGATCAGTGGAGGCAACCTGCTGTATTACAGGATCCAAATATCTGGCAATTCGGACAGGACTTCACAGGTGTAGGCCCAAAATGTACAAAGCAACTCCTGGTAATGCACGGGAAATAGAGTTCCATACTAACAGCTGTCAGTATCATCCAAAATCACAACGTTTGTCCGAGATGAGTCATACGCGCCAAATAATACAGCGGAGTTCTTCAGCGATGAAGTCCTTGGTAAATGGAATAAACTGATGCCTGGTAAGAACAATCTGGAGATTTCCGGACAAGGGGGCCTCGTTCACTGACAAGCTCAGTTGGTATGGGTTTCGTCTGGGTCAACGACACGGAAAAATATCATGATTTACCGACCCCTATAATGTGGCCAGAGAAGACCGTCTTCACCACGTCAGCCACACATCAACTGCACTGTCTTGTATGTACTGCGCCCTCTTCGAGAGGTGTTTGTGGCATGGAGCTAATTTAGTATCAGTTTGCCATTGTGCAAACATATTCCGGCCTAACGTCTGGCCATGAAATTCCCGACGATCATCATTGGCACATGATTCATTGTTTTGATTACATGCGACAGTACGTACTTCTGAGTCGCAAGATCTCTGTTTCTTGGCCAGTTCGGTGCTCTGTTCCGCGATCGGATTCCGTTAAACGCTCTGAAAACCAATCAACAACTATCATGAGCGTCAGCGCTAATATATGAATCTAAATAGGGCGATCATGTGTAGCGCGGATATGGCTTTGGAAGGTCTTGAGTACGTATCACTAAGTCCCAGCAAATCTCCCCGTATTCCCCAAGTAATATAAGTAATCAAAGCGGTGTTTTCTAATCCAAGTCCTTACAGAACTACATTCCCTGATCACAATGGAGGTTCCGACGGCTGGGATTCGAAGCATGGTAAGCTTTTTTCTTCATCAATCGTACTATTGAAATGACATACCCCTCTAATGCGGTCATACAGTATGCAGGGATTGGAGCCAAGTCAAATCGTACCTCGAGAGTGTACGGGCTTATGATGATCAATTAATCTACTAGGTCTTCAAAATACAGTACTATGTGTTCAGGTTCTATAATCGAATTGTTGAAAGCTGCATTCTGTGCTCAACTTGTTGAGATAACCGAGACGAATGAACAAACAAAACCCTGCCAAAATATCCGCAATCTGGTAACGATTCTAGGTCTTGCTTCGTTTTGTTAGCCACGCCTGGTCGAAGTATACCGAGGTACTACACTTTTCCAATTACCAAGGACTTTTTGAACCATATTTAGAGAACTGAGTGTTCGCGGTGTATTAGGGATAACATCTGTTAGATACTGAAGCTCTCAAGGGATAGCTGGGAGCTGTAAAGGAGTCTGACGGACTCGGCCCACTGCATGGGAAGGCTTGAAACCCTTCGGCATTTCTGTGTCCCTTCGCTTAATCAACGGTCGCTCTCATACGGCTCAGTTGAGTACCCAGAGACGATCTGACTTTTGAGGGCCGTTTACCTAAAGCTAACGGCTCCTTTCCAGGCTAGAGATGCTGAAGACATTTTCATTCTTTGTCAAGTTCAAGTAAGCGTCGATATCACTAAGTCTATTCACATTTCTAGGCATTCTGTCGATTGATATGGAAATTGAGAAATCAAATTTATAACTTTTTTGGTAATTATTAGATCTAAGCAACTGCGAACTTACTGGATTAAAATCATGCTCTCTATTGTCCCATACAATGTTAAATGAGGAATCAGGCCTTTGTCGGCGTCGTATACTATAGCAATAGTAGTAGAAACCCGCTAATAAGGCAATTCGTTCTCCGAAAACATATCAGAAGCAATAAAACATGCAGGCGGAGTGACCGCTGCCGGGGCCTTCTCTTCCTGTTCTTTCCGTTCCTTCTCAGCAATCTTTCTTTTGGTCTCCTCTTCCTGTTCTATCCTTTTCTTCTCTTCTGCTTCGGCTGCGGCCTTCTTGGGGTAGCAAACCTCGCATATGCCCTCAATCAGAGGGTAGCAACGAACAATGTCCGGGTGGCCGTTCACAATACGCTCCTGGCATTTTGCTCGTAGGCCTGCCCGTGCAACAAGGCACACACTTACCGGTTGGTACTTGCAATGTTGCCATCTGTGGCATGAACGATAGGTAAAAGCGTTACACGTGCACATTTTGTGGTTGGGGAAGGGAAGCAAAGGTAGATGTAGTATGGTACTTACTGGTAACGAAGCGATTGCTGTTGGCGACACCGAGGAAGAGCCATGTTGGGCCCTTGCTTGATCAGAGAGTTTATATACTTCAGGATTGCTATGCCAATAGAGGGCCAATAATGAGATTGTTTTGTATCCAAGCTGGATGCATAAAGCGACTTTCAAGAGACAATAGAAGGTCGATGTCTGGAATGGTCTTTGTCGCTTCATTGATCATGGGTGCCTCTTTATGGTGTTATTCCTGTAGTAGGGTTAGAAACTAAAGCTTTGGTTTCCTATTGTTAAGGCTCATCTTGTTCTCGGGTATAGTCAGGCAAAGGATGCAAATTTTACTTCAGGCTTCCTGATGCAAGTCTTGTAACGTAGACCAGTAACAACGGCAAGCTAACCAGTGCTTAGTTAGGTAGATTATACAGATGACTGTCTCAGCATTGTCTCTTCATGATCCGGTTAAGTGAATACCTTCGTATAAATGGACAGAAGAACTCTAAATTGAAGTATCAATGTATTCAATTAGCAAAAACTTTGCAATCTCGGGTCCACAGATTTTAGACTTTAACGCACCCTCCAAAAGCGCCCGCAGTTCTTCAAGATCCTATTTCACTGCGAAACTATCTAGGTACTTATCAAAGGCTCTTGTCGAAACTGTTGACCGCAGGTTGAGACACCATGGAGGAGGACCGCGCGCAGACAGACCTCGGCATTGCCGCTGACATTGAAGAAGCTCATGCCCCGCCCCCGCCTGAACCCGCTGTCAAGCAGCCCCGGAAGAGATTTGTCGGGCGCCGTACAGCAGCAGCAGCAGCAGCAAGGAATGGAGGCGCTGAACGAACAGAAGGGGATGCAGGAGCGATCCAAGGTATAGACCCATGACTGGTCTCCTCTTCCCTTAGAAAAAGAGGAAAGGAGAAGATTTACTAAAGATTGGCAGCTTCACAGCCGAGGCGGCCGCTCAGGCTACTCAATCAGGTACCCCCTGAGATTTTGGATGACCCTGAGTTGAAAGAGGCTATCGCTCTGCTGCCGACCAATTATTCATTTGAGATCCCAAAGACAATTCATAGGATACGTTCATCCGGCGCAAAGAAAGTCGCCCTGCAGATGCCAGAGGGTCTTCTTCTGTTCGCCACCACGATATCCGACATTCTCACCCAGTTCTGTCCCGGCATTGAGACCCTTATTATGGGAGATGTCACATACGGAGCTTGCTGTATCGATGATTATACGGCACGAGCACTGGGATGCGACCTCTTGGTTCACTATGCCCACAGCTGCCTGATACCAGTCGATGTCACTAAAATCAAGGTGCTGTATGTTTTCGTTGACATCAGCATTGACACGGCACACCTGCTGGCAACTATGGAGCGCAACTTTGCAGCCCCGAAGACCATCGCCATGGTGGGCACAATACAGTTCAACGCGACGATCCATGGCGTCCGCTCTGCGCTTGAGAAGGCTGGCTTCAAAGTGCTGATCCCACAAATCGCGCCTCTGTCAAAAGGTGAAATCCTAGGATGCACCTCACCACGCCTGCCAGACAGCGAAAACGTCGATCTTATCCTTTATCTAGGGGACGGTCGTTTCCATCTTGAAAGCATCATGATACACAACCCGGCAATATCAGCGTACAGATATGATCCGTATTCCAGAAAGCTAACTAGGGAGACATACGGTCACGAAGAAATGCAGAACTTGCGGAAAGACGCCATTCAAACGGCGAAGAGCGCGAAGAAATGGGGGCTGATTCTCGGATCACTCGGCCGCCAAGGCAACCCGCACACTATGACGCTTATTGAAGAGAAGCTGAAGTCGATGGGCATTCCTTGGGTCAATCTACTTCTTAGTGAGATCTTTCCGGGGAAGCTCGCCATGATGAGCGATGTAGAATGCTGGGTGCAAGTAGCGTGCCCGAGACTCAGCATTGACTGGGGCTATGCGTTTCCACGTCCACTATTGACACCATATGAAGCTCTCGTGGCTCTAAATGAGAGGCAAGACTGGTCAGAGAGCGGTGTATACCCCATGGATTATTATGCAAGAGAAGGACTTGGAAGGACCAAAGATATCAGTGTGTCAACTTGAGCGTTCTCTAATCATGCGACATCATGCAATTGGAAGCTCGGCAACCCAGACGAGGCGATAAAAGATAACTTCCCAAACATTGATGCACAAGCCTCTTTCCGGTTGCATAATGTGAGGATGCCTTATGGCCTACTTCCACGCTTTGCGCACCTCTCCATCGGCGCTATACATTCTCATGCGAGCGCGTGTTACCGAAGACGGACCAGATCATATCTAGACGTCGCCCTCAAAAAGAGATCCACACGCTCCTACTCGGTACTCTATCTCCTTCCAAGAGGGCTGAACTCGGGGCTACGAGATAGACATAATATGGCAATCATATTCAGTCCCTTGACTATACAGAAGACTCTCCTTTGCAGACCTCCTGGAGGTCAACGCCTACATTTATAGCTTATCTTCCGGTCTTTGCCCTATATCAGAGAATGAAGTTTGAACGGCTTCATTCGACAGGGTATCCGAAACCCATCCGAATGTCTCCGTACGTATGATATAATGGGGTGACTAAGAAAGTCCATCACTGCGGGTAGTGGAATCTACTACAGCATAACGGGTGTAACGAGACCTCACGCAGGCTTCCGTACAACAGGTGACCGCCCAAAAACGTGGCTTGCGGTGATCCAAACAGACTGAAAAGAGGGATGTTTGGGCACGTAATGGATTCTCATGGAATAGCCGATAGTTGTCTCAAAAATCTAAGACTTAGTGCAACTAGCAGTAGTGCCTGTCGCACCCATGTCGTAAGGGGCTATTCTGTTATTCTATCGGTCTGACTGTAACATGTATTGTGTATGGGAGGACGCGTCACCGACGATTCCTAGTCCGCAATAGCAGGCCTATGATATAACACTACTCTGTGACTCCATGAACTATTCCATGGCACAATGCTAGGATAGGCCAACCTGGTGAGTTAATCTGATGATCAGATAACACAATGTGGGTGCCTAAACCTCGGACATGCTCGGGCTCGGTCGTAAGAAGTTGATCGGAAGCGCTCACGCTACACTTGGACCCGCTGTACTCTCCCTATTTCATCAACGCCATGCATCAAATCTAAAATGAGTCAACCGGTCCACGGGCTATGGATGAGCCAAATCAGCTCACAATCCCACCATGTCTCTTTTTGTCAGACGCAGACGGGATGGATAATCCCCCGCGAGGATCGAAGTCGCATCTACCAAATATCTTCGGATGGCGGTTGACCCCCGGTACGGCCGTAGTCTCGGAGATAATCTGCCCATGCTTCATGTTGGCTCGGACATCGAGCAACGGGGTCTGAAGAAGAGGCAAAAGACGGAGATGGCTGTTGTGACTAGTATAATAACCCTGCGTTGCGAGGTTGCGAGTTCGCGAGGGACCGATGCACGAAGCTAATGCATAGAAATACCACTTAATAAATACTACCGCGTACAACACGTCATCAGAAAGGTTCCAGCAACACCAACGCCGAGCATCGTAGACCGACAACGGGGCTCCTCTGAGACATGCCTATAAAAGAGTTCACCGTCCATGAGCTTCGTCTGCTCCTGGGACTCGAGCATACAGACGCCTGCGAATTCTCACACCCAACAATAACAACAACAGCAACAACAAGTATTTCAAGCCCTTGTCCTCAAGATCTACATCATCATGTCGACGCAAGGTCTAGCGTTCACGGGGACATTCCATGTCCAAAACGAGGTCAGTCTACTTTTTTCTCTTTCCTCAAATCGTCCCTACCTCTCTCTTTTACCCACCATGGGCATATCAGACTAGTTCGTCACTAACACAAATATCCAGACATGGACAGCCGTAGACGGCTATACACAGCAACATACACACCCGCCCACAGCGTCCAACCACAAGGTCCTGCTTGACGCGCTGCGCAACTCGCGCGACAAGAAGCTACCAGACATCGCCACGGCGCCAACCGTGGCCAAGATGTACGCGCTGCAGTGCAAGGCGAGCCGCGTGAAGCACGCGCTCGAGTTCGGCACCCTGGGGGCGTACACCTCGATCTGGCTCGCGACAGTGAACCCGGCACTGCTGGTGACGTCGCTCGAGATCAACGAGCACCACGCCGCCGTGGCGCGCGAGAACCTCGAGAACGCGGGCGTCGCGGACCGCGTCTCGGTCCGGGTGGGCCCGGCCCTCGAGGCGCTGCCGGTGCTTGCGAAGGAAATTCAGGATGGGGCGAAGCCGAAGTTGGGGTTCGTGTATATTGATGCTGATAAGCAGAATAATTGGAATTACCTCGACCGCGTCATCGCGCTGTGCGAGCCGGGGGCTGTGATTTACGTGGATAATATTGTTCGCGGGGGCGCCATTCTTGATTCTGAGAACACCGAACCGAGGACGCAGGGTGCTCGCCAGGTTGTGGAGATGGCGGGTAAGGATGAGCGTATTGATAGTGTGGTCATGCAGTTTGTGGGCGAGAAAGGGTATGATGGCATGTTGATGGTGGTTGTACGATAAGATGTTGGGAAAAATACTTAGGGTGCACCCTCAGCTCACTTTCAGGGGTATGAGAAACTAATACTATGATTATACCCTACGAAATAAGACCGGAACATTAATGTTGTCATTCACATGATAAGTTGGTTTTTTGGGTTTTGTTAAAGGAGCGTAGGCTTTGATTTTCTGTGTGATGCTATCTTATTATTGATTTAAGAAAAAGAAAAAAGACGGTTTTTTCTTGGTTTTGGTTTTTGGGGGGAGGGGGGCGGGGACTACCAAGCCAGAGCTTGGTATGAGAACAGGGGATGATCTGAATCCTCGCAGCTTAATCCTACCTCAAGCAACTTATGGGAAACGCTTATAGAAAGCGCTCTGCAACATTCATTCAGTTATTTCAGGAGGAAGGCGATCTCACCATTCAGGTACCTTAAGACCCGAACCGCCACGAGCCTGAGAATGCTCCATGAACCAGTAGATCTGAAGAGCCACAGCCCAGCGGTACTTAGTATGGTTGAAATTCTCATCAAGATTCTTGCAAATAGGCCGCAGGTCGACACCGTCGATCCAACCCTTCTTGTCAAGGTAGCGAGCGACTTCGTCAGCGAATAGCGCCGCCGAGACATCGATGTTCGACTCCCGCTGCTGCATCAGTGCGTCCCGCGGATAATTGTACAGGGGCAGGACTAGCTTGAGTCGTTCCGGGTCCTCGGCGACGGATTGTCCGGGCGCCGCACGGTGCTCCTCGAAGGATTTCATGATAGCCGGCGCGCAGAGCACCTTGACGGCTTCGAAGGCTTCGTTGAGGCCCAGCCAGAGGGCGAGGCGCTCGAGTCCTGGTACCGTGGTGGGGGAGAACTCGAAGGGGAGCTTCTCGTAGAACGACTTGTCGCGATTCGAGTTCTTTGCTGTCAAGGTCTCGATCTGTGGCAAGATGTCGTTAACCGAGTTAACATTGAGCTCATGGTTGCTCATCAGAGGGGTTGACTTAGTGTTGTTATTGCTGGAGGACGACATGTTGTTTATGTGCTATTACTGTAAAAGCTGTTTGTCGTTTTAAGTGCGGTTGCTGTTCTGGATGCTGTTGGGATGAGTTGGTTATGAAAGCGTTCCGATGTCTGATGATGCTATTCAAGTCGATAGAAGTGTGCAACTTGAAGCTGTTATATATGCGCTCGGTGGAAAAACAGTTTGAGTGCAGTAGGAAACAATGAAACAGTGTCCCATTAACAACAACATTGTATAGTACTAACGACGGTGTATGACAAACTAATAGGCAGCCAATCTGTCGTCGTGTAACCATAACACTAAAAGTACTTTTAGCTTTATCCAAGGCTACCTAAACATTATCAAAACACGTTGAGAAGTAACTCTATTGCCGTGCTTTAGCTGATTCACTCTTTGGTAAATGTGGAAATGTGCGGTAGACTCCTTATGCTCAATGTTTAAGAGGTAACAATAAAAGAAACAACACAAGCAAAATCCCACCCATTCACACAATAATATTATACTCATATTAGTTTTATTAGACTTAGCTAATGACGAAGCGCGATTAGCGGTACTATAAACATGATAGTTATACAGAAGTCGACGAAGTAAATCGTATAATCTCCTTTCACTCATGGATGTCGCCGTTGACATCACGGTCAAAGTACCAGTAATTATTCGGCTTGTCAGGGAGCTTGAATTACCACATTCCTCATTGCAATCGTCACACTATGACGAAGTGCCGTTGATGGAAAAGACATAGCTGGCCTCGAGGACGTATGGGTCGCCGCCAGGTCCGAAGATCTGCTTGTTCTCGCGTCCCCATTCAGGGTTGTTGATGCCGTCGATCCACTCCTCTACTTCCATGACGACGCAGCCGTACTTGGGGATCGTGCGGGGGAAGTCCGGGTTGTCGTGGAGGCCTTGGGTCTCCTTGAGTGTTAGTGTGCCGTTCTGGCCGTTGCACGAGTATACCTGGAAGGCTTCCTGGTCGGTGTAGATCTCGACTTGGATGCCGGACCATGGAGAATGAAGACGGGCGACAAATTTGCCTTCGTCGCGCCAATTGTAAGGCGCCTGGCGGTTGACGATATAGGCAGTATCTGTCACATGCATTAATAGAGTCGCCCTATTACATTACAAGTTCGGCCAACTTACCATAGCCTGTGCAGTTGAAGCCACAGTTACCCAATGCCTCCGGATCATTCAAAGAAGCACCAAGCTGCTTAGGAGCACTCCAGAAGTCATTCACGGACCCCTTCTTGTTGGCCACAATGTCACCGGTTGGGATCAGAATGGGGTCAACACCAATGCGCTGGCCACTGTAGGGCAAGTACAAGGTATGGTTGAGGGCGGTCTGCGTCTCGTTGTTGGCGAACCCATCCAAGTTCCAGTACGTGTGACTGCTGAGCATAATGGGTGTCTTCTTGGTAGTGGCTATAGCAACCATCTTGAAATCCCATGTGTAGTCTGTCACGGTGTAGGTGATGTATGAGACAACCTCGCCGGGGAAGCCCTCCTTGCCGTCCGGGTCGACAATGGAGAACGTAATGCTGTCGGCCGTGTGAGAGACAACGGTGAAATTCCTGTAGTCCCAACCGTCGTGACCACCGTGCAGGGTGTCGGCGCCCTTGGGTGCAGCGGCGGTGGGGTTCTCGTTCGGATCGACGTGGTAGGTCATACCGTCGATGTCGAACGTGCTGTTCTTGATGCGGTTCGCATAGCGACCCGGCACTCCACCGAAGTGAGGGTGCTGCTGGTCAATGCCATAGTAGCTGGCGTTGTCAAACCCGCCCACTATGTCCCTCTGGATGCCATATTGATCATGGATCAGAAGTCGAGAGATCGAGGCACCGTATGGGATGAAGGCAGCGTCCAGGCCCTTGCTGCGGATCCAGTAGAGGCCATTCTTGTCTGGCCCATTCGTGGGGTAGTCGGCAGCAGCAATTGGGAGCGAGAGAGCTCCCAGTGCAGCAAGGCTGGTGTTTAGACGCATTTTGGTTATCTTACAGCAGCGGGAGCAGCAATGGCAGCTGGAGCAACAAACACACAAGTTGGCCTATCTCAAAAATGTGATGTTCGGACGAAGATCCGCTGCTATAGTCCTGTGCGGGGGGGCTCTTCACAGTTAACCAAAACGCCAACAAGGGAGAGACAGGCTCGCCGCGATGTAAGGGCGTCGATCGATGGTCTCGGCCTGGGCGGGGGAAGACGCCTCTTTTTATGTTGAAAGACACCGGGCACAAAGGATTCAAGACAAATTGCAAGGTATATTATACGTGCAGTAGTGTACTTTACGCGGCGAGCCTTGTTCTGCTCTGGGGAACCCTGGGCTATGGGTCAATCATGAAGGATCGTATCAACAAGAGAGGGCAGCATGCTAGGGAATTCATTAATCTTACTTTTTTTTCAATGTTGCATTTGACTGGCACAGGCGCGCTGCTGCTGCAGCCAGCACGTTGCATCCATACCATCATTCACCTCAGACTACCCTGTATGTACGCTAAGTGTGGTACGGTACTACACGCGCCTCTAACCCATGTTGGTTAGCTTCAAGAGCTACTCCGCTTTCTTGGCACCGACAAAAGTTGGGGTTAAGGTCGGGGAAGTTGACTGACCCGAATCCAGAAGGTCCTTCGTCATCCTTATGGCCACCGCTCATTCTTCCTTCGTGATTCGCTCGACCGCTGACCAGAACCTTGGTCGCCAGGTCATCCGGTCGTAAAAACGCCTACAGTAGCGTAACATTCATCTATCCGTATTGCTGTAAGCTCCGCATCGTCCAAGTCCTCGATCCATAGCCTTGGGTCCTAGAGACTAACATAACAGTAGCTTACAGCTGGTATTTTAAGTCTTCGCTATCGGACCGTTTATCTTGCAATATAAAGTGAGTAAAGAAAAGAAAAAACAACTTGCGTTGTGCCTGTGTGCGAAAAGGCGCAATTGCACTGTTGAATATATACCTATAGTAGGTGTCAATTGTAAACATGAGATGCACATGTTGTTGTGTGTCTGACCGACTTATACGCAGTAAACTGCAGGAGGGTTGCAGGGGTGAGAAATTGGTGCTGTGCTTGTCATGACGTTGCAGCATCTTTTACCAACGAACAGGTCCTGCTACTACAGTGCACCACACAACACGTTATTCTTCTATTTCGACTAAGCAACATTCTGTACTAGTTTAGAGCATCTGCGTAGAGGGACATCGCGGAGCTACGCATAGAGCTGAGAGATTGCCCGATGCACGGAGAAATAACGATACCAGGATAGGTTGCAAGTTCATTCACAGGACTCGCGCGGCTATACGCCTCATATTAGCATACTTCCCCCCCCAAGCTATCCCCATCACATCATCTGCGGCTCAGCTGATGCAGCTTGTGCTACGGAATGATTTGAATAAGTATATTCTCGCAAAAGAGTATACGTACGACTCATGAGTTCATGCCATGGTGAGGAAAGAAGTAGGCAAATGGATCACGTTGCAAAATGAACATTTGAAGTCTTACACCAGTATAATGGACTTGCTAGTAACATTCAATTGGCCTGTGCTGTTTTCGCGCGACCCCTGGGCTTCACGCAATGCATTACACCGAAGCCATTACCGAATTGAGAACAACTGGCAAGGGGGTGCCTGGAGAATACCGTGCAGCGTTGATTATTTCCGCCCATCAATTACGTACATCTCACTGTTGGCTCTCATTGAGAATAACAAGATTGCTTTCGTACTAAATCCCACGAGATTTGTGAGTCGACAGAAACCAGTTCTTCACATAGCACTGATCCCTGACATAAGCCGCGATGATGATTTTATATCAATATCAATGGACGATGGCAAGCAGCCTGCATCCAGTCTCTTTGAATGTAGCTAGCTGTAACCCTCATCCCAAAGACACACCTTTCTACGATTAAGTTAAAATGCATCAAGCATGTTGCAGAGTAGTTGAATGCTTCAAACGATCTTTAGAAAAAAAGGGAAAGAGCATGTGCCCCCCTCCAATGTATGACACCATCGCTATACCGATACACGCCCAGCTAATGATTGCCCCTCTTCCTTCATCATTATACGTCAACAAGGTTTTCTTCCTCCGGCTCGCCGTCCGTGTCCCGCACGCCCTTGTCATTCTTGTCCTTCCCCTTCCCCTTCCCCTTACGCTCTGTAGAGCGATGGTAGTACTCCTGGATGACCTTGGCGGGGATACGGTTGAGCAGCTCCTTGGGATAGATGCGCAGCAAACTCCACGCAATGTCTAGGGAATCATAGATGGAGCGTGTCTCATATGCTCCCTGGGCGACGAATTGGCGTTCGAACTTTTCTAAGAATTCCAGGGATAGCTTGTCCTCGGCCGACAGGGCCTCTTCACCAACGACTGCCTTCATGGCTGCAGCGTCACGACCGATGGCGTATTTGGCATAAAGCTGGTTAGATACGTCGCCGTGATCCGCTCGCGTCATACCTTCACCGATAGCCGACTTCATGAGACGGGAGAGCGAAGGCAAGACATTGATGGGCGGGTAAATGCCACGGTTATCCAGTTGACGGTCAACAAAAATCTGACCCTCTGTAATGTAACCGGTCAAATCAGGGATGGGATGTGTGATATCATCGTTTGGCATGGTCAAGATAGGGATCTGGGTGATAGAACCGTTTCGTCCCTCGACACGACCGGCTCGTTCGTAGATGGTGGACAAATCGGTATACATGTAACCGGGGAAACCACGTCGACCGGGCACTTCCTCTCGTGCAGCTGAAACTTCTCGGAGGGCATCGCAATAGGCCGAGAGATCGGTAAGAATGACTAAGACGTGCTTCTCGAGCTGATAGGCGTAGTACTCGGCGGTGGTAAGCGCCAACCGAGGAGTAATAATACGTTCAATGCTGCGGGTGGCTGTTAGTGAATGATTTCACTAGCGAGAGGAAAGGTATCAACATACGTAGGATCATTAGCAAGGTTGAGGAAGAGAGTGACACGCTCCAAGCTGCCGTTCTCCTCGAAATCACGAGTGAAGAACCGGGCGGTTTCCAAGTTTACACCCATGGCAGCGAAAACAATGGAGAAGTTGTCCTCGTGGTCATCGTGCACACCCTTATTTGTAGCTCCTTTTTGCTTTACCAAGCCAGCCTGACGACAGATCTGAGCTGCGATTTCATTGTGTGGTAAACCGGCGGCGGAGAAGATGGGAATCTTCTGTCCACGGGCGATCGAGTTCATGGTATCGATGGTCGAGATTCCGGTCGAGATCATCTCTTCGGGGTACACCTATAGATGATACTTAGCCCATAGTTCTATGCCAATTTCTCCGGGTCCTGAGGCATACTCTTGAATAAGGGTTGATAGGACTGCCGTTGATATCAAGGAATTCTTCAGCCAAGACCTTGGGGCCCTTGTCGATGGCTCTGCCTGATCCATCGAAGATACGACCCAGCATATCTTCTGACACGCCAAGCTTCAGGCTCTGTCCACTGAACTCGACCTTTGTCTTCTTCACATCAATACCGGATGTGCCCTCAAAGACCTGGACAACGGCACGATCGCCTATGGAGGGGGAATTGCGTCAGCGTCGGTTGCCGAGAGCTTGGATAGCAGCAACGAGAGCTTACCTCGGGCCTCGAGGACTTGGCCGGACCGTTCAGTTCCATCGGGGAGGGTCAAAGTGACAATCTCGTTGTATCGTGGGTGCTTTACATTTTCCAGAATAACCAGGGGACCGTTGACACCGCCGACGGTGTTGTAGCGAACCCGAGGCACGACGGAGTACGAGGAAGACTCTCGAGGATCCATGGCGTCGGTCGCTGGAGATGAACGAAGTCGAGAGCCGGTCGGAGTTGGATGTTGGGGGTCGGGAGGGAGAAGGCGACGTTTGAGAACTCCCAGTCAAGCTCGGTGTAGAGCAAGGTGCAGTTGTAGGGAGGCTCTTCGAGGTTGAGGCAAGCAGCAAGCTTCAGCCACTAAATGACCGAGATACCTCCAGAGTTGCTGGCGTTGCAGGTGGCAGGTGACAGGTGATAAAGCCTGGATGATAACCAGCCACAGCTGGAGGCCAGCTTCACTTAGGCGCCCTCTTTAGCATCTAGCGGGGTACAGTACCTACCTACCTAATTGGCTACCTAAAATGTACGTTATTGGCACCTATGCTACATTACACCTCGTCATCAACATCGCCGGTAGAAACTTATAGTTCTCACCAACTGACTCTGAAGAAGAAAAAAAGCCCGGAGCTTACCAAAGATGTGCGTTAGGCCTTTATTCATCCCAGAGCATGATTGAATATCAGCTATGGGAGGTAATTATCTCAATTTCTGATTATACCTAACCTACCTAGGTAGAACATTTGCCTGCCAAGGTAAGGGACGTACCTTAGGTACCTAGGTAGTAGTCTGAACCCCCCACCCCTGACAGAGAGTGACCTCATGCTCATGAGCCGTGACTGGCCGACTATTTCCAGTTGAAGTCGTTTACGCCACAGCTTTCACACTACATCATTACTTATACAATATATCCCCATCTAGAACCCCTAGTATCCTTCGAGTAACGCAGGCGAACGCGATGTATTCATGATGGCGTCGTTGCGTCCTTCGATTCGCCTAACACGCCTGCGAGCTCCCCGCGCATGCTCTACTTCGCTGCTGCGACGCTTTGCGACGGCCTCAGACATCCAAGGCCAACCTCAGCAACAGCAGCATTCGGATAATCATGTACGGCTCGTCGAAGTTGGGCCCAGAGATGGCTTGCAGAATGAGAAGAAGGCCATACCCGTGGCAACTAAGATTGAGTTGATTGAGAGGCTGGCCAAGACCGGCGTCTCGGTCATCGAGGCCGGATCCTTTGTGTCCGCGAAATGGGTGCCGCAGGTTGGGTCTCCCGTTCGACCTCTCTTTCGTACATGTATGGCTAACGGCACATTGGAGTTCAGATGGAGAACTCTAGCCAGATCATGGAGCATATCCTCACGAAAAACATACCCTCGCCATCACCTATCACCTATTCCTTCCTGGCCCCGAATGCGAGGGGCGTCGCAGATGCCACAGCCATTCTACAGAAACACGAAGGCGCATATCTCACCCAAACCGACGCATTAAAAGGAGGAAACGGCAAGGTTATGATGGAGCTCGCCGTATTTGCGGCTGCGACCGAGACCTTTTCACAGAAGAACCTCAACTGCGACATCGCCACGTCCCTCGAGAGGTTCAAGGACGTCATCCAAGGTGCCAAGCAGATGGGGATACGAGCTCGCGCTTACATTTCTGTGGTGCTCGGATGTCCGTTCGAAGGTTACAACGTCAACCCGCACAAGGTAGCCGAGATCGCTACCTCGCTGCTCGAGATGGGAGCCGACGAGATCTCTCTCGGCGACACGACCGGAATGGGCACCGCACCGCGCACGCAGGAGTTGTTGCAATGCATGACTGCTGCGGGAATTCGAAACGAGGATATTGCAATGCATTTTCACGACACGTACGGACAGGCCCTGGTCAACACTGCCGTTTCACTTGAACGAGGAATAAGAACGTTTGATAGCTCGGTTGGTGGCTTAGGTGGTTGCCCTTACAGCCCAGGGGCTACCGGCAATGTATCAACTGAGAATATGGTCTACTTCATGGAGACTTTGGGTATGAGCACAGGTATCGACCTGGATGCTATGGCAGATATTGGACAGTGGATTAGTAGCGAGCTTGAGAGACCGAATGACTCGGTTGTTGGAAAAGCGGTACTTGGAGCCCGTAAAACTGCAGCAAATGCCACCAAATAAGTAATCGAATGAAATCTCAAGAATAGTATATAGTTGAAGCCATTTAGTTGTCCAAAATCGAAGCGTTACAACATACAGAACCCTTATCACCTATAGTCATGGATATGATCTGCTGTGATCCAGGCGAACAGCCCAAGAGACTGGAACGACAATACCAATCTTTCCTTGCAATCAATAGTCAATTCTATTCAATCAATCTTCCCAGCCCTCGGGATACTGTTCCGTGTGGAAAGAGAGCGTATTAGCATCACTCCTCGAATGGAATGAGTCAATAGGACCATATCAGGAATTGACTGTTCAGCACTCTTTCCCCCAAGACGCATTCCATGTGAAGAATTCGCGCAAGTTAACGATCATTCAACTCAAGTAGTTTTATGTATATTAGGTAATTCGCTATAGCATTCATTAACCCCTATATAAATTACATTCTCATACTAATATAGCATTACAAGGTTTGCAAAGTCAATGCGATTAGCAGTCCATAAACCAATACAGACAGACGCTTGCGTTGGTTCCCTTCTCGTAGTTTTGCCGGACCCTATGATTCGGAAATATTATTTTGAAAGAAGACCAGCCTTTGGCGTGTAATCTCTCCTGTCAGATATTACTGCGGTTGGAAAGGGTGAATAGTAACGTTAAATCCAGCGTAGCCTCAATGATGAATACCTATACACATCATGACGATACAGTATACGAGAACACGCATCTCGTATGATGTGCCATTAATGGACCCAGTTATCTCTAAACAGAATAGCTACGAACATTGTGTTCTACAACCGTCTCCAAGTTCTATCCCTCCAATAACATTACGAGACCGGATGATTTTAACCGGAGTTCATGAGCACCATGCCTTCATGCCATCAGTGGGCTGATCAAAGAGGTGATGGATGCTATTACAGACAGTCAGGGCATCAAGGTCTAGACACATGTCTCCGCGCCTTTCAATCCCTGTCTAATCCACATGCTAAGTTGGGTAGTTCTCCTCCATACGAACTAGCATTAATAGAGCAGGCCAGGGGGTGAAAACACCAAATTCTGACGCTCTCTCTAAGGCCGGCGGTGACCGAAGGCGGGAGCGAGTAATTAACTCTGGTCCATGTGCTCTTAGGATGACATCTGGTGTGGTTAACTAGGAGCGGCTTTGACTCGCAACTGTCCATGCCTACGAGTGTCTAAACGGTTCCGTCCTAACTTTAATATTCGTTACGAGGGTCTCCGCTCTTAGCTACCTAGTCTAAGCTATCTACTCCATCACATTACTCAACTTACCGGGAAGCGAACGCTTCATCACTGCCGAGTCGGGTAGCTCGTCACTCAGGGGTTATGGACAAGTCAGGCGCCCGACACTGGCGGGATCGCTACGGCACGGGATATCACGCCTGGAACAGAGACGGAGACGAGTTCATAAGGCCGTGTGGCCTATGCGAGTTCAAATTCCACTGCGACGGCCGCTATTTCGGGGGCAGGGCCGACGTCAACTCCCTCCTGACCCTGAATGTGTCGACCCGGCTCTCGGGCGAAGAACTTCGGCGCCATGTCCTGCTTGCCTTCACGCTGTTGCGGTTGAGGCATTGCTTGCTGGCTGCCCGGGCCGAGCTGCGCACTCTCGAGGTCGAGCCCTGGTTTCTGGTGGGAATTCCCGCTACGCCGGATGTCGCCATAAAGGAGGCGGGCGCAGTCCTAAGATTCATGGACGAGGCCGCTGATGGCGTATCAGACATGGCTGATTTCTATGTCCACGCGCAGAATGTAGCGCGTATCGTCAAGCCGAGCGAGGCCCTGGCTCGGGTGTTTGTGCTACTGAGAAAGGTGGAGGGTAGCAGTAGACGACACACGTTGGAATTTCTGTTCGTGATGGCTCACCAGATCGTGGACGGCTTAGCCTGTATGAATTGGATGGCAGATTTCACACGTCTTTTGAACACGCAGACGGAGCAGCTCCGTAAGGCAATCGATACGGCCATTTCACCTGAGTCGATACGCAGGAATCTACCTCCGGCCCAGGAAGATTTATACGCTCCGGTGGCTGCAACGAAGGCCCGGACAAGGTGGTTCTGGGCCATTACGCTCATACTACGGCATGTAGAAAGGCCGATGCCTGCAGCATTTCCCAATCCCCTGCGCAGGACTACAAGACTTTCGAAAGCACGGGCATTGCCTCAGAAATACCCGAAAGTTCTGGACTACTCCCAGACTCCCCCCCTCAACACTTTCTACATTAGACTCCAGCTATCGCCAGCCGCAAGCCATCGTCTGTTCCGCCTATGCAAAGAAGCGAAAGCAAGCATCGGAGCCGGCGGCTTCGTGCTCGTAGGGATGGCCATGATGGCAGTCCATGAATCGCGCTATCCAGACGAACCGGACGAGGCCCGGCGTCCGTTCGTAGGCAGCTTCCCGCTCAACCCGCGCCCGTTCTTCGGCGCCAAGAACCTCCTCGAGAGCGTGATGCTGGCGTTCTCCAAGGGCATCGTCCTGCCTTTCCTGCCCTCGCACCTGGACGTAGAGGGCAGGTTCAAGCTGCTCGTCTGCCAGGCGAGCAGACAGCTCTCGGCGTATCAGAAACGGGACAAACTGCGAGATGCCAGCGACGCTATGGCGTACATGGGGCTCCGCGGTCCCGGCAGGCTCATCGCGACGAATTACATCGACGGCATAGAGAGACTCCGCGATACCCTGCCCGCTCACCTGAGAGAGACGCTGCCGCCGCCCCAGGGCGAATACGCCGTTCCGCCCTGGGGCGTGAGCAAAGCCACCTGCGGAGTTAGTAGCATCGGGCCGGTGGATTGGTCCGCTTTCAAGTTCGACTTGGACGCGGACCCCGGGGACGGAGTCGTAGCTAGCGCCGAGCGCGTGTACTCGGGAGTTCGGGTTAGGGAGACCGAGTTTCTCGTTGGCACGTGGAGCGAGGACGGGGTTATATATGCGGCGGTTAGCTTTGACGGGAACTATATCGATGAGAGCAGCGTGCACCTCTGGATCGAGAAGATGCAGTCAATGTTAGAGGTACCGGATGCGCCGGACCTGAAATCCCGTCTGTGAGGCCCTGGCAGCTCGTGTAAAGCAGACTTTTATCCGCTTTTCGAGACATGGTTATGTCTAGTATATAAGAGCATGCATGGTCGGCATGGCAAAATTATGTTTATAAATCAATATGCACGTCACTCGACTCTTGCGAGGACTATCCTGGTCCCACTAGAAGTATATATCACCAAGTCCTAACGACAAAATCAAACAGAAAAGTCAATTAGTTGAATGCGGTCAATTACGATGATAGACTTGCCCTCTGAGAGCTCTAGTCGATGAAAGATCACTTCATTTTCCTGGCCTCCGTGAGTTGATGGCGGCATTCTACCTGCACTGGTAAGTATTCGAAGCATTGCCGCCGAACACGCGAGGCCAGCAGAGGCCTAGGGAATGTGTTATCACTTTTGTACGTAATATAGTCGTGATTCTCGTACAAAATAAACATCGAGGCACCTGTCATCGCGAGAAGTCGCTCATATGCAAGGTTACCCTACTACGTAGGTCGAGCTTGTATCTTGGTGTGGTGCATATCCCACGCGTGAGTTCAAGTTGTTGATATGGATACCCTTGAAAAGAATTCGCAAACGAATTCTGTCGATTGCAGGTAGAATGGTACCGGTAGTACTACACGTGTAGAGATGGCAAAGGAGTTTGCGTCATCATGGTAAGTCGTCAGCTCAAAGTCTTACGAGCGCCACGCGGCTATAAATATAAATATCCTAGTACGAGGTGTTTTAATCAGTTGTTATTAGTATTACTGTGCGTCTTACGAACATGTGATCTGGGCGTTAGCTGAAAGCGCTGAGGAGATGCCATTCGTATGCAAGTATAGTCTATACCTACGTATGTATTATATCGCTATCATGTAAGAAGCTATTAAGGCTGTCAGCGAGATTTCAAATCTTGGCAATGATGATAGCAGTCTGGGAAGACTACCTAGGTACCCGAGGTACCTACCTAAGTATGCGGGTATCAAGCTAGGTTAGGTAATATAAGCACTATGCTGTATCAGCCTACTAAGTGGAAGCAAATAGTAGCGTAAGTCATCATGGTGCCTCGACCGGTGGGACCGTCAACTGATTGTCTTTACCATTGGATATTATGAGCCATGGTTACGAAGTCATTCGTGTTGAGTATTTCATGTCACTGGGCGAGGTAGAGTTGACTCGACACACTACCCCACGAAGTCACGCCAATAGGACTTGTAAATGCGGCTGACCGTGCTGGCTTTTGGCTGGTGGATAATTATAATTCTTCGGCTGAAGGGTGGTGGCCGAATCATGAATATCTGAAACGCCGTTTTCACTTGCTGCAGTTGGACAAGAAAAGAACTACCCGAGAGCCAATGGGATAAGCGGTGATTTACATCTGGACCCGGGTCACGACAGGAAGATCTCGGCACAGAGCTCGGGGCACGGGCGTCTGCTCCGGAAAGATAAAGTGACCGTCCCCTTAGCAGCAAACGGATCTTTCAAGTTGTAAAACGGGAGCGATCTGCTCTCTTTGGCTTGCCATTTTAGGAACGCTTCGCGCGCCTGCTCCGTAGCTAGATTCTGTTATCTGGTGGCTTGCCGGGTGCAGGATAGCAGCCTACTCAACTCACAATCTGCTCACTATAAGCGTTGCTGATCAGTGGAGTTAGATTGGCTGAAATAGGAGTATCTGTACTGGAAGTAGAGCGGTGCTGACGGTTCGCAGCCAGCAGCAAATCCTTCTTTGCAATTTCAGGATCAGATCAGGCGACGGTTGCCCAGTCTAGGACTGCTACCCGTAGCTTCTCAGTATTCATTACTTAGCTCAGCTAAGTTGGCGGTGGCATTATCCTAAAGCACCGCTAATTAGTATAAGTGTAGAGGGACTTAATTAGGAAAGCTTTAGTAACCCACGACAAGGCGCCTCTTAGGAGGTAAGAGAGTGTCGATCGTTTGTTATTGGTATCGTCTAGTGTAGCCTGAGTGGGCAGTTTGTGCTAGTGGTGGGTGCAACAACTACCTAAACTCAATAACTCAGGTATCACTAAATTCACTATAGCCAGCCGTTGGCAACACTGCTGATACCTACTCTACTCAGAGGTATACAGTTTGCAACTACTCATGGTGCACCAGGCCTGTTTCAAATCCAAAACACCAGTGTTGCTGATCGTCAGTTCTTTTCTGGTTTGCAAGACTTGCCTTAAAAGGGAAAGAAGTACATCTGACACGTGTTTTCCACGAATATATCCGCCACAACTGCCCGCTATCACCATTGTATACCCCGTAGAGGTGTACGGAATAGAAGTGTGTGGGAAAGGGTGTGTCGATGCTCCCGTTCGACAACGGATCCCATCTTCCGGGACTATGTCGGCGGCGCTATTCATTCATGAGATGCACCAGGCCGATCATGAAAGAAGAGCGCCAGCATTGCTCCGCCGTTGATCGGCCTGACTCTGCGACGGAGATGCTAAATAGGCCCCGCGAGACTTTGGGATACCGTATCGGATAGATTAGTTCTAGGTTAGGTATGTCTTGAGTTCAGCGCACTTCGCCCAGCCTCTATCTAGTATATGTGTAAGGCACGCTACATAGCTATTAAGGTATTATTCTAGAATACTGCCAACATCAGTATGTACACTTCTTCTTACGCCTCACTAGGTATTAAAGTATCAAGGTCCGTCCAGTGGTGATTCCACGCTATCCCCGGATATAGCCGAATTGCTAAGTATACATAGGCGATTGCAATACTATCGCCTATTATCCCGGTGCGGCTACACCACATCCACGCGACGAGTTGATCCTGATATTCATCCATACGTCAACTCTTAGACTAGTGTATATCAGATCATGTCGCAGTTTGAATTCCTCAATTACCGTTGGTGTATACAGAATAAATTCAAAATGACCAACTTACATCGTATTACTACATCGTCAACAATCGCGAAGATGAGCTGAGGCTTTATATGCGGTCTTAGTATCTAGCCCTCCTCAGTTGAGCTAGTCTAAGCTGCACAAGGTCGTCTACGACTGAGGGGTGTATACCAGATAGAAACCGTTCTTTTTATCTCTTGGAGGCTTCTCTTCAAATTCACGATGTTGTTGTAGGACACCCTGGTAACTTCGGCCGTCATATTTTAATCATCATTAGGCGTCATGGATTTGGTTTAGGCGAGGGAGCTACCGCAGATGAGATGCAGATTGCCAAGCCACTTAACAAAATGCGGTTCTAATTGGTAGTAGTGCAAGATACCGGCTGATATCAAAGATTAAGCATTACCTAGGTAAGTGTATAAGAAACGTGCCTTTGGATTCGAAAGATTCGAAAGCCGTAGCCTGATACCAGGAATACTACTACGGTGCACGTGCGGAGATCATATATGTCTGAGACTAGTAGCCGTTAATAACCAATCGCTAAATTAAGGTTGGTGGTCAGTTTTCCTTTCTACCGCTCCCAATGTCGTTCTTCCTTGCCTGGGTGTCTTCGAGGCTCAAGACACACTTTGGACTTCGTAAGTCCCGAATTCTTGGGGTAGGTAATTCATAGGATCTTGAAATAATTATTCGTAAATGGATTCGAAAGCGTAGTCTGCCACGGTAGGTATCGTGACCCAAATCAGCATATTCAAGTGGGTTCGATTTCGTGTTTATTATAATCGTCAGCATTATGATTGATGAGCTCCGTTGCATGATTTCCAAGTGGCCTTGCCCCGGAAATCCAGTGGCCTGTTGACAAGGGAAAAGGATACATACGATGTCACCATGATTAGCAGCCTTTGCACCTGACAGCTCACATACGAGCTGGATAGCACAAGTCGTCATGCTCAACAAGACATCTACACGGAGAAGCTCGGAGTGTTGCCTTTCTGCTTCATCATCTTCGCTAATGAGGGCCCCTTAACCCTTCGAAATACTACTTATTATCTCACTTCAATGTTGTCTGGAGCTTTTGCGCTATGTATGCCTATTTCTACGTAAGTATAGTAGTGTACACTATTGCGCAATAGGAACCCTGCCAGCATATACGTATTCAAAAAGCACAGTGCATACCTGATGTCGTGCCCCTGGAACACCCGAGTTAGCGGACGCCACTTGCTAGGAAAATGCATCCTGGTAGCGCTTGTGGACCCCCTCTGGTCGATCTCATACAGTGACGCGTACCATTTCTGATTACTGACTGGGCACGATCTTCCTACCTACTTAGAGGTACTTGGGTAGATAGTGCGCTGCAATGATAATGGCAGAGGGAAAATGACTGCCACTGAGCCATTCATTACTCGTGCATCATCCTACTCGGTTTCTGCTCGGTATGTTACGTGATCCTGCATTGAGATTGAAGCGGAGCCTATGCAAAATCAAATTCGTGGAGAATGCGATGCCCAAACAGGTAATGTACACTACAGCCGGTCAGAAGTTGGTATTTGGAGAAAGAGAGGCTGGAAAAATAAAACGGAAAAGAAAAGAAAAAAAAAGGCCACCTGTCTTACGATCTGATCTCGTATCGCTTCCGACGACGTTCAAGCCTGAGTATGCCATACCTAGATTTACCATCTACGACAGTACACTCTGCCTTGGTAGAATAGTATCTGAGGCGTTCTTGCACATGACCTCAAGCTTACAGCATAGTCCGAACTGTACTATTACAGGAGCCGCCTGCTGCTGCGTGCTCGTACTCTATATACTCTGCTTTGGCACGTGTGTCAAACTTGCCTATACATGCGGCGGTTTCGACATTAACAATAAGTTAGACTTTCTCGTGCCGTTTGCCGTTTGCCGTTCTCGAGAAAGTCAATCGCTGGCTTGCTGGCTCGCATGATGCAGCAGTGGTGGTCTCATGGCCGAACCCAACGTAAGACTATCATCGTCTGAGTGGTTGGAGTTGAACGTTGGTGCCGCCCGCCAATGTATAGCAGCTCGTGTCGATGCAGCGCACCAGCCGAGCAGTGTCTTGCCACTCTTCACGTAAATGAGAACACTCTCTCTGTCGCTCCCTACGTAGCCCTGCACTGGTCCTGCATCGGCATTCCACGCATTAGCACATGTCACCTATATCGTGCCGGAGGGGGACGGGAGTAGTTTGTAGAGAGTAAACGCGATTTCAATTTTGTCATTATTGACCAATGGAGCAGTGCACATATTTCCGTCTAACTCTATCAGTACGGAGTAGATAGAGCCATATGAGGAGCGGTGCCGATCGACGTTGGACGGAAATCCCGTTTTGAATTGAGTCGTCCTCCTCGAGCATCCATCGTTCTGTCCTACTCGGTACTTACCTCAGTATGTGCTCCTGGTACCTGTTTTCAGTCCTATCGAATTCGGCACGGTACACTTGTAGCTAACTCCTACAGTAGGTACCTGAAGAGTGCAGCATCGAGCAGTGTAGTGCGGTGATTCGCCCCTTTTCTCTGTGGGTTACTACTGTACTGAGTAGGTAGGTTGCGGTGCCTATGCCACACTATCTACGAGATATGCTACTATACTAGGTAAGCGCGTGGCGTAGTATAATGTACATTGCGCATACAGACAGAACTAGTCGGTAGTGTAGTGTAGCACTAGCTGGTCTAGGGTGCTATCCAGGGAACATGGTTGGCGACCCGCGTCTTGCACACCCGCCCTCCAATTCCTATCGGGCGGGCTAATACAAACTCCCCTGCAACAAATTTGTTCAAACCCCTATCAGAGCCGGAAGACATTCTCCACTGCTCCAACCAGTCCAAGCTGCTTGCCCAGACAGTCCCAGATACTGCCCAGACACCGCCCAGAACAATGGCGACGTCGCCCCAGCCGTCACACTCGATACTGTACACTACGCAGGACGCTACCTACTACTACTCTGTACACTAATACTAATCCAGGTCGAGGCGGCAAGATGGCAAGTCTACCCCATGTACCTCCTCTTGATTCCTTTGTGATACGATACCATGCTGTACTTGTGGCCTCCCGTCCCTGATTGTCCCTCACACCTTCCCGCCAATCTCATGGGAGGGTCCCCTGTTTATCCCCTGCCACTGATGAGAGAAATTCCTCTCGTTTTCGTTGGCTGAATCCCTTCCTGATGTATTGTATTACTCCCCCTTTGTCTTCTCTCCCTCTTTCCCTGTTCAAACCTTTTTTTCCTCCATCCACAATACCTGACGCCGTCGGCAAAGTCAGCCTGGGTACCGTGCTTTTGTTCTTTGTTCGCTAGGATTCCATCATTGACCTCTTCGCCATCGAGGTGTTCGTTCGTTACCCGCCTTCCACAAGGCCTCGCTTGAGTGCGACCCTTTCACCGTCGTTTGACGAAAAGAGGAAGAAGACAACGACGACGAATTCCGGTAGTTGTGTCTTCGTTCTTATCACGACTCGCCCCATCGCATGTCTATATTCAAGCAAGTCACCAACCTATTTTTGTGGTCTGCCGACGACCGAACATAATTGGACACCCGCCAGAGAAGATAAGCCATAACCGTTGAGTCAATCAAGCTGGCTGGAGTTGAGAAGTCTACCTCTTCCCCTTGGCAAGCCCTCTACCCAAGAACCATGGGAGCCAGCCGGCCGTCTTCACACCAAAGACTACTCACGATGCGGAACCCGTTTGCGAGATGTGTCCTCTTCGCAGTGGTGCTCCTGATACTTTTGGCCGTGACATGGAAGTCAGAACGAATAGAGAATGTCGGCACACAAATCATCAAGGCCACGTCGACGCACAACAAGGGGAGCCATGCTCCTCAGCAGCAGCAGCCGCTGGGCGAATCCACACACACCAGTGATTTAGACGTTCCTCCCGTCTCGACTCACAAAATGGATTGCAGCGTCGACTTCAATTATATGGCCCAGCTCAAGGCAAAGTATGAGTTGATGGATGGCTTCCAATACTTCAAGCGATACGTGAAGATTAACCGCCAACCGATTCAACGAAAGTCTATTACCACACTAGACCAGGAATTCTTGCCAGGCAATGTCCTCAAAAACATTGACCTTCAGAACCCCAACTACGGAAATGAGAAATGTGTCGAGCCCCTCAATGTCTACGTTCCAGAGTCCCCTTACCCAGCAACCGGTAACCTGTCCGACTTCATGTTCGGCGTCTCGACCACATTTAAGAGATTCAGTGGCGAGAAGACCAGTCCTGTGAATGAGTGGATCTACTGGTTGACAGACGGAAAGGGTCACTCCAATGGTGGCAAGCTCATTCTTTTGCTTCTGGATGCCACCGAGGAGCAGATTACACACGCGAGAACAGTGCTGCGAAACGCCGGTATCGACGTGGATGTGTACCACTCCGACTCCACCATGGAGATGGCAGTCCGTTATTTGACTTTGATCCCTACTCTGTATAACCATCCCGAGCGACAGCACAAGAAGTGGCTGGTTTCATGTGATGACGACACATTCTTCCCCAGTGTACACAAGCTCGTCCAGAAATTCGAAGACTACGACCCCACTCAGCAGCTCTATATCGGCGTCTTATCGGAAGATATCAACAATGTTGATCGCCACGGTTCTCAAGCCTTTGGTGGTGCGGGCGTGTTCTTGTCGGTCCCGTTAGCAGAACAGATCACTCGAGACTATGAGACTTGTAAGACCGACGAGAAGATTAAGGAATCCAACTCAGGCTGGGGTCCCCAAGGCGACATCCTTCTGCGCAAGTGCATTTATGAAAACACAGATGTTAGATTATCTGTTCTACACGGTCTATACCAGCTGGATCTCTACGGTGACCCGTCAGGGTTTTATGAAGCTGGTCTTAGCCCCATATCTCTCCACCACTTCAAGGGCGGCGGCTGGCATAGTGCTATGCCTTGGGAATACACCAAGATTGCGCACATTTGTGGTGAAGACTGTACTTTCCAACGATTCCGAACATCGGATAACTTCATCATCTCTACTGGATTCAGTGTCGCTCATTATCCCCTTGGCGTCGACTTCAACGTCCAACAAATGGAGCGCACCTTTGCCGCCGCACCCCAAGACAAGGGTTGGAATCTCGACTACGTATTTGATCCCCAACGGCCGAGCCTGTTGAAGACAGGTCGTAAGATAAGCTGGGATCTACAAGAAGCTACTGTGACTCCCGACAACACGGTCCGCCAAGTGTTTGTGCGCAAGGCGAATGATTGGCGATGGGTAGACAGGAATGAACGGCCTATGTCCCAAGTGGATGGTATTATTGAACTTGTCTGGATCCCATAGGGAGATTCAATGCAGCGGGCGGTTTCCACATGAGATAATGATTTCACCTACACGACGGCGCAACTAGTGGTGCATCTTGGGTATTACTATTTTGGAAACAAGACTTGAAAAAAGTCGATGGGAAGAATATAGAGACATGTTGAAGGACGAAGGGCACCTGAGTGACGTCCTTCAGGAGGCCTTTGCTCTCGACATGGCTAGTGTCTCTGTCGCCTTTGGTGCCAACGGTACTGTTTGACACGCGGCTGGTTGACTCCACGAGCTGTAAGAGGCCATGAGCACCGGGCTGGTACAACCTAGTAATCTCCGCTTGGCGACATCGAATGTCCAGTCACTACCCACCACGATTCGACGGAGACCGCAAAGCCTGGGTATAATCTCGGACATTTACGCCCTCCACATTCTCAAACCCATCACACGATAATGCATAATATATTTCGCTCATTTCATTCACCGTCAATCGTTTGCTTGTCGCTACCAATTGCTTCTCGACGGGTTCGTCAGCAAGATTGTCGCGTGAGAACACCAAGCACCCCCCAGTTTATTCATCTTCTCTTTGTTCTGGTGAGCATCAGCGAACCCGGCGTTCGGCGGTCACCATCCTCAGACGCTTCAAGCATTTACACCGTGGCATGTTCCCTATATCCCCGTTCGACCTGACTATCGGCATCAAATATAGCAGATCATATCCCATTATCTTTGGCGGAGGAGACGCATCAAATCACAGAGCAACATACTTCATTTCTCTTCGTCGTCATCCTTTTTGTATCATAGACCTGTTCACGGGGGCCAAGGGAGTTGAGGGGATAGAAGCTAGTGATTTTGTATTCATGAGACACCATCAAGACACAGGGGTCGTATGCCGACCTGGAAAAATGATAGTTGAAGAGTTGTGTAACCGGTACATTAGTCAATATGGACTGTCTGGGAATCAGCTGGCCTCGGTATCGAAGTGCTCGAGACGAGGGCCCCTCAACTGTCTCTCCTTTCAGTTGTACATATTTTAGATAGCGGCGCTAGGCAATGAATGTTCAAGAAAACTCGCATTTAACTTTCTGCAGTCATGGTTGTGACTTCGTGCATGGGCGTCTCCCCTCGCCTTGTCACGACGGAACGGCATTAGCCAAACTTTGCTCTATATCAATGCATATGTCTTCAACGTCCATAAAATCTAAGTACTAGTTGTCTATCTGCATGAGAAATGCACTCGTTCTTCGTCCGTTCTCGGTGACCTGCTTGCCCAGGCAGACTCTGCAGACATAGCGCCACTGTGGCCCAAGTTTATGCATCGTGTGATGGTAAATAAGTAACCCGGATAGGTCTACTTAGCATGTAGCTTGAAACATACTACTTACTTAGTAGGTCCTCTAGTCTGATAGTTCATCAGCTTGTCTCCAAGAGCATCACGTAACCAGCGTAGCGTTAACTCTAGATGTCCCTGCTACGTTGTCTACTTCCTTCTACGACACGTAGGAACTGGCCTGCAAGAATGTTTACTATCTACTATCTACGAGTAGAAGGATCTGAAAACGAAATGTGAAAGAAGTATTTATTTCAAGTAGGCGCGTAAAGCTCTCCGAAAAGATTATAATATTCAATTCTCACCAGAGGTGTAAGTTGCCGACAGTGTGTCTATCGCAAGGAGGTTCTCATACAGAAATTAGCCAGCGCCAAGAAGACATGTCTACAGTAAGCGGGGTGGTTTTATTACCCCACCAACCAGATATAGCAATACTTAGCTTGCCATGATACCTTTGGGTACCTATGAAGTCATTTTCACCCTTCCTGCATTCAATTCGCTTCCACCATCATTCTCATCGCTTCAACTAACGTCGATACCAACATCAACGCCGAGTACCCAGGAGCTTTCAGATTGATTGTCAGAACGGTGTTCCTACTATAATCACAGAGACCGCAAGAACAACAATAAGGGCAAGGATAGGTTCAAGCACAAGAACAAGACCAACGAGAATGCGCCATCGCTCGGCTAGCGTACCCTTTTCATAGCTACTCTATCCTTCAGCAAAACCGATTTGCGCAGACGAGATCGCCTGCTTTGGCCCGCCGCAATGCAGAGCAACAACGGCAACGGCATCCTGGCGGTGCCATTCCGCAAAGGAACGCAGCTGTCGCTGTCGACGGCCATCAAACAGTACATCTCGACCAAATACGACCAGCACCCGGACATGTTCCGCCAGGACTTCGACGTCATTGATGCTTTGAGGCGGGATGCTATCCATGTGCGCGAGCCTCATCCGAGCGGCATCAAGAAACTACAGGCATATGCCGCCCAGCTAGTCTGGATATCTGGGAAGTTCCCCATAGATGTGCGTTCTCTCATGTCTCTCACCTCTTCCTATCTCTTAAGGCCATATGTACTACCAGTACCCTGAGTAGCAGGTAAAAGGCTGACATAGCTGTGCACCGGGTTACAGATAGGCGCCGACTTTACTTGGTATCCTGCTCTAGGATACAACATCGATCGACCCGTCGTCCACAATAACCTCCAGTTCGAGCGAGCCAATATCATATATAACCTAGCCGCCCTCTACTCCCAGCTGGCCATCAGCAGCAACCGCACCGATACCGACGGTCTCAAGACCGCAGCAAGCTACTTCAACCAGGCTGCTGGCGTCCTGACCTACTTGAAGAACGAGATAATACCCGAGCTGAGGACCACGCCGCCCGACGATATGGATGAACAATCCCTCGAGTCGCTGATACAGCTGCAGCTGGCCCAGTCACAAGAGTGCTTCTGGCACAAGGCGGTTATGGACCGCTACAAGGATGCATCTATAGCTAAACTGGCCGCAAAGGTCTCCGACCTTTACAATCTCGCGGGCGAGGCTGCTATGCGCTCCGAGGCCATCAGCAGCAGCTGGATTCACCACATGAGCGCCAAACACCACCACTTTGCTGCCGCTGCGCAGTACCGAGCCGCGTGTGAGTGCTTGGAAAAACGGAAATACGGTGAAGAGGTCGCAAGGCTCAAAGACGCGCTAGCATGTGTCGGCGAAGGGCTAAAGGAAGGTAAAGGTGGCTATCTCAGCAAGATAGTCGTCGACGACTTAAATACTCTCAAGAGACGAGTAGAAGATAACCTACAAAGGGCTGAGCGCGACAACGACGTGATTTACCTAAGTAGGTCCTCCCTTGACTCCGCCATAGTAGCTGAAGACCAGGACCATTAATGAATGCTCTTCTAGATCCTGTCCCTCCGAAGTCTGAACTGAAGATACTCGATAGAGCTACCATGGCTATTGCCCGGATTCCACCACAAGTCGCCACGCCGCTAGATTACGTAGGCGACAAGGGTGAATTCGGCCCAGCGCTCTTCACGAAACTTGTTCCGTATTCTGTCCATCTTGCTGTTTCTATCTACGAGGAGCGACGAGATCGAATGGTCAACCAAAACATAACAGGCGAGCTAGAGACTCTAAACGAGAGGATTCATGAGATTCTCGAGTCGCTGAACCTCCCCGGCTCTATACAGGCATTCGAAAAACCCCTAGGTCTGCCGGGCACGTTGGTCCAGCACGCAGAGGAAATCCGGCAAGCCGACGCAAGAAATCGACTACTGCGAAGTTTCGCAGATATCGATAAGCTGCGGGCTACTGACATGGCAATGTTCGAAGAAGGCACTGAATTACTAAGAGCAGAGGAAGAGGAAGATAATCGACTACGTATGAAGTTTGGTACAGATCGGTGGGTCCGTCCAGAAAGTCGTAACGAGCCGAATCAAGGCGCCAAACTATGGACCCAGGCGGCTGAAGCCGAAGGCTGGTTTGCGAATAGCGCAAGTAGTGATGGAGTCGTACGGGAGAAGTTCTACAGCATCGAGCCGATGTTGGCGGTTCTAGCGGGTCCGGATCGTGGCATCATGGACTTTGTACCCTCTTCACGACGCACGGAAATCCCGGAGACACTAAAACCAGCTATAGGGCGACTACGCAGCATTTGCAACGATGTCATGCGCCTGGAAAGTCGCCGTCGCCGAAAAGCTGATGCTCTCCGTGAGAAGGCTCGTGGGGATGACATCAAACAAGACATATTAGCTGAGACGGCGCGGTTAGAGCGTGACCAGATTGTGGCCACTGCAATTGTGCCAGCACACTTTGAGGATTTCTTCGAGAAACGGCTAGACTCGCTGTACCAACCCGATGTAGAGATGGTGCAGAGGGAGGCCACCGAACAAGAGAAGTTGTTGTCAAATCTTACTCGAGCAAATCGCGAATTTGAGAGTCAAAAGAAATTGGTGGGCGATAAGGGCAACAGGGAGAGAGAGCAAGCCCTTCAAAAGCTGGAAAATGCCTACTATAAGTACAAGGAGCTCGTCAGCAACGTCGAGGTTGGCCGAAAGTTCTATAACGATCTGAGTCGTATTGTCGGAAATTTCCGCGACAGTGCTAGGACCTTTGTAACCGAACGAAGGCGTGAAGCACGTATGCTGGAGGATGAGCTCAACATGCCTCCGCTTAACAATCTGTCTCTTAGCCAACGGGAACAAGCCCAGCAACATACCTCTACCGGTACCTGGAATGGTGCCGCTCCTCCACCGCGGCAGCAGGTGCACAGCCCAGCAGAAGCTCAAATTCAGTCATGGGCACCGGCCAGCGAGACGGTTTCTCCGCAGCCGCAGCAACCACGTACGAATCCTGTGCAGCACATTTGGAACCAAGAAATGCCCCTCAAATTCTCTAGCTCAAGCAGCTCTTCTATAGCTGACCCTGTTCCATCTCATAATAATAAACCGCCAAGTGGAACTTGGGATCCGAATAGCGGAATTCGGTTTGGCTAGGAGCCGAACACGTCTCGTCGCTATCACCGGAAAGAGGCTTGATGTGTGCTATGGACTGCAGAAGTATATGAATCTTAATTTTGTTAGGTAGATGAGAAGAGAAAAAGCGAAGGGTAAGGGAATGTAGCAGATGAAAAGTTAACTCAAATAATCTTGGAAGCGAGCATTGTAAATACGAGTGAACGATTATGGGAGATACAGGTTCAAGAAGGGTGAACTCAGAAAAGAAAGGGGCAGCATTCAGATAGCCGTGTCACAGTCCAAATGTCAGTGTACATACACATAAGATGATGTTAGTACTCTGCCTGCTGCTCTACAAGTGAGCTATCATACCATGTTCACATAGAATCGAAGGCTGGTGATGTGCATATTAGGCGGTTACTATGCTTTTGTATTGATGGTGTGGGAGTCATTCCATCTTTTCCACTCACCAGCTAAGACTTTCGAGTAATGCGATGAGAGTGTGTCAAGAAGTAGGTTGAACTTACATCTCCTAGGGCAATGAGCCAATCCTAACATTAACGGATCTCTTGATGAAAGGAAGTTCAAGTCATCGCAACGATTCTCGAATTGTGGCTATCTCTTAGGAATCGGTTCGCTTGTCAATATGGCCATAGAATACCCAGCACCCTAGTAGTTTCAAAACAGTCTGTCAGTAAGCATAACAAAAACTATACCATTGTCTCCGTAATACAGACAATGTTAGCTTCGATGTCTGTTTCTTTATTTGTTATATAAGCTTTGTCCTTTCGCCAATTCTTTCGATTCTCGCTTCCTTTCAACCAACTCAATTCCGGGCACAGATCCAAAGATGTCTTCTTCAACAGAGAAATGGCTACCTCAGCAGCCCCTGTTCACTCGAGAAATGCTCGACGACATCGAGACCGAACTCGCTAAGGACGGCGTGTTCATCACGCTTCAAAGAAGTTCCGGCGAAGCGATTGGGAACTTTAACATGTGTCGGGGTGTTAGACCTGGAGCCACGGGCTTAGCACCGGGCGAAGAGAGAACCGGCAATGTGGTAGCATTCTACGGCGAGCGACATCTGCAAGATCTCAAGGCGCGCGGCACACCTGGCATATTCTTCCCTGTATATAACGGGAGCGTAATTTTTCGCGGGCCCAATCGAACCGTGCAAGAGACTCGGGAAACATTCGCGCGGGTCTTGTTAGAATTTCGGGAAAGCGAAGAAGGGATCGCCATGGCGAACTTGATAAAGACTGAGTTGAAGGGTCGCGCCGTATACAAGGTCATCGCGTTCGGACTCGGACGCGTCGGCTTTCATCGCCCGGGAGTGCTGCAGTCGTTTTACGAGCATGCCGCTATCAAAGTCATCGCAGGAGCAGTCGAGGAGGTAAGTTCGTGTCCTCATGTCTCCGTGGCAGTCCAAGACCCGTTGTACACCGACGTATGCAGGACCGTTCTCGAGGAATTCGGGCTCGATGTCGTGCCTGGTTTTGGTGCCAAAGGCTTCGCCATGATAGACGACAGGACGATTGTTCTCACCCATCATCCCAATTTCTCCTTTCGTGAGATCGTCGCTGATATTGCTCGGCCTGCGCTCATTTGCATGAAAGAACGGGAGTTGTCAGATGTAGCAAGGGGTTTTACACAGAATTCGCCTGATATCAGGGCGGATGTGGAGTCTGTGCGCTCGCGCAGGATGTTGCTGGAGTACCGCGAGACCTCTCTGCCGGCTTCTATTGAGCAGAAAGCGTTCTGGGCGAACACTTGGTACGTTAGGAATAACGTTGCTGACTCTGAGCAGAGAGGTTCAAATCTTGATACTGGAGTGGTGTGTGAAAGCCCAACGGCATGAAGGAAAGCTAATTGCGGCTTTAGTCTGAAGGTCAGAAATAAATAGCTAGGCAAGCCTCTCGAGGGCGAAAAGATAGGTAGGGGACAGCATTATCATTATTATGAAATGACTTGATTTATTTTCTCGTTATCACAAGATTCCCCGTTCAAAGTGATTATTGACTTTAAAGGCCTCAAGAAGTGTAGGGGAGGCCTGCCTCTTGAAGGCTCGCCCACCCTTAAGTTTGGGTATTGACCCAGGGAAGGATTCACTTCAATACTCATATTAACTAGTTGACAATCAAAAGTCTCAGCCATGAGAAAAAACATGACAATAACTGAAGTCTGTAAATGTGATACTTCTTAGTGAAATAATTGTTGAATGATTACGACTCGATGGCTAATCAAGTAGCTTAGGCCCTTCGTGCAACGAGGATGCCTACGTACATACCTTCCAATTGGTCTACGAGACCCTGGCAGTAATCGCTTAGTTAACCTATTATTATATCGTTCCTTAATGAGTTAAATGTTTAGGGATGGATATAATAAGATTGATATAAAGCTCCCAGAGATCTTTAGATTCTGCCTTAGCGGCAATAAGCGTAGGCCTCAATGGATATAAATCATCGTATTCTTAGCCCCTGAAGTTTTGTTTCAGCGGCTTTTCTACCAGCTGCCAGTGGTTACTGCTTATTATTATATCGGGTAGAAAAAGAGAAAATAAGTAAAAAATAGTTGTATTAATAAAAAAACTAGTCTAGCACTATAATAAAAAAGAAATAAAAATAAACTATAATATACTTATTATTTTTTCTCACTTTAATTAGTTTTTTTATAAAAAACAAAAGCGTTTTTTTTTTTTAATGAATAAAATTATTTATATATTTTTAATTTTATTAATTGTATTTTAATATTTAATAATTTAATATATAAATAATATAAAATTTATAATTTATTTTAAATATAAATAACTAAAAAATATTTAAATAATATTTATAATTAATTTTTATTTAATTTCATTTTTTTTTAAAAAAATATTAATTTTTTTTATATAATAAATAAACTTTATTATTTAAAAATAAACTTAAGTTATTTTTTTTTATAAAATAAAAATATAGTTTTATTATTAAATAAATATATTTTTTTATTATATATAATTTATTATTAAAATTTAATATATTTATAATAAAATTTAATATTTTTAAAATAATATTAAATATATATAATATTTACAAGGGTTTTTAATTTATAAATATTAAAACTAATAATAAATAGTTTATAAAAAAAGTTTATTAATACTTTTATTATTAATTTAGTTATAATAAAATAATAATTATTTATATATAAAATAAAAACTAAAATTAATAATTAAAAATAAAGAAATCATAAAATTATCTAAATATAAGAAATATAAATAAAATAAAGCTCACTTTTTTTAATAATCTAAGGTTTACTAGCTTATTATTATAATTTAATAATCCAGGGCTTACTAGTTTATTATTATAATCTAGTGATCTAGGGTTTACTGGCTTATTTTTATAATTATATAACCTACGCTAATCGCAATTTTTTTCTTTATATTTAGCTTAATATTTTTTTATGCCTGGCTTATTAAATTAGCTATTCTTTTTATTAGTTTATAATAATATTTTTTTTTAAGATTATTATCTTAATAATAAAAAATAAATATATATATTTTATACCTTGTTTTTTATTATATATATATATTCTCTTTTATTATTTATAATATTTAATTATATTAAAAAGCGCTTATAATTTTTAAAAACTAAACAATAATGTATTTTAATATTTTTAATTAATAAAAAAGAATTTAAAATTATATTATATTTTTTATATAAATTTAAAAAATAAAAATATAAAATAATAAATAATATTTTTTATTATAAAAGAAATATATATTATAACTGGTTATATAATAGTTTTAAGGTTTTTATTATTATTAATAAATTTATTAAAAGATTTAATTAATTAATTAAAAAAAAACATTAAATAAAATAATAATCTTTTAAAGCTTTTATTTATTTTAATAATATATATTATTAATATATTTTTTATTAACTAAAGCTTTTATTTATTAAATAAACTAAAGTAATAAAATTATAATAAATTTAAAATAATTATTAAAATATAAAGTATTAAAATTAATAATATTATTAATTAAAAAATTATTAATTTTTAAAAAGTCGATTTTTAATTTTTAGTTTTAGATAATTAAAATATTAATAATAAAATTAATTTATAATAATTATAATAGTTTTTAAATGTTATTAATATATAAATATTTTTTTTATTTAATAAAAAATTTAATATTATTTTTATTTTAATAAAAAATTTAATATTTTTTTAATTTTATAAATATTTTAAATATTTTTAATTTTAAATTAAGTTTTTATTAATATATTCTTTAATATTAATTTAAATAATAAAATATATAAAATAAAATAAATTTATATATTTGTTAATAATAATAATTTATAATTAATTAATAAAATAGTTTTTTTAATTTTAAAAAAACCAACTTTTTTAAAATTTAATTTATTATTAAATTATTTTATTTTAATTTATAAAATTTTTAAAATTATATTTTATTTTTAATATAATAAATAAACTTTATTTCTTTTATTAAAATTAATCTTTTAATTTTCTTTTATTATAATATTATAATATTTATTATTAAAAAAATTAAAGTTATATTTATAGTTTTATTTATAATATTTTAACTTTTATAATAATAACTTAAGCTTAAGATATTATAATTATAATAATAAAAGCTTTTATTAATAATTTCTTTTATTTTTTAATAATAATTAATTATTTATAAATTATTTTATAAAATAATATATTTATATGTTTATTAATTAATATATTATAAATAATTTATATAATTAATAAATAATATAATTTTAAAAATATATATAAATTATTTAATAATTATATTATTTTTAAATAATAAAAATAATTATATTTTATAAATTAATTAGTAATTATTTATATTTTATTATATTATATTTTTATAATTAAATTAATTAATAAAAATAATTTAATAATAAAATTTGAAATAATTATATATTATATTTATTTAAATATTTATATTAATTATAATATTTTATAAAGTTTATATTATAAAGCTTTAGTTTTATTATAAATACTATAATTGTTTATTATAAACTTAATTATCTTTTATAAATTTAAAAAATTATATTTCTTTTATAATTATTATATAATTTTTATTATTTCTTTATATTTATATAATAGATATTTATAAAAATCTTTAATAAACTTATTTTATAAAGTCTTTAATATATAAATCTTTTATTTATATATTAATCTATTATTTTTTAATTTTCTTTGTTTATATAATTTTATTAGTTTTTTTAAATTATATATTTATTATAATTATATATTTAAAAGATTTTTAAAAATAGTTTAAATTTTTAAGCTTTTATTTTATTAAAGGTATAATATTTAAATGTTTTACTTTAAAACCTTGAATTCTTTTTTAATTTTATTAATTAAATATATTAATTTAAATATTTTTTTTAATATAATATATTTTAAAATTAAATTTTAAAAAAAACTATTTAATTTTTATATTATTTAATAATCTTCTATATAATTATAAATTATATTAAATCTTTATAATTTAAATAAATTTTAATTAATTTTATTATTTTAAAAGATTTTATTTTTTATTTTTCAAATATTATTATAATTATAAAAAGTTTTTTATTATAAATAAAATAATATAATATAATATATTTTAATATTTTTAAATAATAAATTATTAAATATTATTTTTTATTATTTTTATAATTATTTTATTTAGAATATTTATTTTAAGTTTTTCTTTTTATTAAGTCTAATTATTTAATTATTAAATTAAAGGTTATTTTAAATTTTAATTTTTTGAAAGCTTTTATATTTTTTTTAAAATTAAAAAAATCTTTTTTTATACTTTTTATTATATATTTTATAAAATATTATATTATATTTTTAAAATTTATTTAATATTTATAATTATTATTAAGTTTAAAATTTTTTAATTATATATTATATTAATTTTTAATAATTATATCTTTATTTATTTAAATATAATTATAAAATTTAAAAAGTTAATATTTTATATATATTATATATATTTCTTTTAATTTAATTATAATCTAGCATTTTAAAAAATTTTATATATTTTTTAAATATATTTAAAATTAATAAATATAAACTTATTAAAAAACTATTATAATAATATTATTATTATATATTAAAAACTAGTTAATATATTCTATAATTTCTATAATTTCTATAATATTATTAAATATTATAAATTATTATATTTAATTAATATTTTTTTTATTATTATTAATAAAATAAATATATATTTATTTAATATTATATTTTATTTAATAATTAATAATTTATTATTATTTATTATATTAATTATTTATTTTTATTAATTATTTATTTTTATTTTTAATATTATAATTATTAAATAATGATATAATAATTATAATTCGTTAATAAATTTTTTAAGTTTTTGTAAATATATTTTTATAAAACTTTTATTTTATTTAATTCTATATAATAAATTTAATAAAACTTTAATTAATATTCTTTTTAATTAAAATATAATAATTTTATAAACTATATTTAAAAGACTTTTTTTTTTCATTTTTAAAATAATTTATAAAATTTATAATATATTTTTAATATATTTTTAATAATTCTTTTTATAATTTTATTAAATGTTTTTATTTATTAATTTAATTTTTATTTAATTATTCTTATTCTTTATTAAATTATAAAATTCTTAATTATTAATTATAATAATTTTAAAATAATATTATATTTATAAATATTAATAATATTAAATATAATTTATTTTTAATATCTTTATATAAATATATTAAAAAATATTATTTTTTTAAATATTTAATTATATTATAATTAAAAATATCTTTATTAAATTTTATAATCTTTTAAGATTTTAATTTATATTTTTAAAAAATATAATTTTATTTTATTATTTTTAATAATATAATATTTATTT